>CAVLGL010000115.1:26215274-26815274 GCA_963668995.1 Parnassius mnemosyne
GAGAGGACATCTATTCTCGACGCCTCGGCAGTCTTGAAGTTCAGCGACGACTATCCTCGCATCTACCTCTCATGTGTGCCTCTATAGGTAAAGCCGACGGATGCGGTCTTTTTTGCATCCTTCCTTTGAGGACAGGGGCGGGTATTCTTCTAGCCGGATGATTCCAACGTGCTTCTGTCGCTGATGTGGTACTTCAGGGAATGGGACTCATTATTCTATCATCTATTGTGCCTGGTTTGATCGATCTTGTAAAATTGCATCGCGCTATAATAGGAATGCTCACCAGCGCTGTTAAAAATAAGTATAATTTCGCCTTCAGGTCAGTACGATACGGTTTACACAGCACTCGGTGCGCATAGCACTACTCTCCCTAGACATCAAGTCTAGTGGGCCTGATGAGTTCCTTCCATTGTGCTGAAGACATGTGCTCCCTAGTTGTCACCGGTCGTAACGTGTCTTTTCTAAAACTCTTTCTCCCTAGGCGTAGTCCCGAACTCAAAGCAGACAGCTTTAGTGCACGAGATCCCTAAAAAATAACCAAAAATCGCCCACTCGGACCTATCCAACTTGTTCTCCAAAATAATGAAAACCTTTGTGAACTGCCTGCTCATCAAGGTTTAGTATCACCAACAGAAAAGTGACCGCCAATACGATTTCCGTTGGGGTAGCTCAGCTCGTGATCTTAGGGAGACCCTGGTTGTTAGTTTGGACATAACGAAGGCCTTCGATCGGGTTTGGCACAAAGCGCTTCTTTCGAAGCTCCATTCCTATGGGCATCCCGAGAATTTGTGCAACTGGATCAGCAGTTTTCTTGTAAATTGGAGCAACAAATTCGTAGTAGAAAGTGCATGCTCCATTTACAAATCTATTTATGCTGGTGTTCAAGATGGGTAAGTGCTATCATCTACGCTGTTTCTTCTGCTTGTCAATAATATGTTGCAAACCAGTAACGTGCACTGGTGATGCTTTATACACCGGCTGTGCCTATATTTCTCGGGAAAACGTCACTGAGGTCCGGAACAAACTTGTGTCTGAAGTAGAATCTTTGCCGGATAAGGTCTCGGATTATGGCGACTAAATCTAATTAAGTTCAAAGCCCAGAAGACACAAGTTTGCGCGTTTACCACGAAAAAGAACCCTTTTGTCGTAACTCCTCAATTTCAGGGCACTCCCCTTGTTATCTCAGCCAGTATCGCTGTATCGGAACCTTCGACGTTGACATATCGAATAACGTAGAGTTTCATGGTCACTTGGAAGGGAAGGTTGAATTGGCCTCTATAAAGCTTGGCGTGCACAACAGTACGGGACAGTATTGCTTGAAAAAAGATGTTTGCCGGTCCACTACTGTCGGACCGATACGACTTAGGGAGCTTCAAGAAACGAGTTTACTCCTTTTTTAAAAGTCGGCAACACGCCTGCAATTCGCCTGGGGCTGAATTTGCTAATAGGCAGTGGTTGACATTTGCCATCAGGTGAGCAGCATTCTCGTTTGTCCCTTTCTTCTATATAAAAAGATTAAGACGAAGTAGACAATTATCTTTAACGTTCTATTTGTTCTGGAAGTAGGAGTAATTTTTGTGATTTCAGTTCGAGCCGTTCGCGGTCAGGGGCCAATAAGTTAAAACGAGATAATTTGTGTTACAATGCATGAATCAATGTCATATAGATAGGCATTGTAAAAAAGTGGACCTAAGTGAGAGCCCTGAGGAACTCCTGTTATGTTTATGTAGCTCGAACGGAAACCACCTGTCACGACTGCCCGTGAGCGGTTTGTGAGATATGATTCAGTCCACCGGAGCAAGTACTCTTGATTTCCTAATATTTGTAATTTGTTGAGCAGGATCGTGTGATCCACACAATCGAAAGCTTTTTCAAAATCAGTGTAGATCACATCAATCTCCCCGCCTTGATCCATATTTTCAAGGACAAAAGAAGAAAAACTTGCCAGGTTCGTAGTGGTGGATCGCCTTTGTAAGAAACCATGTTGCTGCTCATGGAAGGAACGTGAGAACGTGGAGTAAATTACGTTATACACGGTGTTCAAAATAAAAATGCCTCTATAATTCTTTATTTCTACGTGATCCCTTCTTGTGTACAGGGACTATGTATGCACACTTCCATTGATACGGAAATATTCCTTCACGCAGAGAGCGATTAAATATAATAGTGAAGGAGAGAGCAAGTGATTTAGCGCATCGTCACCAAAAAATGAAGGTAACCCATCACTACCGGCACCTTTGTTCGTGTCCAAAGTTTTCAACATTTTTTCAATTATTGCAGCGTTTGTCTGTACATTAGAAACGATGTCAGTACATATCGATTCCGTATGTGGATATATATAGTTATTACTAGGTATACCAAATACACTCTTGAAGAGTGAGTTGAAAGCATTGCATATGTATATACCTTCGGTGTACTCTGCATCTTTCAAAGACATTTTTTTAGGGTATCCTGACCCACCCCGAATGGCTTTGACGAAAGTCCAGAATATTTTAGGATGTGTTTTCTGGGGGCACGGCAGTGCGGGGGCACTCCAAGTCGAGCAAAAAAGCGGCATGGCCGTACCGTCCTTTTCTCTAAGCAGTTCAGGCCATATTCGAAACCCTATAACTTCGTTGTGGATAAAACTAGAAGCCTGAAAACCAAGTAGACATTGTATAAACTCGGTGTATTTCAAATTTCATTAAATCTGAACCAGTAGTTTAAGAATTATAACTAGTCAAAGTTTCTTAATTTTGTCACTCACTGACTGACCGATCATCAAAACTCTAAGGCACTGCTAGCAGACATAGAAGCTTCAAATTTGAAATACAATTATTGTTTAATATATAAATCAAGGAAAAATTAAAATATTTTGCAATTTCGGTCCAGTTTTGAGATACACCAACTGCATGAATAACTTTGTAATCCCATATAAATATATAGGATTACAAAGTTACATTTGCAGTGAATGAATCAGTGTACCTATATATGTTTAATATAATGGAATAATAGGTGTAGATAGGTACCTAGATATAACTATCTACAAAAAGAAATGAGATGCCATCAAAAACATAACTTGTAAAAAAAGCCAAGTCTCGCAACTCAGTTCTTCTACCGTAAAAAGTTGTGAGATCCATGTAATACCAAGTCGGTTAATTTATTCAGTTTCTACTTAAGGGTCCTTCTGTCTTAAATTATTACGTAATTAGCTAACCTAACAAAATCTTATAGTGACTATATCAATATCAAAAGCCTTTTAAGTTTTAAAGAAATAAATTGACTTGGCAATCGCACTAAACAATCTAATATAATATGTATTACTTGACAGATACATTGTGTTTTCATGCGATGGCCAAGTCAATCTATTTATTTCAAATATAAAAGATTTTTGGTATTGATATGGTCACTATAAGATTTTCTCATTAATTATTTTTATTAAAGCTGGTGTTGCACAATTTAGGATATGATTGCTTCATTATGCCGTTCACGGCATAGTCGGGAAGGGTCGCCCTAGGCGAAAGTTTATCGACCAAATTGGCGATATATTAAAAATGGTCCAAATCAAGAGTACCTTTAACCGACGAGCGTGTGCATACACGCTCGTCGGTTAAAGGTACTCTGTTTACTCTGGTTAAGGATACTTGCTTTTAGTGGGTAACTACGAGTTTTCTTCGTGTTTTCTTTGAAATTGAGAGTAAGTGACTGTTTTATGCAGAGATTACAAACCTTTTGTACTATTTAAAAAAAATCATTTATATAAGTAGGTACAGCTAAATCACCCTGGTAAAACCTTGGTTTTTATCAAATTGAACATTCACTTAATAATAACATTTGTAAATATCAAACAATCAAGTGTGATATATGAAATGTGTCAATGAAATAGGCGTGTTGATGATTCTATAACTTTAATTATACTGACTCTATTTTTAACTTAACTCTAATATATATAATCGTGGGGGCTATACCACACTACACCTCACACCGACAAAAAAATAAAAAATAAATGAATACATTTGTTTTTTAACTTATAAAAAAATATAAAACGTTAGTCTAATAAAAATATAAATTACAAAAGTAAATACAGGTACTTAAATTAAATACAGGCCAGATTCCTCTGCCCTCTAGTAATTTCAAGGTCACAATAGAATTGGTATGATGTATCATGCATACATACAACATACTTATTTGACATAATTAGGTAATTCGCGAAGTATAGTTGTGCATTATATTTTAAAATACTCTTCTCTCATTTATTTATTCATACTTTTTCATCTCATTCCTAGTTTTCGATTGTTAGGCCTTTTATTATCTTTTTTTTTTTATAATTCTTGTACGTACTTTTTTATTTCTTAATATTTTTGACCTTTAACTAGCTTCATTTCTCTCTATTCACTTGTATATTTATTTATTTATTAGATATCGGGAATCGGAGTATTAATACACATCAATTCTAGACGTGGTAGAGCCATGCTGCAGCTATATTATGGTTGTAGCACGAATGGGTCGGCTCGACCGGGGAAGGACCACGCTCTCACAGAAAACCAGCGTAAAATAGCAGCTTATCGCTGCTGTGTTTCGTATGGTGAGTGTAGAGAACCGGAGACCCTTTTTACTGGCAAAGAGGCATTCCATCTTAGTCCTCACGGGTGACAACGCATCTGCATCTTGAGTCTTTATTGAGGATAGATGTAGATGTCTATGGGTCACAGTAACCACTTACCATCAGGTGGACTGTGTGCTCGTTTGTCACCCGATCCTATAAAAAAAAAAAAAAAAAATTTATATTTTATTTCATGATTTTTATCACGCGGGTACTTTATACGTATGGGCCCCCCATTTACTTGGGTATTATATTACTTTATCATAACATTCATTTCATTTTCAAAAATCTGCGTCACGTTATGCCAGATCAGCTATTAAGAAAGGTATACGTCGGCGACACTCTAGGGTTTTCACGCTCGGAGTCCATCACAATGAAATAGCACGCCAAATATTAAGTAGTTTATTTTCGCACAATTGCTGGTACAGAACAGAACAGTCTTTACAACCGCCTTTATAGTTTCCTTACAAACATGGATATAGCAAATACAACTTCTTTTAAATCAAACAAATAAAATTAAGTACTACAAAATAATTCTTAAAATAGAGCTCATTATTCATAACAAATATTTTAATAATTTAAATAACTACAAATGATTTATATTATATAAATCTTTGTTCATTTAATTTAAATAGACATTAGTTTTTCATAGTCAGTCAAAATCCGGACTCTAATACTGTTAAGAGGTGGCGCTGCAAGCAAGATTCAAGTGAAATTAAACAAGACTTATTACATAAAATAATAAGATTTGATACAAAATAATGATATTAATTCTAATAGATATTAATTTGAACATTTACACAGTAAAATGAGTATTTTAACAATAAATGAGGCATCAAACGTCTTCAAAATGTTCAAACAGTCAAAACAGTGTCTACTAAATATCAGAGCTTAATAAATAACGATTTTATGTTTATAAATAACCATGCTCATAGTTTAGGAAATTTATTCTCAACTTCTCTCAACTGGCCGAACCCTTAATAAGCTTACTAGGAAATCTAAAGTCCAGAAATGGGATTCACTGCAGCAGAAAGCTTTTGATGTTGTAAAGTTGAAGTTGACTTCTTCTACCATCTTCATTATCATCATTCATTACAGCCTTTCATAAGTCCACTGCTGAACATAGGCCTCCCCCAAGGAATGCCACAAAGCACGGTCCCGAGCCACCTGCATCCATCGACCTCCTACATGCCTTACCAGGTCGTCACTCCATCTCGTGGGGGGTCGCCCTACACTTCGCCTACCGGTACGAGGCGGCCAATCGAGAACCTTTCTTCCCCATCGGTTGTCGGTTTTTCGAGCTATATGGCCGGCCCACTGCCACTTCAGCTTACTAATCCGTTGGGCTATGTCGGTTACTCTAGTTCTACTGCGGATATCCTCATTTCTAAGTTTATCACGCAGAGAAACTCCGAGCATAGCCCTCTCCATAGCTCGCCGAGCGATCTTGAGCTTCCTCATACGGCCAGCTGTGAAGGACCACGTCTCAGTTCCGTAAGTCATCACTGGCAACACGCACTGGTTGTACAATTTCGTTTTAAGGTTTTGAGGTATGTCTGACGAGAAAATGTGTCGTAGCTTCCCGAACGCTGCCCAGCCGAGTTGAATCCGTCGATTGACCTCTCGGTCGAAGTTGGATTTACCTAGTCGGACTATTTGTCCCAGGTAAACATACTCGTCAACAACTTCGAGCTTAGTGTTCCCAACAACTACCGGCATAGGTGTGACATGGACATGGCATGAGCATAGTGCTTCGGTCCTCCAATGATTCTGCCATAAGGACTATATCGTCGGCAAATCGAAGGTGAGTGATGTACTCAGCAACACTCAGTGATGTACAGCCCACAAATAAGTAATAAAAATTGTTTACACCTGGTGCATCAAAATATACAAGGCATGTTGGGCAAAGAATTGGAAGTTGAATTGTTTTTAAATAGTAACAATATACACATCCTTTGTATTACTGAACATTGGCTAAAAGATTATAATTTCATGTTTAATTTCAGAAATCACCAGGTGGTCAGTTCCTTCAATAGAGAAAAAAGTTTACGTGGTGGCTCCTTAATATTAGCAGATAAATCATTATTATATAAAGAACGTAAGGATATTGTGAGCCTCTCTGTTGAACGAACTGTAGAAATAGCTTGTGTCGAGCTCGAGCACCTCATTGTTGTAAGTGTTTACAGACCCCCATGTGCTACTTATGACCATTTTGAAAGGATTGTGGAAGAAGTTTTACTCAAACTTAGTAAACAGAACAAGTCTGTTGTAATGTGTGGAGACTTTAATATCAATCTCCTTGAAACTTCTTCCATTAGTATTAAGTTTAGCTCATTGTTTAAATCGTATAATCTTGTAAATTTATTCTTAGAACCAACACGTATTGCTGGGCCTAGTGCGACCTGTATAGATAACATTTTTACAGATGTTAAGCCCTTGCATAAATCAATTATTCAAAATTTAAGTTCAGATCACTGTGGACAGTTAGTATCACTACCTTACATACACAAAAAACAGAAAAATAAGAAAGTTGTGTTTGTTCCAATAAATGAACATCGCTTGGAGAGGTTTAGAAGTAATATAATAAAAAGACTTCCATCACTTTCGTTTAAAAATAGTGCTAATTATTTGTATGCTACATTATTTGAAATTATACGTTGTGAATTTAGTAGAATATTTACTTCTAAAACTTTCTCTTTTAACAGTCGCAAATCATTTAATGAATGGGCGACAGTAGGAATTTATAAAAGTAGGCGAAGGTTATACGAGCTCTATGATGAAAGATCATATAATAGTAGTGTTATATTTAGAGATTATGTAAAAACATATTCTAAAATATTTAAAAAAGTGTGCTCCACTGCTAAGGCTTTACATTTAAGCAACAAAATTAAAACTGCATCCGACAAAATTAAAATGACCTGGAGAATAATAAATAGTGAAACGGGCAAAGTCAAACCGCGCAACTCGGATTTTCAATTGAATATTAACAATAATTTAACGCGATCTGATCAAGAAGTTGCTATGGCTTTTGAGAAACATTTTACTGATGTTCCTTTTTTGACAACAAAATCATTAAATTCTTCTCCTACTGTCGCCGAATCATTGCTCAAACAAAATGTAAAGGCTTGTTCAAATACTTTTAAATTCCATAGGGTACTGCCAAAAGATATCGTTAAATATTTTAAAACTATTGATGTTAAGAAAACGGCAGACATGGGGGATTTCCGTTAAAGTTATTTTATCTATAATAGATACATTAGCACCTTATCTAGCCACTATATTTAATATAAGCGTCGAATCTGGTGTGTTTCCTGATTTAATGAAACATAGTAAAGTCATACCTATATTTAAATCTGGTAGTACATTAGACCCCGCCAATTTTAGACCAATTTCTGTACTACCAACATTAAGTAAAATTTTTGAAAAAATTATTTTAGATCAGATGTTAAGTTTCTTTAATATTAATAAATTGCTACATAATAATCAATTCGGTTTTACATTGGTCGCTCGACAACTGACGCTGGAGTTGAGCTTATTAAACATATTTTTTGTGCATGGGAGAATTCAGAGGATGCTTTGGGTATATTTTGTGACCTTTCCAAGGCCTTCGACTGTGTTCACCATGAGACATTAATCAGGAAGCTACAGTACTATGGTGTCAAGAACACAGCGCTTAAACTTATTATTTCATATTTAAGTAATAGAAAACAGAAGGTTATTATCAATGGTAAAAGTTCTTCCGGGTCACCTGTACTAATGGGTGTACCTCAGGGCTCGATTCTCGGCCCATTCCTGTTTCTGGTGTATATTAATGACTTACCTCACCTTGTAGGGTATAGTCATGATATAGTATTATTTGCTGATGATACTTCCTTGATTTTTAAACTTAAACGTCAATCATTTAAATGTGACGAAGTGAATAATGCTATATCAAAATTAGTGCATTGGTTTAACGTTAATAATCTGCATTTGAACGGAAATAAAACTAATTGTGTTAAATTTACAGCAACGAATGTTCAAAATCTGAATACCAATGTGTTTTTAAATGGGGAGGAATTGAGCCCTGTTGTATCCACTGTTTTTCTTGGCATCACTCTTGACGCAAAGCTCCAGTGGGGCCCCCATATATCCAAATTAGCAAGCAGACTAAGTTCTGCAGCCTATGCTGTAAAAAAGATTAGAGGTCTCACTAGTGTCGAGACAGCTAGATTAGTTTATTTCAGTTATTTCCATAGCATAATGTCTTATGGGATTTTGCTATGGGGAATTAATAGAATTAATAAGATTGTAAATAGCCATTAGAGCTATTTACAATCTAAAACCGAGAGAGTCTCTTAGATATAAATTTAAAGAAATTAATATATTAACTTTGGCCTCTCAGTATATTTACGAAAATTTAATGTATGTTCACAAAAACAAAGATAGTTTTAGTAAAAGAAGTGATATACATTCTGTAAACACTAGGAACAAACACAAGCTAGTGATACCAGTTTCTCGACTCCACAGAGTCAGTAATTCATTCTTGGGGCAATGTATACGCTATTACAACAAGGTCCCGGAAAGTGTACAGGTTCTCTCTATTACCAAGTTTAAATGTTTTATTAAGCTGAAACTGTATAAAAAGGGTTATTATAGTATAAATGAATACATTGTTGATAATAACCCCTGGGAATGAGGTGATCGCTTCCAAGCAGTTTCTAAAATAAATTTTGTAAATAGTTCGTAATCATTTATATTGTAAAATTTATTTAAAAAAAAAGTCCCGCTGGGTTTCTTGCTGGTTCTTCCCAGGACAGAGGGTTTTTTTCGAACCAGTGGTAAAGTAAAAAATGACTTTCAATAAGAATTACACATGTAATGTATATTGAATAAAAAATATTCTATTCTATTCTATTCTATTCTATTCTATTCTACTCGCCATTGATGTTGATACTGTATCCTTTCCAGTCCAGAAGCTTGAAAACGTCTTCCAATGCAGCGGTGAAGAGTTTCGGGGATATGACGTCACCCTGTCTTACACCTCTCTGCAATTGGATAGGTTTCGTACTCTGGTTCTGTACTCGGATAGCCATCGTAGCCCTACTGTACAAGCACTTCAACACTTCGATATACCGACAGTCAACTTGGCACCGCTGAAGGGACTGCAGCACCGCCCAAATTTCGACGGAATCAAAGGCTTTCTCATAGTCCACATATGCCAGACATAGTGGCAAATTGTACTCTTCGGACTTCTGTACAATTTGCCGAAGGGTATGTATGTGGTCCATGGTGTTAAAGCCCTTTCGGAAACCGGCTTGTTCGGGAGGCTGGAAGTCGTCAAGTCTGCGCGCGAGACGATTCGTAATGACTCTCGAAAACAGCACGTAGACGCGGCTCAGAAGGGAAATCGGTCTGTATTTCTTCAAGAGAGCGTTGTCACCTTTCTTGAAGAACAAGACCACCGCACTTCTGCTCCACGCCTCCGGTGTAATGCCACCATGGAGGACGGAATTAAAGAGCTTCTGAAGGACTTCAAGTACCGGTCTTCCACCCGCTTTCAGAAGCTCCGCTGTAATTCCATCCTCGCCTGGGGCCTTACCGTTTTTAAGGTGCTGGAGAGCCATTCTAATCTCGCTCAGACTGACGTCCGGGATATCTTCGGAGTAGTGTGACGGATGAGACTCGCTCTTGGATCGTTACTCACACTTGCGTGTGGCTCCAACGATGACGTGTACAGCTGCCCATAGAACCTCTCAATCTCACTCAAAATCTCAGGTGTCCCGGAAACGATGCTGCCACACTCCGTCTTCAGCTTTGACAGTTGGCTCTTTCTGGCAGACAGATCTCTGGCAAAGACTTTGGAGCCTTGGTTCCGCTCGATCGCTTCTTCAATACGAGCTGTATTGAAGTTGCGTAAGTCCCGCCGCATGCATTTGGAGATCTGTCTGTTCAGATGCCTGTATGCTGTCAAGTCTGTTGAAGAATGTAGCTTCATCTCCCGTCTAACAGCCATGAGATTAAGAGTGTGATCGGAGAGTTTTTGTGTTCTTCTGCGGCGGGTCTTGCAGAACTTACTATATGGAAGTTTCCACGAGCTTGTTATTCATATCGTCCACTTCATTGCAGTCTTCTAGGCACTGAAAACGGTTTTGTAACTCGAGCTGAAAGGTTTCGGTACTCTGGATTAGAGCACGAGGGGGACGGAGCGTTGACTTCATTAGACGAGACCTCTCCAACTTAACGTTTAGGTTCAGTGTGCCTCTAACCATTCGGTGATCGCTACCAGTTTTCACCCTCGCGATCACGGAGACATCACTGAACAGTTGTCGTCTGGTCGTCATAATGAAGTCAATCTCATTTTTTGTCGACCCGTCGGGGCTCGACCAGGTCCACTTCCTGTGGGGCCGCTTCTGGAAGAAAGAGTTCATCATAAAGAGTCCCTCTTTCTCCATGAAGTCGGCCAGCTGCTGGCCCTTGGGTTCCGTTGCCCTATTCCAAATTTCTCTACTTTCAGCTCACCGTTCTCTCTTGTGCCTAGTTTTGCATTGAAGTCTCCCATTAACACCGTATATTAGGTTTTGGAGGAATGCAATGGCTCTAGAGATATCCTCATACATTTCCTCCACCTCCTCATCGGGGTGTGCCGAGGTTGGTGCGTAAACCTGTATGGCCTTCAGCGAATACCGTTTGGTGATTCTGAGTATAAGGTACGCAACCCTCGTCGACACACTCCCAATCTTTACAACGTTGTTAACGAGAGACTTGTGGACGATAAATCCGACACCTCCTTGGGACAGATGGTCGCCCTCCCGGTGATAGAGCAAGTTGCCGGATTCGAGGATTACCGTGTCCTCCCCCTCTCTTCGGACTTCGGATAATCCTATAATATGCCAGCGCCACTTGTCCATCTCTTCTTCCAGCTCCACGATCTTCTCGTCAGTCCTCAGGGTGCGTGCGTTGTACGTTGCCAGGTCGAGTCGACTACCATCTTGACTCAAGCGAACTTCAGTCAGCCATTTGTGCTCCGCACAGATGCTAGCAGTTATGCCTTGGGCGCTGCTCTATTACAGGGTGAAAATCATGACGAAAAGCCAATTGAGTATGCGAGTAGACTTTTGACATCCGCTGAACGAAACTATTCAACCACAGAACGAGAAGCCCTGGCTGTTATATGGGCTGTTGAAAAGTTTCGTGGTTATCTCGATTGCCATCCTGTTATTGTAAAAAGCGACCACCAACCACTCAAGTGGCTGTTGACATTTAAATTCCCAAGTAGTCGGCTTATACGATCGGCATTGAAACTTCAGGCGCTTGACATCCGATACGATTACACACTTGGTAAAGCCAATGTGTTAGCAGACACTGAGTCGCCCACAGTGTGATGACTCTTGCTTACAGAGTTGTGACCTCTGTACTGTCGTTGTCGATGTTCCAACTATAAGCTCTAGTGAACTCCGAGCTGAGCAGTTGCAAGACCCTGAAGTAGCCAAAATCATTCAGGATCTTGAGGCTTCTGATACGGCAGGATTACGCTGGTTAGATAGAGGTTATCTTATGACTCAAGGTGTGTTGTTTCGTTTCCATTCTGAGTCCGATTCAGAGGAACCTCAGCTAATTGTACCAGCCACGATGCGTGAGAAAGTAATGCAAGAATATCATGACTCGCTTACTGCCGGACATCTAGGTGTAGAACGTACTGTTCCACGCGTGAGCCGAAAATATTACTTTCCTGGAATGCGAAGAAATATTACTGATTATTTGAGAAACTGTCAAGAATATCAGTGTTCTAAAATTAATAACCAAAAACCTCCTGGTATATTACAGACTCCGATTCTCAGCCAACGTGGTGAAGTTCTCGCTGTTGATTTATTTGGCCCATTGCCTGAAGGTGAGAAAGGACAAAATGAGTCTTATTAATAGAGGATACTGCTACCAAATGGGTAGAACTCTTCGCGTTAGAAGATGCAAGTGCTGAGACTTATGCTCAGATACTCATAAATGAATATTTCTTGGCATGCGGTTTTCCTCGTACAGTCATTTCCGACAGTGGAGTTCAGTTCGTATCTGCTACCATGCAACAGTGCTTGTTCATTATAGGCATTAAGCAAAATTTGATTCGTCTGTATCACCCGGAATCCAATCCCGCTGAACGTAAAAATCGTGACTTAAAAACTCAGTTATCCATATTAGTTCAGAATGAGCACCGGTCATGGCCTAAGTTTTTGCCACAGGTTAGATTTGCCATGAATAGCGCCACCTGTCTTACTAATGCTTGTAGTCCAGCTTATATGACCTTGGCTCGTGAGCTACGAACGCCATTCGATGCTCAACGTGATCCTAGATCCACATTAAGTAAAAATAACTTCCTTCCACAGATCACGCCTTACCTGAAACGTTTTATTTCTTCTTTCGATAGAATTAGGGAAAGAGCAGAGCATCAGCAGAATCATCAGAAAACTTATGCTGATAGGGGCCGCCGATATACTCCTGGGTACAGGAAAGGAGACCTAGTCTTGTTTACCACACACTTATTGGTTGATGTCTCAAAGGGTCGTACTAGGAAGTTTATGCCCAAAAGGGATGGTCCATATCGTATTTCTAAGGTTGTAAGTCCAACTTCCTACGAAGTTTCTCACGTAGATACCTACGCGGTGGTACGGAAGTTCCATAGTTCCGCTTGAACTCCTTTCAAAGAACGCATTGGGTTTAGCTCAGCTCCGGTTCAACCACGTCGTCATCGTGGACGGCCGCGCTATCCAAATACGTCGCCGCTTGATTCAGTAGCCAACTCACAAACGGGACGTTCCTGTGATTTGGAGGAGGGATCGTGCATAACTTGTAATTGTTTTAATTAAGTTTACTGTACCGTGCCGAAGTAATATTAAAATACTTGTGAAATTACCCATGTACTAACTTGTGCGCTACCTACCTAGAACCTACTAAACCCCATTAAAATACTACTTTTATTTCTGCATAGAATTGTGTGATATTCCTATAATATATATTTTATATAGACCATTATGGCAAGTCCTCTCTTATTCTTTGGTCATTGCACTGACTTATGCCCAAATACTCAAACGCTGCTCAATTTTAAGATACCGTCAAGTCTCGTGCTGTCTCTATCGCTTTAAGTCAAAGTAACTGTGACACCATGAGACTTAACGACATCAAAATTGAGTAGCGTTTGAGTATTTGGCCATTAGAAGTATAGGTAGGTATATTTATATCTCTAAAGCTCGCTTTTCACTATGGGATATAAATATAATATATATTATATCCCGAAATATAAATTATGTCCCGCGATTGGCTTTTATACTGTGAGATATATCTTTTAACCAGTGTGCGTTCGTCATTGGATTACCTCCTGTACCCTGCACACCGTTTTGCGGCGTCGTGGAATGGTGTGCGGGGTGCAGGGGGCGAAATATAATATGAAAATATCACTCGGTCGATTGAAATAATTATTATAGTATGAGATGTAATATATATTACATCTCAGTGTAAACGCTTCCAGTAAAAAGTACGGTGAGCGTTAGTAATTTATATCTCGAGATGTATAGTCTTTGCGTTATAGTATGGTGCGGGTGACAGCTCACGCCTATGAAGTTTCGTATTTTTTTAGATAAACTGTCATACAGGTATTGCACAGAGTACATTATATATAGGGAAAGGTATTGTATGGATGGCTCGCTCGAAAAATTATTCGTTGTTCAGCTCAGGCAAAAAAAAAAAATAATTATAAAGCAAATTACGAATTGTGTCAAGAAGACCTTATGATAACTCATGGCGGCCAAAATGGCTACATAAACCTATTTTTTTTTTATTTCATTAGATTTATAAACCAAGTTTTCGATTATTTTTACCTCCTGTCCCTATATTTGGCCCATTGGACTTGGCATAACTAATACGCATATAGCAAAAGGCGCTAGCACTCGTACGTTGAAAAGCTGCCGGTGCAATCTACGCCGTATTGAAAATTACAGATGCTGGCAGCCATTTCATTTATTTAAATGTCAATATGAATGTTGTAATCAACATGAAATAGAAGATGATTTTTATTTTCAAATTAAAGCATAGTATAATCTATACATTAAAGTGTCTGTTTGTAATATCAAAATACTAACATAACATTATAATAATAATAAAAGGCGTAGGGAAGTGACGACCCCATCGCCCGCTGACGTAACGGTTATGTGACAAAACTGCTACGTCAGCGCAGTACTGCCTCGGCAGTATTGAGGGTGCAAAGGCCCGTTTGTGCTTACGGCCACACTATTAAACGGCGCCGGGTCTGGGCGTCTCCCATTAATTGACGCCCAATTTAATGGATTATGGAAAATAATAGAGCGCGCATAGGGCCGCTGCCTGGGGGTCGCCGGGGCGCGTCTGGAGCTGGCGCTGGACGTGACAGCATGCGAGCCGCCAGCCGAGCGCGAGGTGCTGCACGACCACCTAGCAGCCCCTCGCGTCCATCATCCCCACCAGACGGCTTGGTGTCGGCGGGGTCCTCTCGGACTTGGCAAGCGGCACCCGCCGCTGGTGAAGTACGCCGCATGCGTTGGACAAAAAATATGAACATAAACGCATTGCGGGCGTACTATAGGGCGAAAGGGGAAGAAACTGGAGGGATAGCGTATCGGGCTCGGATGCGTCGCTTTTTTGCTGAGCTTGAGCCGTCAGTTCCCGTCACGGAGCAAAACCTGGCAGACCGAGTTCGGTACATCATACGCTCGAAAGTATTTGATGATGCCGAATTCGAACGACTACGACGTGAGGCTATTCCCTCATCGAATGAACCGGCTATAGCTGGGGATGCGGCTCTTCAGGCCACAGACCAGCAGCCACATATAGAGGGCGCCATGGATCTCCCCGCTCTGGTTGATTCAGACGATAATGGAATGGTCACCCAAGAACTAGAGCAGATGAGGAGTAAATTGGAGGAGGCGATTGTGGAAACGAGCAGTACTCCTCTCGAAAATCGACTGCGACTCCCGCGCATACCCCTAAGCAAGCGGAATCGGGCTGTCGTGAGGGCTCTCAACCCAATGCTGGTGACCTATTTGGAAGCCAGCCAGGACCTTTGCGAGACGGACTCAATTCTTTTTGGAGCCGCACTGGCAGTTTGCCGTATTGTTGGCGCCAAACTTCCCACGGCTAGACGCGCTACTAGACAAAGTAGCGCCATCCCAGCCTGGAGAAGAAGGATTGAGGACCGTATCGTAAAGGCAAGGGCCCTCATCGGCAGGCTGATAAGCTTCAGGTCGGGCAATAATAGGCCGAGAATTGTGCGCACCGTCAGAATGGCGTTTGCTGGGACAAATATCAGTTTGTCCCAGCCGGATATAACGCAAAAACTGACGGAGCGCATAGACGACCTGAAGCAGAGAATCGCTGCTTGGGGGAAGCGGATTCGGCGATATACCGAGAGGTCGACACGGTTCAACCAGAATCGTCTCTTTCAGAGTGATCAGAAGAGGCTCTACGAATCATTGGAGCGGCCAATGGTATGTGGAACGGGCTCAGCACCGAATCAGGCCGACACTATCGCATTCTGGCGCGGCCTGTGGTCAGAGCCCGTAAACCACAGCGAGGGCCCTTGGACGGAAGTTGTGGCGAGTCAGTGTGCGAATATTACGCCCATGGACCCCGTCATCATAACGCCGGATGACGTAGTTGAGGCGGTCCGTAGGGCCCCGAACTGGAAATGTCCGGGCCTCGACGGGCTGCATCACTACTGGCTGAAGGGGTTCGTGGTGTGTCACGCTGTGCTCGCCCGACAGTTTCAAGAGGCTCTCAACCAGAAGTCGCTCCCGAGCCTCTTCACTACTGGGATCACTCATTTGGTTCCTAAAGATCAGGATACCACAGACCCGAGCAAATACCGCCCCATCACGTGTCTACCCACGATATACAAGACACTGACATCCATTTTGAGCGCGAGAATCAGTCGTCACCTGAACTTAAATCAGGTGATGTCGTGCGCTCAGAATGGATGTAGAGGCGGTGGTCGTGGAACCAAGGAACCACTGCTCATTGACGCGGTCATTGGCAAGGTGGTTAAACGCAACCGTCGGAACCTCTCCGCCGCCTGGATAGACTACAAAAAGGCATTCGACTCGGTGCCTCATGCATGGCTTAAGAGGGTCCTCGAGCTGTACAAGATTGACTGTACAGTTAGAGACTTCCTCGGGCAGTGTATGGGGCAGTGGAGTACGATCCTTTGTCATCTAGGCGAGCGGATGACGGCTGCGGAGAACCACATAAAGATAAGAAGGGGTATCTTCCAGGGCGATTGTTTGAGTCCAATCTGGTTCTGCCTCTCTCTGAACCCTCTCAGTACCATACTGGAGGGCTCCGGGAGGGGATTTCAGCTTCGGAAGGGAGGTACAAAAGTGACCCACCTTTTCTATATGGATGATCTCAAGTTATTCGCCTCCAGTCGCTCTCATCTTATGGAATTAATTCTATGGAAAAAAATTCTATTAGAATGGAGCTGGGGACGGATAAGTGTGCGGTCCTCCATGTTGAAAGGGGAAGGGTTGCTAACTCTGAGGGCATAGATTTATCTATGCCCATCAACATAAGGACCCTTTCCGAGGCTGACACATACCGATACCTGGGTATGTCACAGAACATCGGTGTAGATGAGGCGGGTATGAAACAGTCAGTTTGCGATGTGTTTTATGCACGCTTGACCAAAGTGCTTAACAGCCTTTTGTCCGGTGTGAATAAGACGCACACATATAACGGTTGGGTCATGCCTGTTCTCATGTATACCTTTGGCATACTTAGGTGGACTCAGACCGAACTAAACGCTCTGGACAGAAAGGTCCGCACTATAATGACGTCACACAGGATGCATCATCCGAGATCGTCAGTAATGAGGCTGTACTTGCCGCGGAAGCATGGTGGGCGCGGCTTTTTAAGCGCGCTTACCATGCATAATCGTGAAGTGTGCAGCCTCCGTAATTACTTTCTGACGAGAGCGGATGATCCATACTATAGGGGCGTTATTTCTTGTGATAAAGGACTTACCCCTCCATCCTTAGCCAACGAGCAATGGCGGGACCCGGCAGTACAGAGCATTTCCGACCGGGAGTCCGTATGGAAGGAGAAGGAGCTCCACGGGAGGTTCTACAAGGCTCTACACGAGCCTTTCGTAGACACAGTCGCCTCCCTCCACTGGCTACGTTTCGGTGACCTCTTTGGGGAAACCGAGGGTTTTGTCTGTGCGATACAGGACCAGGTTATTAAGACCAACAATTATCGGAGATACATCCTAAAGGATGGCACCGTCGACGTCTGTCGAGCTTGTCGCCATCCCGGTGAGTCACTTAGGCATGTCATCCCCGATTGTTCGGCGCTTTCTAACTCTGAGTATTTGCACAGACACAACTTAGTAGCCAGGATTCTACACCAGGAGCTCGCTCTGAAATGCGGTCTCGTGGATCGGAAACTGCCGTATTATAAGTACTTGCCGGAAGCCGTACTCGAAAATGACCGCGCCAGGCTCTACTGGGACCGGGCCATCATCACAGACAGGACTATTCTTGCGAATAAGCCTGATATTGTGCTGATGGACCGGGCACAGTCAAGGATATTTTTGGTCGACATTACCATTCCTTATGACGAGAACCTCGTGAAAGCCGAAACAGATAAGCTGATAAAATATCTGGACCTGGCTTACAAGGTGACCGACATGTGGGGTGGACTGCCGGCCGAAATTATACCTGTAGTTGTCTCTGCGAATGGGTTAATTCCAATCAGCCTCTCGGGTCATCTGAGGCGACTGGGACTCCGTGACGGACCGCTCCAAGCTCAAATGCAGAAGGCGGTGCTCCTCGATACCGCCCGCATCGTCCGCCGGTTTCTTTCCCTTTCCCCCTAACCCTCGGCCGTTTGGTCTCCCCTGCCGAGGGCTTCCATCTGGTTGGGTTTTTATATATTTATGTAATTTTTATGTATTTATTTTATTTTATTGATATTTATGTACGTTTACTATGATTATTTACAATTATATATTTATATTTCCCAACCAGATGAGAAAACTTTATAAATACCACATAATAATAATAATAATAATAATAATTTATTTGATACAGACAACAGAGATCCATTACAAAATTAAAATTAATTTTTTTTAAACTATACCTTAAATTTTAATTATAATTATTGGTTAATCAATGATATTATTACATTTTATTAATAAGATTTTAATAAATTTGACCATCTACTAAAAATTTCACTACATGTATACATATTACAAATAATTTTGATGAGATTATTCTGCGACCCAAAAACAAAACTTCTAAATCGCGCGATACGGTGACGGATCAACGCATCCAAACCAACGATACGGGCCTCTGCGAACATCTGGGACGCGCTACAGTATCTTGGCTGACGGAACAACACGCGGAACGAATCATTATACTGCACCTTCAGCCTGCGATATTCCTCTTTAGTGTAATTCGTCCACAGCTGAGGAGTGTAAAGTGGCTGACAGTAAGCTGAAAACAACGCCAGCTTTGAGGTGTAAGAACACCTTTGAAAGCGTCTAGCTATCATGTTGGCACGCACTGACAAGGAACGACGCTCGCGGTCCATATCGGAACCATCACACAGATGCTGAATAACAATCATCATCATTACAGCCCTTCACAAGTCCACTGCTGAACATAGGCCTCCCCCAAAGAATGCCACAAAGCACGGTCCTGAGCCACCTGCATCCATCGACTTCCTGCATGTCTTACCAGGTCGTCACTCCATCTCGTGGCGGGACGCCCTACACTTCGCCTACCGGTACGAGGCCGCCACTCGAGAACCTTTCTTCCCCATCGGTTGTCGGTTCTTCGAGCTATATGGCCGGCCCACTGCCACTTTAGCTTACTAATCCGTTGGGCTATGTCGGTTACTCTGGTTCTACTGCGGATATCCTCATTCCTAAGTTTATCACGCAGAGAAACTCCGAGCAGAGCCCTCTCCATAGCTCGCTGAGCGACCTTGAGCTTTCTCATACGGCCAGCAGTGAAGGACCACGTCTCAGTTCCGTAAGTCATCACTGGCAACACGCACTGGTTGTACAATTTTGTTTTAAGGTTTTGAGGTATGTCTGACGAAAAGATGTGTCGTAGCTTCCCGAACGCTGCCCAGCCGAGTTGAATCCGTCGATTGACCTCTCGGTCGAAGTTGGACTAACCTAGTCGGACTATTTGTCCTAGGTAAACATACTCGTCAACAACTTCGAGCTTAGTGTTCCCAACAACTACCGGCATAGATGTGACATGGACATTAAACATGATCTTTGTTTTGTCCATGTTCATCTTAAGACCTATCCGTTGGGAAACACTATTGAGGTCATTGAGCATAGTGCTTAGGTCCTCCAGCGATTCTGCCATAAGGACTATATCGTCGGCAAATCGAAGGTGAGTGATGTACTCGCCATTGATGTTGATACCGTATCCTTTCCAGTCCAGAAGCTTGAAAACGTCTTCCAATGCAGCGGTGAAGAGTTTCGGGTATATGACGTCACCCTGTCTTACACCTCTCTGCAATTGGATAGGTTTCGTACTCTGGTTCTGTACTCGGATAGCCATCGTAGCCCTACTGTACAAGCACTTCAACACTTCGATATACCGACAGTCAACTTGGCACCGCTGAAGGGACTGCAGCACCGCCCAAATTTCGACGGAATCAAAGGCTTTCTCATAGTCCACATACGCCAGACATAGTGGCAAATTGTACTCTTCGGACTTCTGTACAATTTGCCGAAGGGTATGTATGTGGTCTATGGTGCTAAAGCCCTTTCGGAAACCGGCTTGTTCGGGAGGCTGGAAGTCGTCAAGTCTGCGCGCGAGACGATTCGTAATGACTCTCGAAAACAGCACGTAGACGCGGCTCAGAAGGGAAATCGGTCTATAGTTCTTCAAGAGAGCGTTGTCACCTTTCTTGAAGAACAAGACCACCGCACTTCTGCTCCACACCTCCGGTGTAATGCCACCATGGGGGACGGAATTAAAGAGCTTCTGAAGGACTTCAAGTACCGGTTTTCCACCCGCTTTCAGAAGCTCCGCTGTAATTCCATCCTCGCCTGGGGCCTTACCGTTTTTAAGGTGCTGGAGAGCCATTCTAATCTCGCTCAGACTGACGTCTGGGATATCTTCGGAATAGTGTCGGATGAGACTCGCTCTTGGATCGTTACTCACACTTGCGTGTAGCTCCAACGATGACGTGTACAACTGCCCATAGAACCTCTCAATCTCACTCAAAATCTCAGGTGTCCCGGAAACGATGCTGCCACACTCCGTCTTCAGCTTTGACAGTTGGCTCTTTCTGGCAGACAGATCTCTGGCAAAGACTTTGGAGCCTTGGTTCCGCTCGATCGCTTCTTCAATACGAGCTGTATTGAAGTTGCGTAAGTCCCGCCGCATGCATTTGGAGATCTGTCTGTTCAGATGCCTGTATGCTGTCAAGTCTGTTGAAGAATGTAGCTTCATCTCCCGTCTAACAGCCATGAGATTAAGAGTGTGATCGGAGAGTTTTTGTGTTCTTCTGCGGCGGGTCTTGCAGAACTTAGCTCCGACCGCATGGACAGTTTCCACGAGCTTGTTATTCATATCGTCCACTTCATTGCAGTCTTCTAGGCACTGAAAACGGTTTTGTAACTCGAGCTGAAAGGTTTCGGTACTCTGGATTAGAGCACGAGGGGGACGGAGCGTTGACTTCATTAGACGAGACCTCTCCAACTTAACGTTTAGGTTCAGTGTGCCTCTAACCATTCGGTGATCGCTACCAGTTTTCACCCTCGCGATCACGGAGACATCACTGAACAGTTGTCGTCTGGTCGTCATAATGAAGTCAATCTCATTTTTTGTCGAACCGTCGGGGCTCGACCAGGTCCACTTCCTGTGGGGCCGCTTCTGGAAGAAAGAGTTCATCATAAAGAGTCCCTCTTTCTCCATGAAGTCGGCCAGCTGCTGGCCCTTGGGTTCCGTTGCCCTATTCCAAATTTCTCTACTTTCAGCTCACCGTTCTCTCTTGTGCCTAGTTTTGCATTGAAGTCTCCCATTAACACCGTATATTGGGTTTTGGAGGAATGCATGGCTCTAGAGATATCCTCATACATTTCCTCCACCTCCTCATCGGGGTGTGCCGAGGTTGGTGCGTATGTGTATAACCTGTATGACCTTCAGCGAATACCGTTTGGTGATTCTGAGTATAAGGTACGCAACCCTCGTCGACACACTCCCGATCGTTACAACGTTGTTAACGAGAGACTTGTGGACGATAAATCCGACACCTCCTTGGGACAGATGGTTGCCCTCCCGGTGATAGAACAAGTTGCCGGATTCGAGGATTACCGTGTCCTTCCCCTCTCTTCGGACTTCGGATAATCCTATAATATGCCAGCGCAACTTGTCCATCTCTTCTTCCAGCTCCACGATCTTCTCGTCAGTCCTCAGGGTGCGTGCGTTGTACGTTGCCAGGTCGAGTCGTCTAAGGTGGCAACCGAACCTCCACCGGAGATTCTTAGCACGCCCTGCCCCGCCGTTACCATGGTCGCCACCGTAGCCAGGAATGGCGGGCCCGCCGGGGACTGGGGGCCGTTTCTTTGTTACTGTCATTCATAGGGGGGTATTTGCCATAGTTGCCACGCTTGGCGAGCGGGTTGGCAACCGCAGTTTTTTTTATTGTTAGTTTATTGTTATCAAGAAGATGCTGCTGCCCATCTCCTGCCTGTTTCCCTTTATCGCCTTTTACGACACCCACGGGAGGATATGGGGTAGTGGATATTCTTGACCGCCACTACACGGCTCATAACAATATGACCCAGGTATTTAAACGTCGTTACCCACTCCAATTGCGAATTACACAAATACAATGGGGATATGAGGTTGAACCCTACCACTCTTAAAAAGCAAACAAACAGACTTTTTGGTGTTGTACAATAGGTTATGATCCATTGCATATTTCTCACATATCTGGAGTAGTGCACGCAGTGCACCAATCGAGGGACTCAGCAGCACCATATCATCAGCATAACTCAAGTTATTAAAGCATTTAGAACCAATGTGGCAACCCAGTCTGGTGCTTCTAAGCTCCTCGATCAGCTGATTAATATGCAGATTAAAAAGCATAGGCGATGTTAGCCACCGCATTGTAGGAGAAATTCCTCAGAGTATGTATCACACCACTTTACTACATTAATTTGCCTACTATACCATGCGATCAATATGTTAATACATAATGACGGCACTCCCGCATCACGTAACTTCCTCCAAAGTATATCATAACTGACTCTGTCAAAAGCCTTACTTAAGTCCAAGAAACATGCATAAATATTTGTTTTCCGCTTATTATAATAACTAACGGTTTGCTTTAAAGTAAAAATCGCCGCATCCGTAGAACTATCTTTTTTTAAATCCAAATAGAGCATCGCTAATTTGAATATATTTGGAAATAACGCCTAATAATATGGTGTCAAACAGTTTAGCACAAGTTGTAGCTATGGATATCGGTCTATAATTACCACTGTCGGTCAAACTACTCAATTTACATTTAAGAACAGGACTTTTACCGTTTTTAGCATTTCTACCGGTAAGTAAGCATGCTTTATACAAGCATTGAAAAATACAGATAGGAACGCAATTACCCATGGTCCTCCAAACCGAAGATGTTCCACGCTTATATTGTCATATCCTATTGCCTTTCCTAGTTTCATCTGGCGCAGAGCATTAAAGATCATCTCTTCAGATACATGATTGTCCTTGCTATCTGCTACAAGATATTGATTATGAGAAGTACAGTGTCCTGCACTTAACGCAAGAAATTTGTCCCTAAACAAGTTTGCAATCGCCAGTGTGTCCGTCAGGCCATCCACACACTCCGTAATGTTAGACCCGGTCTTAAGTAAATTTCCCGTATCTTTCCAAAATTGACTAAAGTTTCTACTTAAACAAGATGCCGAAATCTTATCTAAGATTATTTGATCAGCGGAATTGTGGTAAAATCTTAATCTACTTTTAAAAATAGTTCGCTTTCTTTTCATTTGATCGAACAGCGGACCAGTAGAAGGCGCCCCATCCGTTAACCACCCAGCTCGAGCTTGCCGTGCCTTTATGTGTGCCTCGCGTACATACTCATTCCACCCCGGAACAGGGGGCCTCTGGAAGACATGCTGAGACGCGCGACGTGTGGCCGCGTGAATTATACAACTAATAAAAGAGTTATACAAGCTATCTAGGTATTTGCGATGTTCAGTACATGTACAACTATAACACTTAGCAGATAAATGCCTTAACCTCTCCCAATCCAAGTTACGTATATACTCAGAACAAAGAGAGGAATAAAATTCAATTTCGAGACCATTTCTTTTACACCATTTTGACAAATCGTTACATTTCGGTAAAGGAACGTTATTATGCACCGCCTTAAAGATCAAATTAATGTTGCATTCAACACACAAAGGCTTATGGTCGGACCACATGACGTCTTCCAAAACATAAACGTTGGTTACAGTATCCCATGCCTGCCGTGTAGTTACACACACAATGATCCAAACAACTTTTCGAACCATGAGCATAGCTAATATACGTAAAGATACCACTTTTGGGTCGCAGATATTCATAATCAGCACACACCAAATCATTATCTGTACAAAAATTAAATAACTCTAAACCAAATAATGTATTCACATCTGCGTTAAAATCACCTAAAATAAAAGCATAATTAATATCCTTATCTAAGATAATTGATTGAATAATACTTAAAATATTCGTGAAATCAGTTAAATTTTCATAATTATTTTGAGGCATATACACAGATACACATAAATATTTATTACCACACATTTAGAAAATAACTGCACATAAACTAGAATTGTTACAATCAACAATCTCCACTTTATGAAACATCGATGATCTCCACAATAACCCAACCCCTCCATAGGGCCTACCCCGTAACATACCTTCTGTGACATCTACAGCTGAAATACCATGACTAGAAAATTTGGTATGTATAGTGTTTAAGTAAGGAATAGCATCGGGTAATAACCAGGTTTCCTGCAATGCTATTATATCAAAGTCATTACATAATTCCCGTACTTGTTCAACACTACGCCTGACTGATTGACAATTAAAGGAACAAAGTTTCATAGTTAAAATATATTAATACTAACTAGATTAAAAATGCTATCGTAAATAATGAATATCACTTATAATTCCTACTATAATTTGTTACTATTATATATCTATATTACTAAAATTCTTATATAATTATATAATATTACAATTACTAATGTCTACTGAATTTCACTACTTTGAGAGCAGCCTTTACAGCCTTTTACTAAAAACACTGCTGGCCGTATGAGGAAGCTCAAGGTCGCTCAGCGAGCTATGGAGAGGGCTATGCTCGGAGTTTCTCTGCGTGATAAACTTAGAAATGAGGATATCCACAGTAGAACCAGAGTGACCGACATAGCCCAACGGATTAGTAAGCTGAAGTGGCAGTGGGCCGGCCATATAGCTCGAAGAACCGACAACCGATGGGGAAGAAAGGTTCTTGAGTGGCAGCCTCTTACCGGTAGGCGAAGGGTAGGGCGACACCCCACGAGATGGAGTGACGACCTGGTAAGACATGCAGGAAGTCGATGGATGCAGGTGGCTCAGAACCATGCTTTGTGGCATTCCTTGGGGGAGGCCTATGTTCAGCAGTGGACTTATGAAAGGCTGTATTGATGATGATAATGATGACTAAAAACATATGAAATTGTATACGGTATTTATAACAAAAAGACAAAAACAATTTTTAAAATGTTTGTCTTACTGTCTGTTTGTTTCGGCTTATAACTGGCACTGACTGATTGCTGATGTTATAAGAAGTAACACAGACTAATTTTATTTTAGAAAAAAATTTGGATTCCGCGCAATGAAATTAAAACCCATGAAATCCTATCGTAATAAATACCAAGCGGGCGAGGTCCGGGAACAGCTATTATGTAACTATTATGTCATAATTTGTATTAAACTTTAACTTAATTTTGCATGCATTGTAGTTTATAAAGAAATATATGTTTATATGGATAGCTAATCGATAATTTTTGCTTTGCTTTGTGTATCGTCAATCGCGTTTTTTAAATCGATTTAACAATGTGCCATCTCTAGACACTCCAAAAGTGTAAGCTGTCACCCGCACCATGCTATAACGCAAAGACTATTATATATATTACATTATATCCCATAGAGAAAAGCGGGCTTTATGGGCCATTGGTTATTGAGTTGACTACATATTTATTAATCTGTGGATCTGGAGTTGACATTGACACTTGAAGGTTTTGGCGGGAACTTGACTGGCGGCGGTTTGCTGCTCATGTATTATTGTTTAAATAATGGTTTGATGTGGAGTTTGATATGTAAAAGTGGTGCGATTTTGTATATTAAGTGTCTGCGCACGTGAACTATTAGTGGAAACTGTGAAACAAGTGCTCTGATGATGATGTGATTCTTAAAATAAGGTGTCTGTCTGCTAAGGCATCTTGAGATACCATCACCAACTGTCAGCTGTCTGCTGGCTCAAGTTGCCGTCGAAATTTCCCAAGGGCTGCACAATGTGACGTATCAACATATTGCGAAGCAGTGTACTATGAAGCATAATGGAGAACACAAGAGGGTCAAAATATTACTACCAAATCCTATTAAAATCGTAGTAAAGATCAAGTACATTACATTAGTTTTTATTTCACTTCAATACATGCAGTATTTCCGAAGTTATAACAACGAGAAGTTTAAACCCTCTTTTGAATTTCAGAGATTACGCGCGCTCACTCTATGACGTCACACCCCCGCAGACCGCGACCGCGACACAAATGCGGCGCTCGGTCCGGTGCGGTTTGACCAAATTACGCGGGTCTCGTTTCGTTACCTATCGTTATATATTAAGATACCTATCTATCTAAACAGTCAAAGTAGACAAGTAGATATGTTTAGTAGGGCAAGGATAGGTAGAGAAGAAGGATAAGCTTATTACTTATTAGGTCTTCACAACAGTGCGCTTTAGTTTTAGGGCCTATTGAGTCGACTATTTTAACGGCTGTCATCCACTTTTCCTCATTTTTGGGTCCTCGGCCACATAAAAAAAGAGTTTATCAGGTGTTTAACTGTTGAATTTTTTTATAGGATAAGGGTGACAAACGAGCCCATAGATATCTATATCTATCTTCGACTAAGAATCGAACTGCAGATGCGTTGTCACCCATGAGGACAAAGATGGAATGCCTCGTTTCCAGTAAAAAGGGTATCCGGTTCTCTACACTCACCATACGAAACACAGCAGCGTTAAGCTGCTATTTTACGCTGGTATTCTGTGAGAGCGTGGTCCTTCCACGGTCGAGCCGAACCATTCGTGCTACAACCATAATATAGCTGCAGCATGGCTCTACCACGTAAAAAAGCACTGAGGCTCAATATAGTTTTTTTTTCCATTTTTACGCGTGCAGACGAGAGCATTATTGTTGTATGAGCGGGAGTGTGACGTCATCGGCTAGTGAGCGCAGGCCCGCGTTTTTAAAAATCTTCGCTCGGAAACACGCACTTTGATCGTTAATATTCCAGCCAATTTTAAGATATGAAAAAAGTAAAAAGACAGTTTTTCTTGTGTTATTTTGTAGATTTATTTAGCATGGAAAGTAAAAAACGTTTATCAGACCCGTTATATATTGTAACTTCAGGCTCAGAAGGGCTAGAACCCAGAGCCGTAAAGCCAGTTATTAAAAAAAAACATTGACAGTTTACACTGGTGACTGGTGATCACTAATCATCTGATCAATCAAGTTCAAGTCATTTCAATTCTGTATTCTGGTGTTTATTTTTTCACTTTTTTACTATGAGAAATGAAGAAATGATTCGAGTTTTAATTTAATAACATATTTTAATATAATAATAATATCTGATTCTTAATTTAAAAAAAATGGAAGATCTACAAAACTCACTCAGTCAATATAGTGAGCAAGTAAGTGTCTCGGTTTGATTTATAAATTAGTTTCCTTTTAAATGGGCTGGTTAGTGACACCAATTAACAGTTACACGATATCTCAATACAATTCCTGTTTTAATTTTAGTTACAATTGGTCAATGACGCTCTTGCAAAAGCTCAAGATGATATTGAACGGGAATCCCTGATGGCACTACAATCTGAAATGCAAGAGCTTATTCAACTTACCCAAGAGAGTTTAGATACACAACAGGCTAAGCAGGCAAATAAAGAGGAATCTGATCTACAAGCTAATGAACATGGTAGCAAAAGTGATTTAGATAGTGAATATGCCTTATTTATGGTAAGTGTTCTCTTAAATTATGCTTTACTGAACTTTAGCTTAACTACTTGGAAACAGAGAATTTAATCGGCATTTAAATTCACACAAACTAACTCACTCATATAAACACATACATTTGTGGTAATTAGAAAGTTTTCTCTTGTTAGTCAATTATTATTTTAAACTTGTTTTGTATTCTACTATAATAATACTACAAAAATAATATTGTAATTGTATTGCAAAATTATATAATAATAATAATTATTATTATTTATTTATTTCTCACCATAAACAACATATAATATATATATATATAATATATGTTTCTTTGTTTTGTGCTTCTCAGGGTGGAAGACGCCACAGTTTATACTAGTATTGCCGTTAGTGCTAACTGCTTTGAAATGTAGTTTTGTAATGAACTTTCCACACATAACAGAATTCTCGACTTTAACATATTTAGTTATGTGTATTATGTTTTATAGATGACATAAATCGGTCCAAAAATTATGAAATTATTAAAAGTTTTCTAAACACTTAATTTAAAACTCGGCACCTGCACGACGCCACTCTCGCTCTGCTCGCATTGATTCTTACCACATTCTACCATAATGAAATTCACTTTTTCCGGTTGTAAACTACCTACTTGTTTTGAAATTAAATGTATTTTGTAAAGTTATTTATATTATTAAGGTAATTTTAAAATAACATAAATAACTCCTCGCCTCCGCAGCTTCGGCTTGTTGGTCGCCTTTGGTGACCAGCCTCAGCCGCTCCGGTTCGTCCGATGCCTACGATTTGTTACAGCAGGCGGAGGCTGCTCCCCTTACGCGCCTCCGGCTCTTTAAAACCACTCTAGGGGTAGGACAGACTAGTACCAGGTGGAGTCTGGGTCAATCAATTCGGTTCTTTGACATAAGTTGAACCTAACCTATTTTATTTGTTATCTGCCCTAATTGGTACTGTTAAAATAAAACAAATTTCAATAAGAGATCATTTATTATGGTATCGTTCTTGTTTTTCATAAAATGGAATTATATTTACATTATAAATGCATACATAAAAAAAATATAAGATGCTTTGGGGTAATTACAAAAATGGGGGAATTCCGATATTTACAAATTAAGCCTTAACTAGGCAATATTTTTTGCTCTGGTCACTTTATTCTAGACGACATTTTATTTGTCTCCCTCGCTGCAGTCGTTTCCGGTAGCTAGTCTCAATAGTACGTGTGCAAAGTAAACTTTTCGGTGGAAACAGCTTTTTTAACTCTTTTCGGTTTTTCGAAATTACCCCACATTCATTATCTTAGGAATTTGCTAAGTAATCTTAATGATTGTTTGATTCTATGATAGGTAATCGTTTTAAAAGCTTTATTTTATAGGTTAGGATTAGCCAGCTATTGTTTTTGTGTTTTTTTCGGAAATGCCCCACAGGGTTCGAATTAGTGGACTATCGAACTACTTTTCCACTGTAGTTTCCAGTGGCTGTTAATCTTTCGTCAGCATAAATTGTTATTTTGGATAAGTTTAACACGTTCGCGAATTTAACCAACGGCAGTGGGCAAGACGTACCTACCGCAATGCCAAATATTTAGACATTGTTCAGAAGGAATAGGTGCATGAGTACCGAAATCTATTCCACATCAATTTTTTATGCGATTCCCTTCAAATTGTCGTACTGATGATATAAATGCATGTTGCCATGAGGCAACTCGGTGCCGTAGGTATTGTTTAAACTTGAATTATTATTTTCAAACGGGACTATTTTTTTTATATTCTTTGATGAAATACGAATAAAAAAATCCCGTGACTTTTTCAATAAAAGTTAATATCTTCTATGAATTGTTAAAGGCTAAAAAAATTTTGGATACTTTTGACCCATTAGAAATGCATAAAGAAAAATAATAAAGTATGAACCATATTTTTTTTTTATACTAAACCTTGGTAAATTATAAATACAAAAAGTCCTATGACGTTTTACGATAAAGGTAATATTTTCGCAGTTATGAGTTTTTAAAGGTTTGAAAAATCCCGATTTCGGTTACTTTTACTCATTAAAAATATATAAAGAAATGTATAATTTTTTTTTATTCTCGCTTACCTGCTATAAAAGTTTGAACAAACCTCTTTAACTAGCCTAATAACTGTCCAACTACGGGAACGCAAGGTACGCTGCCGTGGTGGTGCCTTAAATGTTTAGAACCACTGGACTTTATGTGGGGTAATTCCGAAAATTCAAATGAGCAAAATATAGTTAAATTAGAAACATAGGGTATGTATCAATGCTTTTTGTAGAGGGGGTATAGACGAACGAAAAGTAAATCTAAACCTTCTGTCGAAAGTCAAAAAGGAACACTTTAAAAAATTTTCGGTTTTACCCCACGTTATATCGGAATTACACCTTATCCAGGAGAAAAATATGTCAAATTTTAAATGATTGTATTTACGCAAGGCAAAGACATTTTATTAAGATGAATAACAAAATAATTAGGATATGTATTTCAATAAATAAAAGTGACATGAGTTGGTTGTAAACTTAGATAGATTTTTTAAAACTAATTATTAAATATGCATCGTATCAACTAATCAGAAAATATGTCGTATTTACCCCAAAGCACCGTAGATATTTTAGAAATCGATTTTTTGTGCTTATAATAGTGTAACTTTTCTGTAAAAATACGTATCAACCCCCAACTCGATGGGAGTCAATGGAAAGTCGTACCGTTTTTCGTTTATGTTCTAAGTTGTAATTACTATTACTAAGTTATAGTTATACATAGCTGACGTGAAGCACCAACGTTCCGGGAAGTCTGCAGTTTGTGATCATATCCTAGACGGCCCCCGCCATTACATTAGATTTGATAAACCACAAGTCCTCGCCAAAGAACATCGATTCCTGCCAAGGATGATACGTGAGGCTATTGAAATTAAAAAACATCCTAATTTCAATAGAGAGGGAGGCTGGGTACTACCACCTGCTTGGGATCCTGTAATTCATAAAATTAAAACTAAACCCAAGCATACCACTGCAAGACTTCAAGACACAGTTAGTTCATTCTGCGTAGATCGGACCAAAATTAATAATTAAAAAGCTGAAGGTACTCCGGGTTAACTTTGACATCGGGACGTCAATCACCTCAGTCCCCCGTGACCACGGTTGCTGGAAAGCAACCGAAACGTCGGGAATATAAAATAAGTTAATTAAACGCGATAAAATCCGTAAAAATAGTTTTATTCAATGTCTATAGTCATATTCATACAAATCAAAAAGCCTATATTATATGAAATAATGTAAAGTAAGCATAATTTTACCGGGATCATAACTTGTCAAAAAATTAGGAAAATGAGCGTTTTTCGTCGCGTACGTGTTTTGATTTTTAATTTAACAGTGTTAGGTTTAAAACTGTGAGGTAATATTTGAAATATACATTCCTCTAGTTACGAAGAATTTTTTAGGTTACAATATTTGTAGTTGAGACTAATAGAAATCTTATTTACGAAGTAAAAAGGCGAAAAGGCTGGAATTAGGGGCATGGCTGGTATTAGGGGCATCCACCCTAGGCCCATGTCTGGCCTCGCATGTTCCTATTTAAGTACTGCGCCGATGTGGGCTTGGTGGAAGAACCTACAGGAGTAGGTTGAGGTTGAGGGTCTTGTAGATCATTACCTTCACAAAGCCTAAAAGAACTTATCTTCTTCATGACACCTACGGTTACATTCAACTTCGTGTACCATTGCCGGATGGTCGGACGTAAGCGAGTGTACATCCGTAATACATCCGGAAGTTCTGCTAGACGTGATTTGTTATCTTTTATGTTCATTGATTCACCTGTAAAGACATAAACAAAAATAAATTAGAGAAGAGAGCTTTGTTTATTTGAAATTTGCTGTTGATATTTGGTATAGAACAAAACTTTTGGTGCTTGTGAACATTATGCTGCAAACCGCATCTTTCTGTCTATCCCCTTTCTGACTTATATGTGATCAAAGTTGGAAAGATTGTGCAACTGGTATAACATATTATATATATTATAATTAATATAAAGAACATGTGTATCTTAAGATTCAATCTATCTTTTGTGCCTTTATTAAGTATGAATACCTACATGTCTCACTGAAAATTGTAAATAAGGTAAACCACACTGCTCTAGTGTAAATTCAACAACTTTATATGACCTGGGAATCCTACTAATATTACAAACAAGCTTGTGATGATTTATGGATGTTTGTTACTCTTTCACGCAAAAACTACTAAATAGATTTTAATTAAATTTTACAATAATATAGTAGCTCATACATCAGAATAACACTTAAGCTATAATTCATAAAGATGTTGTGTAAATTGGCCAAAATATAACGATAAATAAACAAATATAAGTTAAGTAAGTCTGAAAATAATCTGTCATCTGCTAGCTATTTTAGTGTGAGGTGCAAAAACTGTAAGACTTACACGAATATAATGAATGTATGGCGGCATTGATTATATATCTATATTTTATGTGTAAGCCATTATTACCAAAATAGTGAACGATAAATACAATTATTATTTTTTAGCTTTATTTTGCATTGCACATTTTGCAGTACTAGATTGATTTTTACCAAAATAAATACTTTTATCGCTTCTGATATTCAAAGTAAATAAACTTTGTCTTTTAAACTACGTAATTTGGTCAAATATTTAAAAGTTACGACGATATAAAATTTTGCGGTCCGGCGCGCGCAGGGCGCTCGCGCAGGTTGCGAGATGGGGAAACATTGCTCATCTATCTATCTATTACTATAATAAAACTCTAACTTCTAACTCTAACTGTGAACCGATTTGGATGGGACCTTCACTGGCAGATAGCTGATGTTATAATAAGTCAGGGGTAGCGAACCTTTATATATCAACGTGCCATTTTTCTAAAGAAATGCTTAATTAGGCCATAGGCGTGCCGTAAAATAATTTTTATTTCGTGATTACCGCCGCCTCGCGCACCGCGCCCAAACACTCCGTAGCGTAAGATTACTCGCATTCGTTCATAATACGATAACTTCATAGTGAACTTTGTGATCGGTAGTGTGCCTAAAATAATGTGTCACGTGCCATCGATGGCACGCGTGCCATTGGTTCGCCTTCCTTGTTATAAGAAGTCTTTTTACTATAGTAAAACTCTAACATGGCGTCTGTATGAACACGCATCACGCAAAAACCTGTGAACCGATTTAGATGGGACTTTCACTAGCAAATAGCTGATGTTATAGGGAGTAACTTAGGCTACTTTTATTTTAGGGTTCAGCTTAGGAACAGCTAGTAAGAGCAGCAGCTCAGATTTCAGAGCTTATTCGTTATACTTGTTTCACATTCAAATATCGTGAGTAAACTGTATATCTTCAGGTTAATCAGCTCTGTGTTTATTCACAGCACTGATTTAATTTTTTCACATTTGCAGGAAGAAATGTCTAAAAGTGGTGTGTATGAAACCGAAAAACGCCAAGACGCAACAGGTTTAAAAGATGACATTACAAAAGGCGATGATGACGACAGTGATATAGAGGTAAAAAGTAAAAACTTTTAATTAAAACAAACCAGTTAGAATTACCATTCTACAATCTCGGATTATATACATGTCTAGATGGATAAAGGCGGTCGAAAGGTAAGAAAAAATACCACACAACTTTTGGCCGGTGACTTTCTCGCGCCCATTTAGTGCTAATTGCGACTCACTGCGAGCACATGAATATCTTTCTACAAATGAAATTGAAAATGGAGATTTGCGCAATGAAATTGTGTAAAAACTACAAGACATGTAAGAAAAGTAGTGCTGATATAGATATCAATCTATCAGCACTATGTTCTCTAACGTGGTAGAGCCATGCTGCAGCTATATTAGTAGTATAGTTGTAGCACGAATGGGTCGGCTCGACCGGGGAAGGACCACGCCCTCACAGAATACCAGAGTAAAATAGCAGCTTGACACTGCTGTGTTTCGTATGGTGAGTGTAGAAAACCGGAGACCTATATTACTGGAAAAGAGGCATTCCATCTTAGTCCTCATGGGTGACGAAGCATCTGCATTTTGGTTCTTTGTTGAGGATAAATGTAGGTGTCTATGGGCCGCAGCAACCACTTACCATCAGGTGGGGACTGTGTGCTCGTTTGTCACCCTATCCTATAAAAAAAACATTTATTTTACTGACATTTGTCATAGGTGACACGCTCAGCAGATGGGTTAGCAACCGCAGTTTTTTATTATCTTGAATTGTTATCAGAAAGATGCTGCTTATCTCCTGTTCTATTCCGTCTGTCGTGTCTTACGACGCTCCACGGGATGATATGGGAAGAGATTTCTATGACGTCGTCACTACACGGCACATTTTCCAACATGTATTATGTATTTCTGAGCTACCAGTATCCACCTTTTGGAATAGCCAGATAAATATCTGTTCCTTTCTTTTTAATTATTCATTATAATTAATCATCTAATTTTAGTTAATGCTAAAATCGAAAAAAAAATAAAGATACAGCCTTATAGGTCCTACTGCGGGTCAATGACCTCTTCTCATATCTGAAATGTATGGAGCAATAAGTCCGTCACGCAATTCTAGTACTGTCTCCGCGTCATGTGAAATCCTCAGACATCTTCAAAATATTTTTATTCCTCAGTCATACAAGTTTCCTCACAATGTTTTTCTTCACCGCCAAGTACGTGGTACTGCAAAATTTACGGCTAATGCTAGGCTCTTGATCACTGATGGTTAACCTGGGTTATAATGACAAATTGTTAATGTTAGGTAGCACTATTTTCGTGTTGACACAACTGTTCACACTCAAAGACACGTGACACGATAAGAGGCGACAAAGGGAACCAAACCAGGAGATGGGCAGCAGCGTTTTCCAGTGTCAAAAAGAAAAAAAACTGTGGTTGGTAACCAGTCTGCCAAGCGTAGTAACTATGGCAAATATCCCATCAATCAGGCAATCGCCTTTTTTTCCAAGGGAATTAATCAACTTGCAAAACGATATTCCAAGTGTATTATATATATAGCTTAAAAGGCGATTATGTTAAAATATAAATACAATTTATTAATAAGTATAATTATCCTAGAGTTTCATTGCTTTTCCAAAAAAACTTATTGATCAACCTAGTACATGCTAATAGCCATTATTGCTGTTGAATATTTTTTTACTCTTTCTCTTTCTTTTTTTATCTTTTTACATTTCTCTTAATTGTAATATTGTTAAAGATTTAACGCACACGCCTTTTGAAGTGGTTAGCAAATGTGTGCACTTAGTTACTTATAAAATTTCCTGGTTGGTTCTAGGATGAATTGGCTACATTATTAGGTATGAAATGTGCAGTATATCATACTCATAAATGGGGTGGGCAGCCAAGCTTACACAATGCCATGGTTAGCAGTGTGGAGCCGCGTCAGAATAATGATCAGTTTAGTGATCTGCAGGTATAGTTTACACAACTAACTTTGCATGCATGTTGTGTATTTTTTTTTTTAATGAATTATTTCTCATTGGTCACGAGAACATTGGTAACGAACAGTAAGGAGTGGTTTTGTCATAATTAACATGTTGAACAAGTTAGTTGATGACCGCTGTGCTGGGTATTTTTATTCATGTTATGCTGTATGTATTATTTCTCAATTAAACACGCTATAGGTAAAGAACCGGAAATAGTGAAATTACATGGTAGATGAGGATAACATATTATGGGGGTTCTAAAAAAAACAAGAAGTAAAAGGAATATACGAAGGCAGTAGTAGCTGGGACGGTTGGAGTTGTGCACCTGTACAGCTTACATCAAATAAAGTCTGTACGAAAAGAGTTGATAAATATTATGAAAACGTCACCTATCGCCGTAAGCACAAAGTTTTTTGGTACGAGGCTCGCAGCTATTGTTAAGCGCGAGGTCTGGGCTTAGTATATATTGGCAAAAATAATTAGCGGGCCGCAATTTGTAATGATTTTAGGAACCCTTTTTTTTTTTTTTTTGCGGATGGAAAATCATCTAATGACGCCTTTCGCTGTGGGTGGAGCGGAAGGGAGTGTCAGACTTTTACTGACTAAAAACCATCCGTGTTCCTTCAGTGCCCTTACGTTCCGGAGCCGCGGTATCTCTTTCGAACAGCCCGCAGCCCCGGCAGGCGTCGGCCCTTGCGGGCCCCTTCACGCTGCTGACAGCTCTTTGAGGCGCGCGTGGAACAAAACGCGCCGTCGACACGGCCTGTCGTCGTTAGACGGACGGACGGCGAGCTACCCATTGCTCGCCGTCCACAGGCCCGCGCCTACGGTGGTCGGGGGCCACGACGTAGCCCCCGACGCCCGGGGCGTCTCCCGCGGCGGCCGGGAAGGAAAGCTGTTGCTCTTTCCTTCTCCCGCTCCGCCACCTCCTTCGCTAGCATCACTGCTTCGCAGAAGGTGGTGACGGCATCCCATTCCGCCTCGCTCCGGACCATGGCTTCGACCAGAGCCGGACGCGAGAGGTCGCCGCCGCCTATCGCCGCTACGAGGACACGGCGGTGCTCCGCCCAAGCAGAGCACACCTCCACGGTGTGCTCCACCGTGTCCTCCGGTCGATCCTCGCAGTGGGAGCACCCGGGCGTTTCCTCCCGCCCGATTCGGTGCAGGAACCTCCCGAACACACCGTGTCCGGTGAGGACCTGCGTCAGGCGGAAGGTGAGGACGCCGTGGCGTCTCTCAAGCCACTCCTCAAAGAGGGGTCTTATCGCCGCTATAGTGGCGTGCCCAATTTTTTTTTAGGAACCCTGCTTTTATATTATATCGACTTTCGCCGACCAGACGTATCGTTATACGTACGTACGTTTACTACAGCTGCAAGCTGCAACTGTGTTAAGGGTGGCTCAAATGGGCCGGCTCAACCGGAGAAGTACCACATTCTCGCATAATACCGACGTAAAATAGCAGCGTTACAATGCAGCGTTTAGTATTGCTGTGTGTGTATTGTGAGTTTTGAAAACGGGAGACTATCTTTACTGGTACATATTCTCGGAGATGTTAATTGCATACATATACAACTGAATACTGAATTTTGATTATTATACAATCATAGATATAGGTGTAGGTATAGGCCACTGTACCCATTTATCATCAGATGTGTGCTTATTTATCACCTTTTCTTCTATAAAAATATATTGGATAACAGTTTGGATGTGTATTACAAGCACGCAGAATGGTTAATTGTCCTTCCCAATGATCACACAAAACAACTGCTTTCAGGTCCGTGTCTTATTTACTCACCCGACGCACGCAGAAATGTTGCCATGTCCATTTTTTCTTGATGGTGAATGTAAATTTAGTGATGAGCAATGTAGGTGAGTTCAATACACAATTATTGTTAATGTAAGTCCGGTCGGAAAGAGAATCGTAGTGACGGAAGTGAACTGACGTTTAGATTCTAAAGTTACTTTAAATTTCTAACTAATTACTCTTTCTTTGCCTAGGATTAAGTTTGAGTAGGTACCATCTTCTTACTTTATCCGTCGCTAAGCAGCAGTGCGTCGTCGTCTACTTTTGTGTTTCGGTTAGAAAGATATGTCGAGCTTATTTATATATTAGCGGGCTGTGAGGTAACCTTTCTTAGATCACTTACTATCAGGTAAGTGTATGTGGCAAAGTTTGTTTGGCACATACACTTATCTGATAGTAAGACATAAAGTAAAACATTAAAAAAAATGTTTGGAACAAAAACATAAGACCCTCGTGGAATGCTTTTTTCCTTCCGTTCTCCCGCGCGGTTTTCGTGGCTAATCCGTGTCTTATTTACTCAACTCATTTGCGCAGAAATGTTGCCATGTGCATTTTTGTTGATGGTGAATGTAAATTTAGTAATGATTAATGTAGGCGAGTTCAATATTATACAGGTTAAAAAAATTATGTTACTGTAAGTCAGTTAGGAAAGAGAATCGAAAAATTATTTCACTTATGTGTACCGTGAACAAATTTTTCGATTCTCTTTACGTAAAAAAACGTTGACGTTGGGGTGACGGCTCCGTGGCGCAGTGGCTTAGCAATGAGTTGCTGCGCTGGGGGGCGCGGGTTCGAATCCCGCACGCAACAAGTATTTGTATAGCCTACAAATAATTGTTCCGGGTCTGGATGTTTGTCCTTGTGCAATTTGTGTTTGTAATCTGCCTCCACGATACAGGAGAAAATCCTAGTGTGGGGGTAACGTTTAAAAAAAAATAAAAAATAAAAATGTTTAAAAATAATATTTTAAATTTCTAGCTCATTATTACTTTATTACCCACCTGATGGCGGTGTAACTGGACAGTTTTAGTCATTTTAAAACGCCCCTACTTTTTAAAATAATTCATTTATGAAAAAATAACATGGGAGCATAGCGATGATAGATAATTATACATACATATATTGTATGGTCAGAATATTTGCTCTAGTATCATGATACTCATTATGTAGGGAGAAAACTATGATGACACATTTCACTGTAGTGTCATTAAAATTAGTAACGCTTCTGGCAGTATTAAAAAAAAACGTAATAGAACTGCGATAATGTGCTTTTATATCATAGGTATTCGCATGGTGCACTAGTAAAATTATCAAGTTTAAAGGAGGCCATAGAACCGAATTACGAAATGATTAGACCTGGAAGTAGAATATTGTTAAAATTGAAAGCACCTGACAGTGAGGTAAGAAAAATTTTATTCTTCGCCTAAATCTTTTTGAGCCTTAGAAAGTAAGCGCGAGTGGCGGCACAATACGCATATTGTTGGAGACAGCGGAATATATAGTACTACGCCATAGATGTCATGCCAGTTCACATACATATTTCGAATCCTATATTTATTTATTTAAACTTGATTGCACAAAAATAGCACATATTATGGCGGACTAAAGGTATTCTCTCCCAGCCAACCAACCTAACCTATCAGTTAACGGCAGTCATAGTCAATCCTTACAACGGGAGAGGCCCGTGTCTTGGGTTATTATGGGCTGATGAAGAAGATATTTCGTAGTAGATACAGAAATTTTACTAGAGGAAAAATATTTTTTTTAAATTGTAAAACAACTAGCTGGCCAAGCTGTCCTTGTTCTGCCCTTTTCGACGACCATTTGTCCTTTAAAAAAATTTAAAATTCGCAATAAAAAATATTGAGGTTCACTTATCGGGATAAAAACTATCCTATCTCTCAAGTTGGAACAAGCAATACACATTTGCGAAATTTCATTACAATCGGTTGAGTGGTCGGTAATTTTTATATATAAAGATTATTGTATTATTGTAGGATATTAGTGTGGCGAAAAAATCTACCGAAAGATATCACTTGTGGCACGTAGCCGTAGTTAGAAGTGTAGATTTAGAGACAAGAACTTGCGTGGCCAAATTAGAGCACGGCGTGAAAACCGGCGAGAAGAGGAAGACCACGGCGTACGAGCTTCATGTGTCATTTGAAGACATCTTTCCGTTAAATAGTGAGTAATATTTATTGACTTTTATTTTTTTCTTTCGTAATTTTTTAATCATACTATATATATTATGAAGATCGATTTGAATGAATTAATGCACATTCATTAGTTCAGATTGACACTTTCAGCATGGTAAGTATATCTTCTCATTTTTACTCCCGACGCAAACAGTGTATAACGTGTGTATCTGTCTGTCTGTGCCTCCCAAATGGATGAACCGATTTAGATTTAGTTTTTTTTTTAAAGGTGACTTGATCGGGAGTGTTCTTAGTTCATTAGCCCTTATTGTTTCGGGGATTTTTAAAAAATTCAATTTCAGTTACTAATAACTGATGGAATTTTCGTTGAAACTTCGTCGATTTATGATGATGATGATAATCATGATGATGATTATATACTATAATGTATTATATACAGTGTTCAGTTGTAAGCTTGTGGTAGTAAAAGAAAATTATATACCAACTAAATATAAGTCTTGTCAAGAATTTGTCATGTGATTATTTTTGTTATGCGTGCGTTAGTGGTTCGTGAATTTTGTCGACCTAAACCTCGTTGTGTTTTACGTAAATCTACCTACCCATTCGTAGTTCAACATAAAAAAATAAATAAGAATAAACGTAGGTATTTAAAAAAAATTGTTTTCTAGCTGAAAATGGTGAAGATTTCGAGTCCGACGATAGTCTAAGCGACACTGAATACCCGGAGAGTAAAAGTGGTCGCTTGGAACTTGACCCAAGCCAACGCGATTTGCTGGTTGAAAAAAGTCTACAAAATAACGGCCCTATTATGGGCGAATGGGAGAGACATACAAGAGTGAGTATGTATCTATCAATTCCTTGTTTTTTCCAATTATAATAATATTCACATCAACACAGTCGAGGGCTATTTTTAATAACATAGACCAACTAAAAGTACTTTCCACTTTAATTTTTTTTAATATCAAATTGTTCGTAATTTATTTCAGATTAATTCCAAATTTAAATAACATAAAAAAATAAAATGTGTTGGCGGTAAAAGTTGAGTTGAACTAGACCGAGGTAATTTTGGACTCAGAATAATGGTTATTTGTTTACTAATGTTTCGACATTTTTATATAGAAAAAGGTGATTAACGCGCACACTGTCCACCTGATGGTAAGTGGATGTTTCGCTCATAGACATCTACATTTATATTCAATTAAGAATCAAAATACATTTGCGTTGTCACTCCTGAGAACTAATATGGAATGCCTCGTTTCCAGCAAAAAGGGCCTTCGGTTCTCTACACTTGCTATACGAAACACAGCAGCATTAAGCTGCTATTTAACGCTGGTATTCCGCGAGAGCGTAGTCTTTCCCTGGTCGAGGCGACCCATTCATTCTTCAACCATAATATACCTGTAGCGTGGCTCTAGCACGTAACAAAATGCCAGAAAGATCTCATAGCTTCCGATAGATGAGGGTATAGCCATCTCGTTTATGCATAACATAAAATACTCAGATAGGCGACGAGGAGCAAGGTCAGACGTGCGTGAAATCTGTTACTGCGAATTCCAATTCGTCTGCCATGCGTGACGATTAAGGTTTGGCCCAATACCCATAACACGGGAGACCAGTTTTCAGCAGTGGATTATTACGGGTTGATGACGATAAAGAAGAATGTAATGTGTTGCACTTTAGATATCGACATAAACGACTAATGTTATAAACCATAATCGTTATTCGTATTCTTGCTAATGTAATATGAAAAAAGGCGTGTAACGACCGGGGGTGTGGAATTCCTCTATAGCTTGATTTTACGTTGATACTAGCGCCATCTAATAGGCAGCAAGAGCACTACGCAGTTTTTACACATTTTGTTCAAAAGATGGCGCCTCTGCCGGCATTTATATAATTTATTATTTATTTCGATAAATAAAAAAAAACGGTTATTATTTTATTGTAAATACTATAAAAGAGGTATAAAAGTCTTCAGTAGATCGCTTTTACGTTGATACTAGCGCCATCTCATAGTCATTAAAATCACTATTTTCCCCAATATTTTTACACATTTTATTAAAAAGAGTATCATTGCTGGCATTTATTATTTATACCGAAGCCTAAATCATATTCATATTTTAATACAATATTAAATACTAAAATAATTAAAAAAAAAAACTAAAACTAGAAACTTAATTATCATATAGTCCTACTCCTCGCGGTATCGTGCCAAGAACGCTGGCTGCGTTTCCCCGCTGAATGGCTATACTTAGCCTTTGAGCGAGAAAAGAACCAGCCCTCTTATCACCATCAGCAACAACCAGCTGCGGATGGAGTTCCTTTTAATTGCTAATTTATCAGTATTTCTGTTAGATACGGTAAAACTAATATTAATTTTGTAATCTATAGGTTATAAAGAATAAATCGACGTGTATTTCATTAAGTTACGCCACAATTTGTGGTGGACCCAGCCTCCATACAAAAAGAAATCGTCTCCTTTGTATGAATCTGTTCACAGTGAGCCGTCATTTTAAACGACATTGAGATTGTGATATTACTTAGTCCAACTCTAAAGAGTTTAAAATATAACTGCCTTAATAGCAAGTGGTAAAATTAAAAATTTTGTACAACCGACTTCAATATAAATAAAATGAGAACATCATCAATGTAGTCAAAGTCAATTAAATACGCATTATTAAAGATAGCTCAAAAACTACTGGTTACATCTTGATCAAATTTATACGGGACCACATGAGAAGCATCAGCTTTCAAATAAAAAAAACAATCATCAAAATCGGTACACCTAGACAAAAGGTCTACATAAAAAACATTCAGTATCCTTCCAGCGTCCCATGTTTGTTCGGTTTTTTGTCGGAGCGGTCTAATGTGAACACATATAGTCGGAGCTAGATCGAAATCGCCGGTCCAGCATTTTGGGAACGATCTCTTACTGTGTTGCGTGCGTTGTCAGGGTATTGGATCGAAGATAATGCTGTCGATGGGCTACGTGCCGGGCACGGGGCTGGGCGCGGCGGGCGACGGCCGCCTGCAGCCCGTTGAGGCGCGCGTGCTGCCCGCCGCTAGGGGACTCGACCACTGCATGCAGATACAAGAGAACAACGCCTCCCAGGATCCGCTCAAGGTCAGTTTAAGGTTATCTTTATTAATGGTGATCGGCGTAAGTGATCGGAATTTAGTTACCGTTATCTTAACATGGATATGCCTTCTGAATCCCGTGAATATATTATTTATTTATTTTATTAAACCGATTTTTTTTTGAGTGCCATTTGGGAATTCGTATTTTTCATACATTTTTAGCTTTATGCACATATTTTATTGGTCACTAAAGTCATCCCTGTGAGGACTCAGTATCACTATACCCATTCAATATAGTCTAATATAAGGAATGTTTATGGCTTGTTCAGGATTCTAGTTTGATAGTCCATATGTGTAAAATAAAAGCTGGTTCACCGTGTACAAGTTTACATAATAAAATCAAGAAGTAGGCTTTAAATTCCACTAGCGGCGCAAAATTGCGAGGCCGATTTTACGATTTCTTTACTCAAATCTAGAAGTATGTCACACCTAGGTCAAAATATATTTTTGTCTAAAAGTTGTTGTTTTGATTTGATCTTTATTATTTGATCATCTTCATATTTCACAAATTATAATTATAAAAAATGGTGCTTGTTGAGAAATAATAAGATGATTCTGTTTCTCGACCTTTATACTACATATGAGCGAACATAAGACGTTCTTTCACATTGACGATCATTGAAAAGTCATTACAGTTGACCCCACGATACCCACAATGACATATCAATCTACCTATTTCCAGTATAATAAGATCCCGCTGCAATACCAATAATATGTGCATATAATCGGTCAATACCAATAATATGACAAACAGCACGGCGTTGGACCAGCTTATACCGGAAATGAGTAGTTTGATATTTCGTCGTGCGTACTCATTTTAAACAGTTTAATTTCATTTAATGCATCGACATTCAGAAAAATATTCCCGGGAATCCCGGGGCATGTCCATATTAACATTATCATCCAAGTTCATTGACTAAAAATGGCACTACCCACCTACGCCGATCACTATTTAATACATATATACTTTTTTAAGGAATGTACCAAATAAACGAAGACAATTAAAAACTTGAGCAGAAAATACTGAAAATAAACCTTTCTCTATCTAAATTAAATATATAATATATGAACAAGTTTAATCTATAAATATTTAAAGCCAATTTGCTGAAGAGATTTTCTATAGATTTTCTATGCTTTAGTTGTTATTTCAATAAATTATCCTTTTTGTATTTTGATCACAAAATTGATAAACATTTCCTATTTTTTATAATATTTTTTTGGTTTTCTCTTTTTCCATAAATATTTTTTGTCACTTCCAAGTCTTTCTTTCGTAATATTTTCTTCGGCCAGAGAAAACACACTTAAAAACCGTAGTAGTTTAAAAAAAATACATAGGACAAATGGATGTTTTTACGCAATAGGGATCTAACCCACAGAAGTCTACTTTTGAAATAATGACGTTTAAAGTTTTCTAGAAGAAGTGAGGGTAACGCTTTTTTCAAATAAATAAGTCGTGTTGCAGTATTCAGTGATAGTGACTCTCTTTCTCTCTATTGACTGAGTTTCTTATATTCTATTAATGAATAGATCCTATAAGGGTTCTTTTTGAATACATAACTTATTTTTGATTCGACTTTAGGTTGGATTATGTTTTCGTAAGTAAGTCCAAATGAACCATAAATCCAAAGAGAATATAATTACTACGTTTAATAGGCGGGACTTCCCTATTAAAAGTAAATGTATGAAAAAGGGCGCCAAACTATTCCACCAACATGAAGACATGACATTTAATTTTTGAGAACCAGTGCTGACAACATAGACGAATTATAATAGTGCTCAAAATGTCTATCCTCGAATAATTTTATTGGTATAACGTTTATCGATATTTTTATATGATAAAAGTTAGATCTTTATACCGAATGATTTATGAGAAATACTTTTTTTTAACGTGGGGATTGAGTAAATTGCCAATGAGGATAATAAATCAATGTATTTTATACACAGCAATTTCTTATTATATAACATAAATAACATAAAAACTCACGCCTGTCACCCAGAGGGGTAGGCAGAGATTATGGACTTCCATTTGGCACGATCCTGACACACCTCTCTCGCTTCCTCCACATTCTTATTATATCTCTACAATTATTAGGTACAAAAATATATATAAAGAAAATATAAAATAAACAACGCACAATTATGCTAGTAATTAATTAAGTAAAAAGTAAATGACTCCGTAGTGCAGTGGCTAAGCATTTGGCTGCGGCACTGCAGAACCGAGGATTCGTTCCCGAACTGAAGAAATGTTTCTATTTCAAATTCAAATTGCGAAATTTGTCATCACAGAAACATTGCAAAATGCTAACAAATACTATGTACAAATCGCTAAACGGCAACGGCTCTTATAGAATCTTAATAAATAAAATAATTACAAATGTAACCGTTCGACTTGATATTTGAGCCTATTTGATTTGACAATGTCATTAATAGACATATTACGAAAACTAGAAAGAAGAGATAACTGCCATTGAAATTTGCTCCCGTTTCGTACATATAATTTCATGTGAGGTGGGGTTCCAACCTGCATACATCGATTAATAATACAGTTTTCATTTCGTAATCGGGTCGATTCCGACCACGATAAAAAATTCTGAATAATATCTCAGGCCCAGAATATGTCACCAGCCGCAGTACTCGCTAACACAGACATTTTATCCTAGTCTATTCGTATCCGATTTAACGCTTATATGATAATATCGGAAATGACTTGAATTACTATTCAAATCTTCGTGATGACACTGCAAGGATGCTGGGGGCATTATAAGCCCCAGAACGTGCTAAACATGCTAAACGATGGAGAGACTCCAGTTACGTCCGGACGGAGATCTGTGACCGTCCATCCCGTCTTCGTTGATGGCGGGATCACTGTGGTTTAGCCGGTAAGAGTCCGATATAACTCTTCGCCTGCACTCGCACTGGATGATTCCTCGACGTAAAAAATGCTAGAATTACCATTTATTACTCGATTCCAACTTAAGTTAACTTCTCGTTAACAATGTTTGATTTCTTAGTACAAATAAATTCATAATTAATTTAAAAAGTCTTAATAGAAGTAATTAATTTTGTATTAAATAAGAGCTGTGAATATTTACAAGTCAGTGTTGACTTGAGTCCCAAATACCTAAATGTTTCCTACTGTTAATATGCCTACTACATGTAACTGTGTATTATGTACCTAGAGTTTTTATATACTTAATTAAAAAAAGAAAAACAAGAAACAATCAATAACAAATATTAATCAGACAAAAATTAACAAATAATAACTTTGAACTCGGCTGTTGATGAGCAGAAGCGCACGAGGTATGCAGCAAAATTTGCTATTGCACAGCGCCCTACGCCTAACTTCAAAGCCCCCATTCAGTTTGGATACCACTCTACTTAAAATATTTTATTAGTAAGCAACAACGATGATTATCTTTTTTATAGCTACACGAGATAGAAATTACATTTATAACAGATGATAAATTGATTTTACCTATTGATACATTTTGTATTTATTTTTCAGGTGGAAAAGAAACTAAGGAGATTGCAAAAACGAGAGGAAGAGCGAAATAAAAGGGCATATGAACGCGAGAAAGAGCGGGAGCGAAGAAATGTTTTTAATTTTCTTAACAGGACGTTAGGAGATTCAAGTGATAAGCCAGAGTCGTCTACTGGTATCTCCATTTCAGATATAAAGCAATCCACTAGCAAAGATTTGAACATCGAACAGTTTAAAATCACACAAGATAGCAAAAGACTTGAGCAGGAAATATTGAAATTAAACACTTCTTTAGCTAAATATCATTCACGAACTAGTGTATATATAAACTTAAAAAGCCAAATTGATGAAAAGAGTAAAGAATTGGAAACACTTAAAAATAGAGAACAGCAGATTGAAAAGGAACAAAAACATCGAAAAGATAAGAAAAAGATGACAGTGTTTTAAGATTAAATACAAAATGTATTATTTATAATAAATTATGAATAGAATTTAATTAGGTAACGTGAAATAGCTCTTACGTTACAATTTTTTTCCTTGTATTATTAAATACAAAAATATAATGTTCTTTTACAATATGCATTTTTATATAAACCTCATTATTAAAAACAAAACTTTCTGTGGACACAGCGACCGTAACTATAATCTCCAGACCGAAATTCAGTCACGGTGGCCAGTTTCAACGGAAACTAGCCACCTACAGGACATCGTTATAGTGCATGAGTGTGTGCGCAAACACAGGTGCACTTTCTATTCCCTCGTTCTCACTGTGTGATAGGACGACAATCTTACACGACTGTAGAGTTACACGTTTTTATGTTGGTAATATAATTATAGTTTGATAAGGGACACTTCCATATACTTTTAGTCTTAATATTTCTTAAAGTTTTATGTCTATTTTTAAATAGAATTTTTAAGCTAATCACTCTCCTTTTAAAACTAGTTTTTGTAAATAGATCGTTCTGTACATAATATGTAGTCTTTGCTCTGTTGGGTTAAGTTTACAGAAGTTGGGATAGAAATAAAATTATATAAATAGATATAAAAAGTGGCCCATAACGCCCGCAAGTCAACAAGCGACTTCAAACAAAGAACGCTACTGATGCATTGTCACCTCTGAGGACTAAGATTTACTTTCTTACAACCTGTTATTATAATGGCTCTCTATGCCCTTGAGACTGAAACAAAAAAGCTGCTATTTCGCAGCAGAAATAGGTACGAGTAGTACCCAGACAGACGCCTAGACAAAAAAGAAGTTCTACCACTTAATAAACAAGTCCCACCACCTAGTGAATAAGTCGTACCACAAAGTAAAGAGCTCTTCATATGTCATTTCAATTAGGCGTAATTAGGGGATGATTATGATTTTGGATTATATACTTACTCTACGTGGTAGAGCCATGCTGCAGCTATATTAGTAGTATAGTTGTAGCACGAATGGGTCGGCTCGACCGGGGAAGGACCACGCTCTCACAGAATACCAGCGTAAACTGGCAGCTTAACACTGCTGTGTTTCGTGTGGTGATTGTAGAGAACCGGAGACCCGTTTTACTGGAAATGAGGAATTCCATTTTAGTCCTCACGGGTGACAACGCATCTGAATTTTGATTTGTAATAGATGTAGATGTCTACGGGTCGCAGCAACCACTTACCATTAGGTGGACTGTGTTCTCGTTTGTCACCCTCATCTTAAAAATAAAAAAGATATATTATTTGTCAAATGTCTAGACGTAAAGACGAAAGCCTAACCAATGAAGATGGTTTTTGAAAATGAGTCCAAACACGATGGCTCTACGTAGTAGTATTACTGAGATCCTTTACGTTGGGTAAAGGATCTCAGTAATGCTACTACGTAGAACTTTCCGAGTCCACCATAAGGAAGGTGACATCATTACAGTCACCTTGCTCGGCATCCTCCGTCAAACAAACTTCTCTAAATATATAAAATCTAAACAGCATATAAATAATGTAAGTAACTACTAACAAAGTAAGTACTTACCAATAATTGAAACTAAGTGAAGCCAGCGGATTACGGTGCGCCGGGAAAAATCCGTAGGTTGACCTCAGTTAAAAATTTCAACTTTAGATTTCACACTCATGGTCAGTTTTTGGATGTACATCAGTTTAACTGACCGTGTGTGGCGACCATGATAATAATTGTGTAGGCTGTTAAAACGTCAAAAAGTCCAACTTCTGTAGGTAGTACTTACTATTCTTTATTCTGTGGTTACAGGAAGTTATTTAATTAATTTATCATGAGTAATTAAAACATATATTATGGCACAAATCAATTTTAATAAGTACTAGGTAGTGTGTCGAACTTCAACCCACAGTCACCGGTCTGCGATTTAATACCGCGCGGCGCTGCTGCTGCTGCCTGCTGCGTGCTGCAGCTCCAGTCGGAACGGTGGCGTGTACAGCAGTGGCGCACGCAATTGAGGGAGGGCGGGAGGTGCTCTTCGAACTACGTAAGACACATTTTATTTTATTGAGCGGATATTGGCAAAGTAAATTTTTCCAACTTTAATATAATTAATTTCCGCGAAGTAACGCCTGATTATATTAATTGTCCAGAAATTAATAGGCTCCTTTACCTACCTTGCAGTCCGTGTGGGTTGATCCGCACTCCTATTTCTGCCGCCAAGCAGCAATACACCCATAGTTTATTCTAGTATGAAGATTGTACACAGCAGTAACTAATTATAGGCTGTCATTCTTTAGATGTCGATTTTTTGTTTAAAGTTCTATACAGCTGCGTGGATAAGTATGTGTCCATGGGCAAACGTAGTCACCAGCAATCAGGTGGTTTGTTAGCTCGTTTGTCATTCTTAAAAGAAGCACTATATTTTTTATGAACTCGCGAGCTTCGAATACAAATCATTTAGACGCCCAAGCTCTTGTTTACTGCTCTGCACCCAATAGTGCATGGTTAAAACTATGAGACGGTAAATTCCTTGAACAGCTCACAGGCGAACTTTTTTTTTACAATTTTATAAGTCAGTGCTGGTCTACAGTCCCACTTGGTTGTTAGCTAAGTGGTGATGGTAAATCGCTTGGCTTCTTTTTTTTTAATTTATTCTTAGTAAGAGTGTTACATTATTTACATTTTAAATTTCGCCAAACTGGACCAGTTTGTCGGCAATCCCCTTTTTTCTTGTTTAGAACACCACTATAGTGGTTGTTTCAAAAATTCTAGTCTTATTTCACACTCACAATCAGTATAACCCCATCTCATATAAGGTGGGGTTATATTTGTAAGACTATAGCCCCAGAGCCATAATCACTTTCATGGAGTGATGAACAATTAGGAAATTTCAGACCATTGAAATAAAAACTCTTTCTAATTATTATAAATTTTTGTATTTACATGTGATGTTTTAGTTTAAAATAAGCGTACATGGCATATAATTACAATCATTAATGACATTTTTCACTATAAATTAGATTTTTGTACTATCAAACAATATTACGAAGTACTTATAAATGTTAACGCAGAGAGTGACTAGCAAATAACATTTGCTGATTTCATATAAAATTGTAATAAGTTTAGCGACAGTGGGTCAAAATTTATTTAGAACTTACAATATCTAATATTAACTACGCTATACCTAGTTTAGTAGGTATGGAATCGAGGCTTTTAAAGCCTGATCTATGATTTACAATTTTCAAGCGTTACCGCGTTTTAATGTAGCATATTAAAACTTTTAGAAACTTAAAATTTCGTTACACCTAAAATGAGTATATGATAATAAAACGATTAATTGTTATATAGTAATATTATTTTCGAAATAACATTTGATTACCAAATATCCTTAAATTTGCTACATGAGCAACACATATTTGTACTCTTCAATATCCAAACCAATTGCTGCATTATTTTCATTAATAGCACAACGCCAATACATTAAAAGATCTATTCTTTTCAATTGTCTATGCGACCCACAACTGTCTTAATTTTAACATTTTAATAAAAATTTAAAATAACTACATTTTTTTTAAAACTGGTAAATAATTTAAAACTGGAATAAATGTTAAATGTATGTACTTTAAGCAACACCCGTTGTGTACTGACATGTTATGCTATATTTCCACCTAACATATAGTTTCATTCTGGCCGGTTCGTATAATGCTGTTATTTAATTCGGAACTGCCAATTATATATACACTGACTATTAGCAAAATATTTCAAACATCTTCAACATTTCATCACAGTGAAACTGGAGCTATTTTTTTATCATGACAACCTTTCCCCCGTCACCATCCATTCAGGTCTCATGCATTCTTTGTAAAATTAGTGCCTATATATTATATTTAATATAATACAATAGAGAGTGATAAAATTAAAGAGAGACTTGTTTGTACTAGGCTAAAAGTTTTCAAATAACAAGTTAGAAATAAGTACATGTATATGAGACTCCTTGACACGCGATTTAACTTACAATTGTATGACGTTTAAAATTTGTGATGTCTTTATTCTGTAATTTGTGATAAAAGTACAATGGAATTTATAAGAGGAATCAAGCACGCGAGTGTTTTAATAGCAAATGAGATTCACAATGTCGTAGAATGTTTCCAAAACGGGCCGTTATAATAATTTCTCCGAGCGTGCTATTTTTGAAATATAAAAACGTAGAATTCCCGGAATGAGAGTAATGTGCTACATGCGCGATAGTAATTCGGGGCTTATTGCAAGAGTAATAATGCCTCAAATCGCAAACCACGCGTTTTGTTAGCTGTTCAACCCTGTGATGCGTTAGTTTCTAGGTTGTGTTGTATAAAGATTTCTCTATGGGTCGGTTCTGAGACGCCTCACGACGCACGCCATGGCGGCTTCCACGTTATCAAACACGGGGATCATGGAGCGCCGCGCCAGGTCCAGCAGGTAATGTCGTCCGCGGTTGTAGTCTTTTACGGCCGCTTCGCTGTACTGTTTATAATGAAAAAAAAAATTAAACATGAGATAAATAGATAAACAAATAAACATCTTATTAGAGTGAATAAACACAGGAGAGAATCGGGTGAGGATGGAGAATAAGTGGAGAATAATGATGGTCTATAAACACGTACCTACATCATATAAATATATGTGTCGTAGGATAATTTGATAAACCAAATTTTCCGTAAAAATCTAGGGATATCGCGAAAACACGGATAATTAGACAATGGCTATGACATTTCTTACACCCGTATTCAAGAACGATACTATGCGTGCGCACAGTAGGCTTTAACGCAGAGCGTGTTATTATTTTTTATCTGTCATTCAACTCGAGTGAAGTCGCGTCACAGCGTTAACCAATCACGGCGCCTCATTCACTGCTATATGTCCGCACAACAAAGAGTCCACTAAGTACTGTTCATGAAATGAACGGCCTGCCATGACGAACGCTGTGAGAAATACCTTAATTAGCATAGTGTTGCTACCATACTTATGTATGTATCGTTTGTGATTACGGGCCTTAATCTTACTGAAAAAAAGGAGTTTTGCGAAAACACTGATTGCTTTAGATACTTTGAATATACTCAACTCTGATTGGCTTAATTTCGGTTTATAGGCCAATTCTTATTGTGATTGGTTCCTAGTTTTACCTTGTAGGTTTTAAGTATTTTGTCATGTCACGGCGTTTTCGGAAATGGTGGAAGTATTAAAATATATTTACTTATTAAAGTAATTATAAAAGTTAACATTTTGGTGTTTTATTTGGTGCAATAGCGAGCGAACTGAGCTCGGGACTTGGGGCACCCCGACTTGGACAGGGTAGGTTAGAAGGGGATGGCGGGGTCTAGTGAGTTATATTTTTATAAACCATCCAAAAATAGGAGCCTTACTATGCGGGGCTCCGTCTAGTACACTTTGGTATTACTTTGGCGGAGGGTGGACGCCTCCCCCCTCCTATTAAAGTGATTTTTCTCAGAAATCATTTAACAAAAATTTTAATCTTCAACATTTAATTTTAAAAAAAAATAGGCTCGTCCGGCGGGGAAAAAAGGTGGAGGGCGACAGAAAGGATTAACAAGTGAAACGTCAAGTCGTCAATTCACCACCAATCAGATAAGACGTTGTTTTGGGCGATCCGATTGACCAATCACTGTGCTTTGTTTATAATAAATAGTCGAATATTTTTTTCGCAATCTTTACTAAAGCGAGTGGCGTTTTTACAAAAAATTTTTTCAGTAAGATTGAAAAATGTCGTTTAAAAATTTGCTGTAACGAATAGATACATGTTGTAATGGAAAGAGATCTTCACACTGCGTCAAATAATTTAATCTAAAATATAAAGCTTAGATTCGCTTGACATTTGTTCTTACAAATAAAAATATTAGTTAGTGTGTGTGTAGTGCGTGAATACGAATTTAACGCGTTAGAATTTTCGCATCCAATAAATCATAAGTCGAAAATCAAGTAAAAACGAAGTTATGACAGACGTCTATCGATTCAATGAGTTTAAGGGTGGTAATTCCAGCAATGATATTCATGAGAGATGTCCTCGAATGGTTTTAGCGTTAATAGTGGTGGTGAATATTGGTGTATGGTGTGGGCGGTGTGTGGACGGTGTGTGGGCGGTGGGCGGTGTGCGGGCGGATGCGGCGCGTACCGAGTGCAGGTGGGCGGCGGCGGAGTCCATGGGCTGCACGAGCAGCACGGTGGCGGCGGGCCGCAGCCCCATGTAGTGCGCGGCCAGCACCATGGTGGCGAAGCACGGCGCCTCCGCGCTCATGGAGAACACCAGCACGCGCGACCCCAGCAGCAGCTCCTCGTCGTACGTGCCTGCGCGAATTGCACTCAAGTAACCGATTAAAAAATAACACAAACATCGTGACGCTCCTTTATTATAGACGAGACCTAGTTTGACATAAGCAGAAAAAAATGGTGAAAAAGAAGATGAGCTATCATTATTAAGAACTTTTTTCTTCATCAAAGACTTCTATGTATACTACAAGTCGCGCTCTGCAACCTACATTGCGCACTAAGTTAGAGTAAATTCTTTATAACTCCTCGAAGGACTTCTCGGATTCGACTGGGAGCGACCGAGAAGACTAGTTATCCAGTAACTTTGTCGCCTGAAAGTATGGAGGAGTATTTTTTCAAACTTTGGCGATTATATATAAAAATGATAAACTTTGAAAGGAATCTCGGAAACTATTGGGTCCACAGAGATAGTTATAGTATCATATTGTAGCAAATTTAGACTACTTTAAAAACGTCCTAAGAAAGGTTTTTCAAAAATTAGTCCTTTAAGGTTATAATCGCCAAAATTTGAAAGAAAAAAAAATTTTTTTTCCGCAGTTTTTTTGATTTTTGACAAAGTTGCGTTCGGCGCTCGAGGTCACAAACTTGGATTATTTATTAGGCCAACATTATAAACAAGTCTGCAAAAAATCAGAACTACCGGATTCTACCGCATACTACTCCATACTTTGAGGCGACAAAGTTACTGGAGTCGAGTCTTCTCGCTCGCTCCCAGTCGAATCCGAGGAGAAGTCCTCCGAGGAGTTAACCTCGCGAAGTGTGCCCACCATCAGTAAACGTAATATGTGTAAGAAATGGACTTCTGAAATGAATGAATTTATATTGCATACTTAACTCTACTTAACAATGATGGATACTGACACTAAAGGTTATTTACAACCATTGCACATGAAATTCATAGAACGATTTCCAGATATGCAAGTTACCCGTCAAAGAATAGCAGATCAGCTAAGAGCAGTAATGAATAATAAACTTTTGTCCCAAGAAATAGTTAACAAAATTTATATTGAAGTGCAATCAAACTTACTGACTACATTTCCCCAATAAATCTCTGTTACACAAAACAATCGTCATACCTACCCTTTACAAACACAACAACGTATGAAATGGACAGACGAATACAATGAAGATATCATAAGAATTTACTTTAATTTTAAGAATTTTTTTATATCTCACTGTGAGAAAAATTAAATAGCATATAGGAAACTCTTACACCAAGAGTTTATAAAACAATTCCCCCATTTAACTCATTTGACGGAGCAACGGATAGCTCACCAAAAACGATTAATTTTATTTACTGAACAAATATTTAAGTGTTGATCGCTTAGAATTAATTAAGAATGACTTGCAAAAACAACATAACGATATACCAGCCAATGACAACTCAATACTTTAGATAGGTATCTCAAATAACGAAGAAACAGATACAGAACGTTTACATTTAAATGCACAAAACCCCACACAGCAAAGAAAATTGCTATAGCTGAAATGTTTGCTAAAGCTTTACAAAACCAACCGATAGGTAATTTCTATCAAACCAGAGGTCATCAAAAATTGAGTAAAATAGTCGCCAATGTGAATAATATTTTGTTGTCAGAATACAACAACAGTAATATTGAATTTAGTGAATTAAGAGCAAAGATTGCAAGACTAACACAATTTATCAATGGAAACACAAGTAAAAAATTGATTAAAGACGTGAATGCTATATTTGAGCAATATAAAACTAATTTTTTCCACGAAGAACATAACATTAAACACGAACACTTTTTGGACACACTTAATCTTACTAGTAGTCGGCTCAGATGAAGTAAAAAAAAAGGTACATACTGCGCGGCCTTTGTTATTGGTGAAGCCAACAAACTCCGCTCCTTTAAGTAAACACACGCGTTCACGCACACACATGCATCAAACTACGCTCATTTTCGTCAGTACCTCTCGGGGCGTCGTGCCGTGAATTTGCCTACAAAATGCCGCCATTTGTAATTAAACGGTGCAAAAACAATACTAAAGTGAACAAAACGTCTGAAGGAATATCGTTTCACACATAAGCACTCATTTAAATATATTTTATTTTGTCATTCCAACACAATTTTAAAGGTTATTTGAAGCACAATTCCGTGATTACGTAACGGAAGAATGTTATCAGTTTTTCTTATTTCTAATAGTCCAAGATTTGGGGAGTTAATTTTAGGTTAAGTCATAGAAGTATATGTAGTCAACATATTTTTTTAATTACGTGTTATTATGTAACATCAAATTCAAGTCAAGGTAAATATTAATTTTTTTAACTCGCTGATGTTTTTTTTTAATTCTTGATTACTTAAGAATTATTTTATTATCAAAAACTATTTATGATTTTAGGCTTCCAACGAATATTTTAATAAGAGATGAATGGGTAGCTGCTATAAGACTAAGCCGAAATGAACTACAATGGTAGCCATCCTCATCTAGTGTTGTTTGTTCAGACCATTTTGATAAGACTGACTTGAACGACACAAAACGTGGACTTCGCCGAGTTCCCAGAACAGGATATAGAAAAAAGGTAATTTTAACCTACTTCAAATAAGTAAGGGGTTCCTTTTATCTTCTTGTATATGTTATATAATAATTATGTGTGTTTGCGATTTTCGCAGTATACAGTATATCTTTCGTTATTAACTACTTGTTTATAATTATGTATTTAGATTCTTCGACAGTTTTATTTCTATTGCAGAAAATATTTCCGCCTTCCAATGCGATCAATAAAGAGTCAGACGCCTCAAAAACAGGGACTCGACCCTCAAAGAAATTATCCATTACTTAAAAACTCAAAATTTCATTGACACAGATTTATATAATTGATTAAGTGAAAACATGGCGATAGTAGATTTATTTTTAGTATTAAGCAATTTTTTTATAATAAACATGTTTTACATCACATATGTTGTATTTTTTTCTCGATGCTTACATGCTCATTGGACGATCTATCAAGAAGACTTTTAAATGATCTACAGACGCCTCCTACGTCCATCATCTGTTTTTAAATTATCAAATTGTTGAAATTTATTAAAACAGACAGATTTACATTCGCATTCGCATCGCATATTACTCTTATATTTATAGTACCGTATCTCAATTTTCAGGGACTTTTTAAAAAAAGTGACAACACTACTCTGACTCACACAAAGTTATAAAATTGGTTACAGTTTCTTATTCTACGTGCGATATCTACCTTCTTTTACTTCATCTGAGGTAGTCGGCTAAAAAGATATAAAACATGCTCGCTACGAAAAACTCAAATCAGGCTATTTTGTTCAAATGAAAAACTTTTCTACCGAAATATAAAAAACCATGTAACAAATATAATAAGCAATTCGAAAGATTTCGAAAATAGTTTACCCTTACCTAGAGAATTACAAAATTATTGGTCTACAATATGGGTGTAACCTAAACATTATAATACAGAAGCGGATCCGATCAAAAATTAAACAGACACATCACAGATAAAAGCCATGCAATTTCAACACATTAAATTAGACACTATCCAAAAAGTTATTAAAAAACTATATTATTAAAAAACTATATAAAATATTGGTATAAGAAGTTCACAACTGTCCACGCGATTCTGTTTAAGTTTGTAAATAAATTGATACAAAGCCAACATACCATAACACAATACATTACTTCAGGAATAACGTATATGACACCAAAAGATCCTAGCAATCTTGACAACCCTGCAAAATACAGACCTATCACATGTTTACAAACATTGTACAAAATAATTACATCTTGCTTAACCGAAACCATTTATGAACATATTTAGTGACGGTTGCAAAGAACAACTCACAATAGATGCAGTAATATTAAAACAGGTACAACTAAAAAGAAAAGATTTATTTAGCATGTACATTGATTATAAGAAAGCTCAATCACGCACACTTGGTTATTAAAAAATTTAAAAATATATAAAATACACCCAAACATAATACAATTCTTACAGACTGCCATGACCAATTGGACAACTAAACTTAACACACTAGATGGCATGATAGAAACAGACATTATTACAATAAGGAGGGGAATATTTCAAGGAGATGCACTTAGTCCCCTCTGGTTCTGCCTTGCAACAAACCCCTTATCAAAAATATTAAACTCAAAAAATATAGGTTGTTACCCGTTACTATACCATACAACACAAGATCATCTACATACTAACAAACAAGAAAAAACACTTAGTCATCTTTTGTATATGGACGACCATAAGCTATATGCTACTACTCAAGATGAATTAGACCAGTTAGTTTCAAACGGAACCATCTTCACGAGATATTGGAATGGAATTTGGTATTGATGTGCAACATCAATTAGGTAAGAGCTGGAGAGTATTAGGAACATAATCATCAATTGCAAACAGGACAGCAAATCAAATCTTTAGAAGAGAATGGAGTGTATAAGTATTTAGAATATAATCAGTTGATACAAATACACCATAGAGAAATTAAAAATACATTAACAGATCAGTTCCGATATAGACTTCGCTTAGTATTAACTTTGCAATTAAATTCTAATAATATATTTAACGCTATTAACACATTTGCAATTCCCATACTAACTTATTCTTTTGGCATAATACATTGATCCAAAACTGAACTAAAACAACTACAACGCACAATAAATCAATTTCTTATGAAGCACTACTCATACATACAAAGACTAACATTGCCACGAAATGAAGGAGGAAGAGGTATAATAGACATAGTTAACTTACATAACAGATAAATAACAACACTGAGAAATAACTTTTATCATAAAACTACAATATCATGACTACACAATGCCATAGTACCGAATGATCATAAAGTGACACCGCTCAAATATATATGATAAAACATTGCAAAAAAATGAGGTACCTACTTACAGATAATAACACAAAAATTGACATATGGACTCAAAAGTCTCTGATATGGAAGATATCGCCAAGATTTGAACCAACCTACCGCAGACAAATTAGCGTCGAACGCATGGCTTCAACGTGGTGAGCTGTTCCCTGAGACTGAGGGTTTTATGTGCGCAATTCAGGATCAAATCATAGAGACACGTAATTATCAAAACAACATCATTAAAATAAAAAAAAAATCTGCATGCCGACACATGTAGACTACGCTGTTGAAATGCTTCAGAAACAATCCAACACATCACTGGTGCTTGTAAAGCGATTGTTCAGACGGATTATAAGTATCGGCATGATCAAGTAGCCAATATCAGTCACCAAAAACTTGCCCTTAAGTGGAAACTAACTGACCAGCCAACTCAAGTAAATTATAAATATAAACCTGAAATAGTCCTCGAAAATATCACCCACAAAATGTATTTTGACAGAGCTATACTTACCGACAAAACAATACACTATAACAGACCAGATATAACATTAATAGACAAAGTAAATAAATGTGCTTTTATTATTGACATTGCTATACCCAATTCACATAACTTACAGTCTACAATTAATGAAAAACTTTCCAAATACACTGATTTAATACGTGGAATTATTAGAATGTGGAACTTACATAATGCCATTATAGTACCTATAGTCATCTTTACAACTGGTGTAATACCAAAAGCGCTTCATCAATCATTAAAAACTCTTCATTTACCAAAACTTACATATATTCAATTGCAAAAAGCAGTTATATTTAATACTTGTAGAATAGTTACAAAATTTATCTCAATGTATAATAAAATGTAACCATGTACTCTGTAGCAAAATAAATACAACGCTATCGTTGTTTATAGTTGAGTGATTACACACAGTAAAAGCAACAAATAAATTGAAAGCATCATATTTTGTTTAAAAACTAAAACTAACGTAATTTAGATGTAAACAAAACGTGACCCTGATACAATCAGACCAGGGTGACTCACGTTTTTTTTTTTGAACGGAGGTTTTCATTTATTTGCTGTGGATCCTGACTACTAACCAAAAATACATTTGCTAACTTAACATACAATACGATTTAATATAATAAAAAAACTGCGGTTGCCACCCCACCTGCCAAGTAAATATCGCCCCTGGGAGAGGCATATGTTCAGCATAATTTCTTGACAGCGTGATATTTCTCTGATCAAGCTGACGCATTCGTGCCGCAATCATAATACGATAACACTACAAGAGTCACAGTTTGGATGCATAAAACCAGCTAACCTTTAAACGGCTGCGGTGTGACGTCTTCACTGACGGTGTAAAAGTCTGAGGCGCTGAGGCGGTCTGCGACTTCTGTGCCCGTTGAACGTTCACGAAGTTGCACCGGTTCTTCGTCTGGTGACACGGGCTGGAGAAACACGAACATTATGTTGGTCATTATATTCAAAAGTACAATTTTAGTATTATTAAAAAAATAAAAGAAGCCAACGTTTGCAGGTGGTTCAGGGCCATAACATATTATCGATGTTACTTAAAGAAAAAAATGACAGAATCTTGTGTAGATAAACATCCTGCCTTGATCGCGCTTCGTGTACGTGATATTTAAAGAAATACTATAGTTATACCATAAATTAGCCCTTTCAGCATGTTTTTCAAATTTAGTATTCATGATCAGATTCATTACCCATTACTATTATAGCCTAACCTAATTTATAACAAATTTATAGAACTTGGTAAGTACAGTAGGTACGTATAGTTTAGTTATCAGTATCCCTTTCGGTCTTACTGCCACTTTTAAACTAACTTTACCATTTCTTTTATATTAATACTAGCTGTTCAATTTTTCTGCGCTGAACCCGAATTATTTTCCTAAAATAAAAGTAGCCTAAGTTATTAAGCCTAAGGTATTCGGAACAAACAGACAGACAGACAAAAAGGTAAAAAAATGTATTTTACCTTTATTAAGTTCCATATATACTTCCATATGTATTTAGTAAAAAGCTGTAATTTTGACATTACAAACAAACACTTCAATTTTATTTATTTGTATAGTAATATAATTAAAAACACATAAGAGAGGTACATGCCACTGTATGTGCGTACGGAACTATAGGTGATAAATTTAAGTGCATGTAATGTGTACGATTGGGTGTATTTATTCGGCGATTGGTACGGTGAGTTACGTGCACTACGCACAGTGAAGTAGTAGTCACTTGTAGTAGGTGTGTTTGCACAAGCTTAGGTGCAGATGCCCAGGGCTCTTTATTCTCCCATTCTAATAGAGTGGTGGGATGGAACAGCAATCCGGCATACGACCGGAGAGAGATCAGGCATAGGACCAACGGTTTTACGTTACGTGTTTTCAGAGGCACGTGCGTGAAACAGCTGATTTTCCGGAATATCTTGTCAGAAAAACCTAACGACTGATTTTGGTCCGATCCAGGTGCACATGATTAACAAGGGATTTCATTGAAATAGTCGTTGCTTGTCACTTGTGTCCATATCTTATGTGAATTTTGATTGACTTCAAAGAGAATTTTGGCCGTGGAAGGAAAAGGGGAGATCTGCCATCGGGCAAGGTGTTCAGCCTTGGGAGCGGCCAACGCTCCGTGTGTTAGTACAAAGGTGTACGTACTATATATAGCGCTGTACTACGGAACTTTGATAGCGTGATTTAGGCTTAGGTACGTTTTTCGCACTTGGCGCGACGATAGCTCCACCACATCACCCCACGCTCAGACCGGAGGTCGATGGTGTAGTCTAGTTGTCGAAGCAGAGACGAGCAATAGGGCTTAAAGCCGTGCTGAACATTGTAGTACAGAGAGTAGCGTGTAGTCGTTGACGCGCGGCACCACGTACGTGAAGTGACAGTGCAGTACTTACTGTGTGCAGTACTTACTGTGTGCAGTACTTACTGCGTGCAGTACTTACTGTGTGCGCGGCGGGGCGCGGCCTCTTGTCGCAGGGCGAGCCGGCGGGCGAGGCGGCGCGGCGCGCGGGCGCGGAGAACATGCGCGTGTAGTCGTTGGCGCGCGGCACCACGTACGTGAAGCCCTCGCGCCGCAGGATCTCCTCGGCGCGCACGCCCCCAGACTAACATCAAAACCAACCGTTACATAAAGCTATTATGAGCTATAACTATAATGTGTTTTATGCTAGATATGGCAATATATCCCCCATGGTGAGTTACTAAGAGAAGGCCCCCAGTCCCCGGCGACCCCGCTATTCCTGGCTACGTTGGCGACCATGTTAACGGCGGGGCAGGGGGTGCTAAGAATCTCCGATGGAGGTTCGGTTGCCGCCTAAGACGATTCGACTCTGAGTACTGACGAGAAAATCCTGTAGCTGGAAGAAGAGATGGAGAAGCTGCGCTGGAATATTATAGGAATATCCGAGGTCCGAAAAGAGGGGGAGAATACGGTAATCCCCGAATCAGGCAACTTGTTCTATCACAGGAAGTGCGACCATTTGTCCCAAGGACGTGTCGGATTTATCATCCACAAGTCTCCCGTTAACAACATTGTAAAGATTGAGACTGTGTCGACGAGGGTTGCGTACCTTATACTCAGAATCACCAAACGGTTTTCGCTGAAGGTCATACAGGTTTACGCACCAACCTCAGCACATCCCGATGAGAAGGTGGAGGAAATGTATAAGGATATGTCTAGGGCCATTTATCCTCCAAAACCTACTTCAAAGCTAAACTAGGCAACTAGAGAAAACAGCCGGCTTCATAGAGAAAGAGAGACTCTTTAAACTCTTTCTTCCAGAAGCGGCCCCACAGAAAACGGACCTGGTCGAGCCCCGACGGTACGACAAAAATGAGATTGAACTTCATTATGACGACCGATCGGCAACTGTTCAGTGATGTCTCAGTGATTGCGAGGGTGAAAACTGGCAACGATCACCGAATCATGAGAGGCACACTGAACCTAAACGTTAAGTTGGAGTGGTCATGTCTAATGAAGTTAACGCTCCGGTTCCCCTAGTGCCCTCTAATCCAGAGTCCCGAAAGCTTTCAGCTCGAGTTACAAAACCGTTTTCAATGGCTAGAAGACTGCAATGCAGTTGACGATATGAATGACAAGCTCGTGAAAACTGCCCATGCAGTAAGTTCTGCAGGACCCGTCGCAGGAGAACCCAAACACTCTCCGATCACACTTTTAACCTCATGGCTGTTAAACGAGAAATAAAGCCGCAGTCTTCAGCAGATATGACAGAATACAGGCTATTGAACAGAGAGCTCTCCAAATGCATGCGGCGGGACTTACGCAACTTCAACACAGCTCGTATTGAAGAAGCGATCGAGCAGAATCAGGCTGCAAAGTCTTTGCCAGAGATCTGTCTACCAGAAAAAGCCAACTGTCGAAGCTGAAGACCGAATGTGACAGCATCGCTTCCGGAACACCTGAGATTTGGAGTAAGATTGTGAGAGGTTGTTTGGGCAGCTGTACCCGTCATCGCTGGAGCCACATGTAAGTGTGAGTAACAATTAGATAAGTCTTATCCAACACTATTCCGATGATGTTCCGGACATCAGTCTTAACGAGATTAGAATAACTCTCCAGCACCTTAAAAACGGCAAAGCCCCAGGCGAAGATGGAATTACAGCAGAGCTTCTGAAAGTGAGTGGAAAACTAGTAATTGAAGTCCTTCAGAATCTCTTCAAATCTGTCCCTCCCGGGGGCACTACTCCGAAAGCGTGGAGCAGAAGAGCGGTGGTCTTGTTCTTCAAGAAAGGCGACAACGCTCTCTTAAGAACTACAGACCGATTTTCCTTCTGAGCCACGTCTACGTGCTGTTTTCGAGTCATTACGAATCGTCTCGCATGCAGATTTTACAACATCTAGCCTCCCGAACAAGCCGATTAACGAAAAGGCTTTAAGCACTATATACCACATACATACCCTTTGGCAAATTGTACAGAAGACCGAAAAGTACGATCTGCCACATTGTCTTGCATATGTCATAGTCCACATATGCAAAGCCTTTGATTCCGTCGAAATATGTGCGGTGCTGCAGTGCCAAGTTGACTGTCGGTATATTAAAGTGTATGTACAGTAGGGCTACGATGGCTACGGCGAGTACAGAACCATAGTATAAAGTTTATCCAACTGCAGGAAGGTGTAAGACAGGGTGACGTTATATTCCCGAAACTCTTCACCGCTGCATTGGAAGACGTTTTCAAGCTACTGGACTGAAAAGGATACGGTATTAACATCAATGGCAAGCACATCGCTCACCTTCGATTTGCCAACGATAAAGTTCTTATGGCAGAATCGCTAGAGGACGTAAGGACTACACTTAATGACCTCAATAGTGTCTCCCAACAACGGATAGGTCTTAAAATGAACATGGACAAAATAAAGATCATGTGTAACGTCCATGTCGCACCTATGCCAGTAGTTGCTGGGAGTATTAAGCTCAAAGTTGTTGACGAGTATGTTTACCTGGAACAAATAGTCCTACTAAGTAAGTCCAATTTCGACCGAGAGGTCAATCGACGGTTTCAACTCAGCTGGGCAGCGTTCGAGAGATTGCGATACATCTTCTCGTTAGGTATACTTCAAAACTTGAAAACGAGATTGTACAAGTGCGTGTTGCCAGCGAGGACTTATGGCTCCGAGATGTGGTCCTTCACTGCTGGTTATTCTGCCTTCAATCAGGTTATTAGCAGTAGAATCAGAGAAACCAACATAGCCCAACGGATTAGTAAACTGAAGTGGCAATGAGTCGGCCATATAGCTTGAAAGAACTGACTACCGATGGAGAAGTAAGGTTCTCGAGTGGCAACCTCGTACTGGTAGGAGAAGTATAGGGCGGCCCCCTACTTGATGGAGCGACGACCTGGTAAGTAAGACATGTGGGAATTCGATGGATGCAGAAGGCTCAGGACCGTGCTTTTTAGCATTATTTGGGTTTATGTTCAGCTGTGGAATTGTAAAGGGCTGTAATGATGAAGGTGATTATGATGCTAGGTAAACGATCATAGATATGTGAAAAAAATAACAGTTTAGTTTGTACACATTGAAAGAAGAAAGAAAGAAATACTTTATATTGGCATAAACCATTGATGTACACAACACAACAATTAAAAATGGTCATTACTCGGCATAAGTTGCGGTAAACCACACGATAATTTTCTATGATAACCAAATGGCACACTGAATTGTCAGTTTTGATAATGAATCATATATCTATGATAATGTAATAACGCTATTAAACAGTTTCGTTTAAATTTCGTTTTTCGTTAGAGATGTTGTCCCATGGATGTCGCAAGAGGCAACTGAAATAAATGAAACAGACGATGGGCAGCAGCGCCTACTTAATTATAACACAATATAATAAAAATTGCGATATCCAATCCGGCTGCATAGTGTGAAAACTACGGCAAATACATATATCCTCTTTGAAGGAAGTAATCTACTTGTTTGGGAGGCATGTATTCAGCAGTGTATTTTTGTTGGGTTGATAATTATAAATAGTTGAAATGAATTATAAATCACACATCATCATCGCTATTTTTAAGTTTACAGCTGCCCTTCCAAAAATATACTCCCTAGCAAGCATTTCTTGGAAGTTTATGTTCACCACTGTAGACAAGCGCAGCGTTGATTTTCTGCAATAATAATACTGCTTCTAATCACTAGTATGAAGATTACAATTTAGCGCCTTGTCTCAACCATATGTATCAGAAGAATAATATCGAAATATAAAAATATGCTCGTCCGATATTGAAAGATTTTTTTATTAGATTTTTTTTAATTATGAACTTCATAGTATCTCTTTCGTGTTTCAAAGTTATTTTATAGCAAATTAATTACGAATCAGCTAATTATAAGAGACTACTACTGCCCGTAGACAGTTGCAACTAAGAGGACAACTTGTTTAAAATAAAGAGGACTCGAATGACACAGGCAATATTTCTACCATAGTGTAATAAATACTAATAGTGAGTCTAGATGGAGCAATGATGGGGCACGGTATGAAGGAGAGCGGAGTCCCCCCCTGCCCGCGAAATCTGCGGTAGTACCGGTCGGCTGCGCTTGCGTACCGGTACGCCCGTTTAGGAGTGTCACGTACACGGAATCAGTTGCACGCTTTTGGTGTTTACTCAGCAACATGATATTACCCGATATTATTTTGAAATATTGGGAGAGATTGTATGACGCTTTAAGTAGAATTGAAATCTAATAACCTCGTGATAGCTCTCATCACGATTTTTAATTGATTTATATGTAAGGTAAGTAAAATTCAATTGTTTTGTACACCAGAAATGGTTAATGAGTTGTACTATATTTTTTTATAACAACTGTAAAACACACATTATGCAAAATAAATAAATAAATGATGAGAATTCATTATACATATCATTTAATTCAACAAAAAAAAAATTAATAAACCCAATAATAAATGTAGTAAATATTTGTCTGTTGCACATCTGTAACGAGGCGGTTGAATAAACAGAACCAACGTATAATTTTAATCTGCTTTATTTAGTCTGTTCAACCCTCTATCAAATGTTTTAAGCGGAATACCTGAGATACTGCTACATAGATAAAATATAGTAAAGTTAGGTAGGTACCTACCAGCACAAGTCTTTGTTTCCATCACGACGAGTCAGATGAAGCTGCGGAACGCAACTAGTTTTGTAAAGTAGTAATTAGTTAGTATCTTTGTAGAGAAAAATAAATTATTACGAGGAGTACTGATAAAATACAACTCTGTGTAAAAAGTATCGGGAATATGTCAATAAAAAGACCCGCGTAAAAGAGGTCGTTCTAATTTTTTTACTGCATGTTGGTAGCACTGTACTGATTTAGCGCGCAAAGTTTGAGCGGGATCTGTCATTTAATTTGTTTTAAACTACACTTTTTGTTGGTCATAGTTTTGAGTTCTCAGCGATTTTTACAATGGAAAATATTGTTGAACAAAGAGTGTGCCTTAAATTTTGTGTTTCGAATGATATTTCATGTGGTGAATCACTAAAAATGTTGCGAAATACCTACGGCGAATCGTGTATATCGAAAACAAGGGTTTACGAATGGTATAAGGCTTTTAAAGAAGGCCGAGAAGTAGTAGTAGACTTGCCTCGTTCTGGTAGACCTTCAACCGCTACGACCAAAGAAAACATCGACAAAATAAAGAAGCTAGTGCTCGAAAATCGACGTATGAGTCTGAGAGAGTTGGCTAGTGAGGTGAACATATCTTTTAAGTGGGTCCACAACATTCTCATTGACATTTTAGGCATGAAACGCGTCGCCGCTCGACTAGTTCCAAAAGAGCTCAATTTTGTTCAAAGAGCGCAGCGAAAGCATGTCGCTGAAGACATGGTTTCCCGAGCTTCTACGGATCCGACCTTTATGAAACGTATAATAACTGGCGACGAGACATGGGTTTATGAGTACGACATGCAAACAAGCCAACAGTCTTCAGAATGGCGTCTCGAAAACGAGCCGAAACCCAAAAAACCGCGGCAAAGTCGCTCCAAAATCAAGGTGATGCTGACAGTTTTTTTGACTACCGTGGTGTGGTTCACTCCGAATTCCTTCCAAAGGGAGAAACAGTGAATAAAGAATATTATTTAGGCGTCATGAAGCGTTTGCGTGAGAGTATCCGCCGAAAACGTCCAGATTTGTGGCAACACAACTCATGGATGCTGCACCATGATAATGCACCATCACACACAGCCATTATAGTGAAAGAGTTTTTAGCGAAAAATTCAACAAAAGTTCTCGACCAAGCACCGTATTCACCTGATATGGCTCCGTCTGACTTTTTTTTATTTCCCAAGTTAAAATTACCACTTCGAGGAAAACGTTTTGAGTCGATAGAAGCCATAAAAAAATTCGCTGAATGAGCTAAAGGCCATACCGCAAATAGCCTATGAAAAATGTATGGAAGACTGGGTGAAGCGTTGGAGATGTTGTATTGCAAGCGATGGGGCCTACTTTGAAGGCGATAAAATAAATTTAGATGAATAATTTGTATTTTCTGTTTTATTGACAAATTTCCGATATTTAGTACACAGAATGTATAATGTTATGATATTATTATTTAAGGAAATGTTTTTGTGACAACCCTTGAATCTTTTTAGCAACGTGAGGTAGGGACAGCCTTGTAGGTATTTTGCGGTATAACAAAGAAGTTTCATATATTTATTTATTTCTGAAACTTACAATTATCATTAAGCGGCCATTACACGCCTAGGCAAGCGTCAATCAGTTCGATCAATCATGATTGATGTTTGAATAATAGAATAATTTCGACATTATACGCTCATTCTGACTGATCGTCAGTGAAACCCAAAACTTCAGAGGGAAAGGATGGATATTTATAAAAAAAGGCCTGTGTTGCAATTTTGTGTAAAAAACGTATAAAAAGAAGGTGCTGCGTAAAAGACTGGCTTTTAAAAAGGGATTTCTATACCCATATTAACTTATTGACATAAGCCTAAGCTAAGATAAAGGCCTAAGATACTCCTTATAACATCAGTTGTCTGCCAGTGAGTCCCGTCAAAATCGGACCAGTCATTTCGGAGATTAGCCGGAACAAACAGAAAGACAGACAAATATTTAAATAATTGTGTTTTTGTTATAAGTAACGTATATACTTTCATATGCATTTAGAAAAAAGCTGTTATTTTGACATTACAAACAGACCCTTAAATTTTATTTATTTGTATAGTTCTTAAAACTAGCCAGATACAAACTGTACAACCAAAGAGATTTTTCCTCAATTTTATACAAACAAAATACGAAGTAACTTTTCCACGACCTATTATATTAGTTTAAGTAAATAATTACGTGGCGTTTTGCACATATTACTTAAATAGCGCAATTTTGGTCTCTTTATTCGTAAAAGTTGGTTCAACAGAGAAATGGTTGATTACTTTCTGTAGTAAAGTAGTCTTCAATTTAACCATATTATACGCTATAAATTACAATCTCACGAGCGTGAGTGACTATGTTAGCGAGGTCACTTCCGGATTTTACAATACGTTCTGCGTTGTTTAGAATTTCTGGTATAATGTTTTCCTGGCTGATTTCTATTCATATACTCCACAATCTGTCGTGTGAACTCGGCGGACCGATATTGATACATTTTTTTTTGTGTATGTTTAAGTGGGATCCTAGATGGTTTAGATTCACAATTGAACCTGATAGGTGGCGCTGTGTCGAGATCCAGAAATCATTCGTGCGAAGCCTAAGTGGATCGCTAGTATAAGTATGAAATTGTACCGTTTTGTGTAAGTAAATTGAAATATTCTTTTTTTTTTACATAAACGGTGCATCACAGTGGTAAGATTCAGGGCTGTGAGGAACGCTTGCGATTGTCTAATAGAATCCTTTTTTTTTCAACAATTCGACTCAAAATTCAGCAACTAAATTTAAACTAGGACGCGGGCCTGTCGCTGTGCGTGACTCATTTCGTGAGGTACCCATTTGTTAAGTTTTACCGATTCTCCGCAAATTATCTAATAATGATTTGACACTTATATCAAAAGCTAATAAGTTTTGTTTAGTGGTAGAACCACGCTGCAGCTATATAGTTGCACATGTGTCGACCACTACTGTTTAACGACCACGCTTTTACAAAATACCAGCGTGAAATAGCAACCCTTGTTACCTTTTGACCTTTCAAAAGCACACGACCCTTCAGGATTCTCATATAAGTAAACATCAAACGCATAAAATCCTTCATTTGCAATTCATACGTGTGGTATTCTAAATTATATCTTTGTATTTTTTTTAATTAATTATATTTTGTGGATTCTACTTACTTTTTTTTTTATATTATACTAAGCCAGCGCTTATCTACAGTTCCACCTGATGGTAAGTGGTGTTGTAGCCTAAGATGGTGCAGCGCACTGACTTAAAAACCCGAGCCTATTCACTCTTGCCTTGAAGACACTCATACTGTAATCGGATGGAAAGACAGATGCTGGCAACTTATTCCACTCCTTTGCTGTACGCATGATGAACGATGTAGCGAACCGTTTGGTTCGAATGCGTGGTAAGTCAACAACGAAAGGTTGGACACTGGCCGAACGTCTGGTTGTTCAGTAGTAAAAGGAAGAGAGAGGAATTAAATTATGCAATTCCTGCGCACACTCTCCGAAAATCGAAAGGCTGACTACTTTGCATCTGTGTTCGAGGCTGGTTTTGGATTGGTTTTCACCAAATTTGAGTCACCAATAAGCCTCTTAGCACGGCTTTCTAGTCTAAAGCTGCTAGGTGGCATTTTGCAGCACCAGTTCATATATGGCAGCAATACTCCATGCACGACCGGACTTGCGCTTTATATAAAGTAAGCAGCTGTCCCGGCGTGTGAAGTATTGCCACACTTTTGCAGGGATTCCCAGATACTTTGCAGCTGCTTTGGCCTTGGACTCAATGAACCGCACGAAGTTCAGATTTGAGGATATCTCAAACCTCTAACGGCTGAAAGCGGTCGGTATATTCCAGTGATACATTTCGGAAAGAAGGAGCCAAGGTGAGCTGGCTCTTTTTTGCAGTGAAAAGACACGATTGTGTTTTTGGAGGCGTTATATCTCACGAGATTGGCATCACCCCATTCGGAGACTGTCTGTGGTGTGAGATTCACACGCTCTACCATAGCTTCTTTTTCGGACTGTATTTGATCCCGGCTGTGACCACAACTGTGCTATCGTCTGCATACCCATAGATACCGGGCATAAACAGATCATTAATATACAGCAGGAAGAGAGTTGCGGAGAGACCGGACCCCTGTGGAACACCGGCGTTAGTCGCTATAGGATCGGATGAGCAGCCATCTACGACGACCCGGAGATACCGTTCACTCAGAAAGTCCTTTACCCCTTCAATCAGACCAGGGCTAAGCCCTACGCTGGAAGCTTAGCCAAAAGGCTACTGTGCTAAACTCTGTCAAAAGCCTTTGAGACATCAAAGGAAACAGCAAGTGCTTCCCCACTGTTCTCGAGTGCCTCGCCCCATACGTGTGTGGTATACGCTAGAAGGTCCCCAGCTGACCGATTTCAGCGAAACCCATATTGCCGGTTACTAAGAAGGTAATTCTGTTCTCGGTGTGCCATTAAGCGGGTGTTCAATATACGCTCCATAATCTTGGAGAGTATGGAGGTAATTGAGATTGACCGATAATTGGCAGGGTCGGCACGGCTGGCTTTTTTTTTGCAACAGGCTGCACGTTGGCCAGCTCACAGAATTTTGGCATTATTCCTGTCCTAAATGAGAGGTGGAACAAGCGTGTCAGTACAGTAGACAACTCAGGTGCACAAGCCTTTAGAATTATAGCCGGTATACCATCTGGTCCACTAGCTTAATTCACGCCTAGACATCGCAATGTTTTAAGATCCTCCTTATTTGTTATACCAACCTTCGACATAGAGGTCCTGCAGTGAGGAAGTATAGGTGGAACGTTTTTGCCACTGTCCAGACGTGAATTTTAGGCAAAGAGAGACACGAACAAGTCCGCTTTCTCTTTAGCCGTATGCGCCAGTGTGCCATCCCGTTTTACTAGCTATACTATTACTACTATACTACTATACTTACTAAGCTAATTTAGTTTGTCATTCTGACCTTCTTCTCCAGGCGACCACAATGTTTACGAACCATTAACGCAGAGTTAGTTGGTTGAAGTGTAGTGAACAAGGTCAAATTCGTGATCGAGGAATTTAATATGGCTTTTTAATGCATATGATTTAATTTATATATTTACGATATCAGCCTCTCAAAACGTTTGAATTCCCATTATCTGGGTTATTGTATTTCCCTATCACAAATATAATTCATGATTTAGTCAAATACCATAAGTTGTATCCTTCACCTAAAAGCGCTTCTTTATATACAACATAAAATTCAATTATTTTGTGCCACTTCCGAGTGTCTTAGGGATTTTTTGGCGGTGAACAGAGAAAGTAATTTTTTCTTTATTTATCAATTCCTGGATGGATGCAGGTGGCTCAGGACCGTGCTTTGTGGCATTCTTTGGGGGAGGCCTATGTTCAGCAGTGGACTTGTGAAGGGCTGTAATGATGATGAATGATGATGATATCAATTCCTGTCAGGGGCTAAGTGCGCCGTCAAACGCAATCGACCAGAGTGCGATCCCCGCCGGCAGCAATGAAATTGTTTATTGCAATTTTAAGTGCTGATTTACCACGCGCTGAAGAAAAGCACAGTGAGGAGGAAACCACCACGTCAGAGAAGTAAAAAAAAATTGACATGTGAAGCCCGCTAACACGCTTTTTTCTTTCTTTTATCAATCAATTTCTAACAGAATAACGAGATACTGCTTAAAATTGTAGAAACAATTGGGTGCTTACATTATTAACAATTTCAAGCAGACGCTATAAATATAACTTCATTTATTTAAAAAAGCTGAGTACCACAGTCAAATGTCAGAAACTTTCATCCAGTCGATACAAGTCACTAACACATGTAACCAAAAGCAAATTGAATGTTTACAAAGTGATAACGAGTAACGTGCATTCGGCTAAGCTACGGTTTATACGCATGCCTGCATAATGTTGCTCATTATGTGCCTAAACAAACATACATAATCACGTGTTTGTACTGCAACTACTTTTCTATAACTTCGGAGATTAAATTTTTTTTTCTAAAGTATGGTTTAAAAATCGAAGTTATGAGTGCTTTGCGGCATCTTCGAGGTGTTCGACGTCCAAGTCATTAAAACGGGCGTCTGGAATATGAAATATGGTAAAATCAGTAAATCCGAATTTTAAAAAGGTTTCTATTTAAGTTAAATTAAAACTGGTTAATTATCATAATATTCATTTTCCACTATTTAAGTGACATTTTAGTATCATTCTTAACTTGTATCTGTCGTGGGAGCTTGCAATATAGAGTTAGTATGTTTGTTATGATTATGCTGTTGATTTAGAATATAATATAATAGAATGTTAATTATTTTATTTATTTATTTATTTAGAATGGAATAATTTTTATTCAATATTGATTACAAGTAATTCTTATTGAAAGTCATTTGTTTACTTTAGCACTGGTTTGGAAAAAACCCTCTGTCCTGGGAAGAACCAGCAAGAAACCCAGCGGGACTTTTTTAAAATAAATTTTACAATATAAATCGTTACAAACTATTTCCAAAATTTATTTTAGAAACAGCTGGGAAGCGACCAACCCATTCCCAGGGGTTATTATCAACGAAGTATTCCTTTATATTACAATAGCCCTTTTTATATACAGTTTTTGTTTAATTAAATATTTAACCATGGTTCTGGGACTTTGTTGTAATAGCGTATACATTGCCCCAAGAATGAATTACTGACTCTGTGGAGTCCAGAAGCTGGTATCACTAGCTTGTGTTTGTTCCTAGTGTTTACAGAGTGTATATTACTTTTTTTTTTACTAAAACTACCTTTCTTTTGTAAACATATAGTAAATTTTCGTAAATATACTGAGAGGTCAAAGTTAATATATTGATTTCATTAAATGTTTAAATACTCTCTCGGTTGTTAAAAGACTCTCTCGGTTTTAGGTCGTAAATAGCTCTAAAGGCCCTCTTCTGTAAAACAAAATTAGTTTCTAAATCAGCCGCAATTCTCCATAACAACATCCCATAAGACATTACGCAATGGAAATAACTAAAATAAACTAATCTAGCTGTCTCAACACTAGTGAGATCTCTAATCGTTTTTACAGCATAAGTTGCAGAGCTTAGTCTGCTTGCTAGTTTGGATATATGGGGGCCCCACTGAAGCTTTGCGTCGAGAGTGATGCCAAGAAAAACAGGATTCAACAGGGCTCAGTTCTTCCCCATTTAAAAACACATTGGTATTCTGATTTTTAACATTCGTTGTTGTAAATTTAATACATTTAGTTTTATTGCTGTTTAAATGTAGATTATTAACATTAAACCAATGCACTAATATTGATATAGCATTATTGACTTCATCACATTTAAATGATTGACGTTTAAGTTTAAAAAATCAAGAAAGTTTCATCAGTAAATAATACTATATCATGATTATCCCTTACAAGGAAAGGTAAGTCATTAATATACACTAAAAATAGGAGTGGCCCAAGAATCGAGCCTTGAGGGACACCCATTTTTACGGACGACCCGGAAGAATTTTTACTATCGATAATAACTTTCTGCATTCTATTACTTAAATATGAAATAATAAGTTTAAGCACTGTGTTCATGACACCATAGTACTATAGCTTCCTGATTAATGGCTCATGGTGAACACAGTCGAAGGTGAAAGGTATTTCAGAAATCAATGTTCCAAACACTACAATTTTAGTCCTCTTTATTATGGGGTGTGTGTTGCCGTCGGCCCTGAGGTCTGTACACTATCACTTGTACAGGTAAAAAATGCAAGAATGATGCAGACGATTTGGCGCTACTGAGAATTCTTCTGTACATAAAACACCGTAATAAGAACCAAGACTTTACTTGTAATAATTTGTGTAATATAAAATGGTTTTGGCTAAACCTTTCATTGACACTAAGTGTACATATCGGTCTAACAGTCGGTACTCGATGCGACCTAATGACCTCTCTGTTTAGACCTATATCAGGAACAATGCGCAAACGGTGATCTTTGAATGTTGTCACTATGTCAGTGAAAAGGAATGTTAGTGTGGTAGACTGACCGGGAATGCGCCGCCGAGGTACACGTGGTGCGTGTGCGTGGCCAGCATGGCGGGCAGGCGCTCCAGCCGCCGCTCCGTGCCCGGCGTCAGCACGTCCTCCGCCCCGCCGCCACTACCGCCCGTCGCGCCGCCCGTCGCACCGCCCGACCCCTCCGATGCCCGGCTGCCGCCGTTCTGCAAAATTATCATCATAACCCTGCGCCCCGAATTGATTTCCGTCGGTGGTCGACTTTGAAAGTAACGTTTTTGATGTGAATACGTATTTAAGTTTGCTTCCATAGTGTGGATCCTCCATAGAACAAAATCGAGGGATACAGTTTTGTGTTGAAACTTCATAGGATCAAAGAATTTGTTATGTGAAGTGAGCTGTGAGCAATTTCATTTTTTTGGGTTAAGTACGTAGTTTCCTAGATGAGTATTAAGTCTGCAATCAGTAAGGATGTGCAGAGGTGTTAACGTGACGTTTACGTTCTTTATTATAAAGATACACGACAACACTAGACTTTCGATTATATAGACTGAGTGTCATAACACTAGTGTTGAATAGGACATACAAAAGGCCATTTGCAGCGTACATTACGAAACAATGTAAGACGGCTCAACATATTGACTCGTACTTCAAATTGTATGTCGCGTTACTCTTTACTTGTCACATGTGAACTATAGTGGGAGAGTAAGAGAGAACGAAGCACATGCTCCAATAGTTTCGCCTTTATATTCATTTCATTTTTTTTTCATTTACAGCCTTTCATAAGTCCACTGCTGAACATAGGCCTCCCCCAAGGAATGCCACAAAGCACGGTACTGAGCCACCTGCATCCATCGACTTCCTGCATGTCTTACCAGGTCGTCACTACATCTCGTGGGGGGTCGCCCTACACTTCGCCTACCGGTACGAGGCTGCCACTCGAGAACCTTTCTTCCCCATCGGTTGTCGGTTCTTCGACCTATATGGCCGGCCCATTGCCAGCTTACTAATTCGTTGGGCTATGTCGGATACTCTGGTTCTACTGCGGATATACTCATTTCGAAGTTTATCACACAGAGAAACCCCGAGCATAGCCCTCTCCATGGCTCGCTGAGCGACCTTGAGCTTCCTCATACGGCCAGCAGTGAAGGACCACGTCTCAGATCCGTAAGTTATCACTGGCAACACGCACTGGTTGTACAATTTCGTTTTAAGGTTTTGAGGTATGCCTGACAAAAAGATTTGTCGTAGTTTCCCGAATGCTGTCCAGCCGAGTTGAACTCGTCGATTGACCTCTCGGTCGAAGTTGGACTTACCTAGTCGGACTATTTGTCCTAGGTAAACATACTCATCATACAGACATAGGTCCTCCAGCGATTCTGCCATAAGGACTATATCGTCGGTAAATCGAAGGTGAGTGACATACTCGCCATTGATGTTAATACCGTATCCTTTCCAGTCCAGAAGCTTGAAAACGTCTTCCAATGCAGCGGTGAAGAGTTTCGGGGATATAACGTCACCCTGTCTTACACCTCTCTGCAATTGGATAGGTTTCGTAATCTGGTTCTGTACTCGGATAGCCATCGTAGCTCTACTGTACAAACACTTCAGCACTTCGATATACCAACAGTCAACTTGGCACCGCCGAAGGGACTGCAGCACCGCCCAAATTTCGACGGAATCAAAGGCTTTCTAATAGTCCACATACGCCAGACATAGTGGCAAATTGTACTCTTCGGACTTCTGTACAATTTGCCGAAGGGTATGTATGTAGTCTATGGTGCTAAAGCCCTATCGGAAACCGGCTTGTTCTGGAGGCTGGAAGTCGTCAAGTCTGCGCGCGCGACAATTACATGACCTAAATAGATTTATTTATGTTGTATTTCATATTTACTTAAATAATGTTTTTAAAAGCAAATCGCCTTTACCAAAATATTACAATGGAAGTAATAAGTAAAAACATCGATAAAATCATAATTCGCCAATTGTCAATCGCTTCTTATTACTCTGCGACAAGTCTTACGTCAATCACACATTGTAAGGCAATAAAAAATATAGCAACACTACATCAGTACTTGGCACTTCAAAACCACTCGCCTTACTTGAAGTGGAACATTGTACGTGCTCAGTACAAAAAAGACGCTACTCTTACAAACTCATTAACCCCCGACGGGAACAGAGGGGTGTTATATTGTTTGTAGTGTGCATCTGTGTGTCTGCCTGTGGCATCGTAACTGCCAAACACATGAAACGATTTTGATTCACGTTTTTTTTTTGTTTGAATGTTGAATTGATAGAGAGTGTTGTTAGCATGATTCAAAAAAATCTTTTCAGCCATTTGAAGATCATGAGCTCTTTCTGTTTCGGGGTGTTTAAAATTTTTAATTTAAGAATTTTTTAAATCGTGTCCTGCTCAACACTACATGACAATTAATGTGATATAATTTTGTTGTCGATTAGTTTCACTGACAAAAGAAGTGATATCTATGTCGAGTGTTAGTATCGTCGTGTATCCTAGGCATTTTTGATAAGAGTCGGTGATTAATTTAAGTAGACTCAACGCCCTCATATTTGTTGTCCGCGTTATCGCGTCTTAAATTCTTTATTAAATTGTAGATCTATCGGTATCCACACTTGCTCCTATATTTATTGCGTTTACGCAATTTCAATAAACTACAGTCTTGGAAACTCGCAATGTTTGAGCTACTTAATTTTATTTTAAGATTAACCATTTTCAATTGAAGTTACAATTATAAAGTGTTTCCTTTTTTCTATGTACGTTACGCGATATCTTCGTTAATAATGAACTGATTCAAGATATATAAGCCTTGGCAAAGACTTCAAAAACTATTACGTAGAAATAATTTTATTATTTTTGTGGTTTTGAAGTTGGCTTTTACTTTTTATTAAAAGTTTAATTCTTGGTTGGATGAGTACATTATCCAATGTTCGTTTAAAAAATTCTAACTATCGATCTCATCGTATCAAGAGATTAAAGTTCAGTTAAAATTATTAAGTTCACTGCAAGACACGGGCCTTTCAGAATGCCCCAGCTTGCATGCCTCGCTTGGAAATTACACCACGCAGGCGAATTGGTAAATGCAGAGTCGATACCCTAACATTAATACTGCACGCGCTCTATTGGCAGATTTTAAATTGAGTTTAACGTTCTGGGATGAATATCTTATTTCTTAAAAGTACGGCTAATATGCAAAAACCTTGAATGATTGCGATTATGGGTCCCTTAAAAACGTAACGCACTATTATTTTGATTCACTTCACTTACATATGTACTTAAATAATTAATTATTTTTTAGGACCTCACTGAAATTATTCAAAAGAACATAACAAAACAAAATGCAGATGCGTTGTCACCCGTGAGGACTAAGATGGAATGCCTCGTTTCCAGTAAAAAGGGTCTCCAGTTCTCTATACGAAACACAGCAGCATTAAGCTGCTATTTTACGCTGGTATTCTGTGTGAGCGTGGTACTTCCCCGGTCGAGCCGACCCATTCGTGTTACAACTATTCCAGAATATTTCTGCTGTAGCATGGCTCTACCACTTATAAAACTGAACTGTATGCTTATAAGCTATTCTTTGATTAGGTTTACTAAAAAGAAAACTATTCTTATAACTACAGAGACTACGGAGTCTATTGTTAAACGTCGAAACGAAATAATGACATTAATTATTTTCTGCACTTATTATCCAAATGTGAGAATAATATTTGTACATTCATTCAAAAGTCTGCTAATGAACATAGGCCGGCCTCACAGATAACGACATAGGGGGGGTATTTCGTCACAGTCTCCACGCATGGCAGACGGGTTCGCAACCGTAGCTGTTTTATTATTTTGAGTTGTTTTCAGAAAGATGTTGCCGCCTTTTTCCTGTGACTCTTGCTTCATTTTCCCCCGTCGCCTCTTACGACACTCACGGGATGATATAGTATACATACTTATGAGATAATTTTTACAACGATTTTTGCAAACTTCGACAAGTGTCGTTGAATCAAACATATAATATTACATACCTTAGCACTATGTCTCAAAGATATAACTGGTATTGCTTTTAGTATATTAAGAGCAAATATGGAGAATACTATCAAATAACAAGAAAGTTACAAAATTACATACTACATAATCCAAATTGCTTACACAAAGGAAGTAAACTGTGTCATTAAGATGCGGATGATACAAATCATGCGCATGATTAATTTTATGCAAGTTAATCAGAGAATAACGCATTTCTATATTATATGGCAATAAACAAGGAAACACATTGTGCACACAATAATTTATGTACGATGAAACAAAGTACAAATGCGATGATGAGTAAATGCTGTACAAAGATGGTGATGAGTAATTACCTTAGGAATGAATAACCCGAGCTTCCGGCCGTACGCTCTCAACCGCGGGTTATGTACGAGCAACCCGTTGGCCTCGAACGTCCTCTCGCCGCTATCCGCTGTTACGCGCTTCTCGTCGGCCTCTGCTAGCCTGCTAACCTCCTCTTGACCGTTTCTACTTTGACTATCTAGAGAAACCAAAAAGAAAACTAACGAAACACATAACACAACAAGCAAGAGTAAATTAAAAAATATGAAAAATAAACAAAATAAGCGGAATATTAAACCAACAGCGTAGCAAAATAAACAGCTGAAAATAAATCGAACACTAAAATGGCATCCCTCGCAGAATTAAATCAAATAATGTAATTATATGATCGTGGGAAATGTCGGGTAAAATTATAAGATAAATTGGCAATATTTACAGCTATTATGTCTAAATTATAGACTTTGACATATCTAATTGTATGCTTTTGATGACGCGTCGAACTGAATAATGGACGTGATTGTTCTTTGAACGTAGATGAATGAGTCGGTTGAAGGATGGAATTTCATGGTGGTTTGAGATTAGAAAAAAAAATACTGCGCAACATAAAGGTGAGGTGCCTAGCCTTGTGGTGTAGTTTATTATATTCGTTAAAATATCATCTAATCCTCGACTTTTAATTTTTTGATGAAGTTATGAGAAGACAGAAAGAAAACGAAATGCATTTTATCAGTGTCGTTATTTTATCTATAGATAAGTTAGGAGATTACCTTACGGTTACGGTTTCGCTGTTGGTCACGGGCCTACATTTGGGAGTTTTTTTTAGAAATGGATTACATCCGATACGCTGACTTAATAGATGTTCACGGACTTGACATGTCGTGATACATTTACACTTATAATTGCGAGAAAATAATTCGTAAAAGAAAAAGGAAGAAACTGCTCGCGTGCTATGGATAATAATTAAGTATCGACAAAATCTTATGGTCACAGTTCAAGAAGGAAAGGCCAACGCTGGTGGTGAGGGGGGGGGGGGGGGGGAGTTCGGGTTTAATCTAAACATAAAACGATGATGTTGGATATGTGCAGGTGATGTATGTCGAACGGTGCGACGTGGCGAACGCACCGGGGCGTGCGGGGCGTGCGGTGCGGGCGAGGCGCGCGCGCAGCGAGCGGAAGGCGCGCCGCACGAGCGCCAGCACGCCGCCGCCCGCACGCACCGCTCCTACGCAATCATTTTGTACGTGCTACGCTACGAGTACGAGCCCGACGTCCAGTTTAGAGTTCATGGAAATAAGCGGTAGTACAATACTGTAAAGCACGTAGCGCACGAGCTGATCGCTCAGTTTAGATTTCATAAAGATATGCGTAGTGCCACGCTGTACAGTACGAAGCGCGGGAGCCGGTTACTCAGTTAAGGTTTTATGGAAATACGTAGTAGAGCCACGCTGTTCAGTACGAAGCTCGGAGGCCAGACGCTCAGTTCAGGTTTCGTGTAAATACACGGTAGAGCAACGCTTGTACATACAGTAAGAAGCGAGGGAACCGGACGCTCTGAACGCAGAATCCTGCTGCAGCTATGACTGTAAAACGAATGGGTCAGCTCGGTCGTTTAAGCACTACGCTCGCAGAAAATAGCATCGTAAAATAGCACCATAATACATCTGTGTTTCGTATAGTGGCTGATTACAACCAGTGACCCTTTTCACGTGACGAGACATAACGACATCTTATTCCTCAAGGAATTCCATTTTAATTCTTAATAGAAAATAAATGTAGGTGTATATGAGTCACAGCATCCACTTACCATCAAGTAGACTTTATGCTTGTTTATTAATCTTACTCCTGTAAAAGAAAATACGAAGCTTTATGCCGTCGCGCATTATATCGAATTACTACTATGTACCTACTAGTATACCCTCAGTACCAAATTACGGTTCAATAACAATGCGAGCGATCCTTTCTATTAGTCGCTTCACACACTTTCATTTAAATTTTAAATATTTCCTTAACGTAACTTAATTCAAATCCAGCATTATTTTTATTTCTCAAAATCTACGGAAAGCTAGAACGTGTTTCTAACGAGTAAGTACACTAATACACACTATTGATAATTTATGAATGGTATAAAAATTTTAACACAAATTATAGTTTAGGAATTTAAAACATTGTTTTTAATCTTGACAGGTGTTCAAGGCAAAATAGTGATTTAAATGGAAATGTACTGGTATTGGTTTTCCAATAAACATGTTTACTAAAAACGTTATGTTCTACAGTTCGTTGGTCGTGTTGGTTTTGTGAATGGGACATTAAAACGATACAAACCGGCGTCTGCTGCGAGTTCGGCGACGGCGGCACAGAAAGTTTCGAAGTCGACGTGGTCGTCCGGCGGCAAGACGCGCTCGGCGAGGTGCGGCGGCGCGCGGGTCGCCTCGCGCAGAGCGTCCAGCGCACGCGCGCGCGGCAGCGTGGCGCTGCGCCCGCCCGCCGCGTCGAACGCGCGCTTCAGCCGCAGGATGGTGTGGCCGAGCGAGTGCCGCGGCTGCGTGCGCGCTCCGCGCAGCACGGCGCGGGCGCAGCGCAACGCGGCCGGGATGTCGGAGAACGCGGGCAGCCCTCGCCGCTCTACCGCCTCTTGGAGAGTCGCTCGCGCGCGAGACAGCTCCACGTACTCCCTGCAGTAACACCACTGCAATGTAACTCATGAACGAGGTGTAAGTTATAAAACCTAAAGGATTAAAACACTTTGTTATTACAGTTAACTGCTTTTTTTTTCAATATATATCATTCAAAGAAAATATTTCTATGAATAGTGTATTTTATTATCATACTTTAACATCGCGTTTATACACGTCAAATTTTGATTTTTTTACTCGACAGCCCGCAACTGGCTTTTTATAAGAAAATAAAAATTAAAGAACTTCAACAACGTTATACGTTACAATTCAACATAAGACTCATAAAATTTTACGTATCTACTAAATTAAAGTAAAGTAAATATTAAAATTAATGTAAATATGCAACTTCAATCTTGGCCGACCGTTTTAATCTTATCGCCCTAAATCTGTGGTGAGATTGTGATTATACGTTAGCCTATTCTCAGCAGACAAAAAATGCCACGTCATGTAACGTTGAGTACGCTGTCACTAAGTCATCGTGCACAATTTAGTATTGGTTACACATTTATTCTACCCTATTAGGTGTTAAGGAGGAACAATGAAACGTCATCGCTGCTCTAAATCCAACGACACGAAAGTCGCGTGACGCATACATAAGTGCCCCCACCGCGTTCCTAATTCGCTTCCCTGTAGGTGATACCGTGGTATTAATAGGGCGGTGGCAACGACAACGACCAGCCTTGTAGAAGTTTACGACTGTGCGGCAATTTGCCCGCGTAAAGAGGAAGTGACGCAGTTGCGGTGATGCAGCAAAACGCAGTTGTGCCGTTTATTAGAAATAAAAAAAAAACAATAATCTTACGAACTTTTACTCGTGTTTACAACACTTTTAAGTTAAATAAAACAATGGGTTAAGGGAGCAAAATCATTTATGTAGTTACGAGACTAGTATAAATTCGTATATTATTATATATCTTTAAATTATATTTTTGTACGTTCTTTTGTCTTCGGAGAATGCACTTAGAGAAACACTCCGATTTAGGTTATACGAAACAATTGCTTTAAATTTTACTAAATTTAATTTTTACTAAGTTTTCATGATATTTAACAGTACATTATGGTCACAATTAACAAGATAAAGATGCATCGATTTCGAAACTTCTAAAAATTAAAACGCTACATCCTTTATCTTCTATATCTTTAATGGCCCATAGAGATCCACTGTTGAACATTGGGCCTCTCCTATAGTAGGGAAGCCGCGAGCCGAAGGACGTAAGGCGTAGAGCCGAGGTAGCTCAGGAGCTAAGCGGTCGCCGTAAATTTCACAGTACGCGAGCAACCGATGGGAATGGAATCCGGGATCGATAGCCGTCGGTACCAGTGAAATCGTTAATTACAATTTCAAGTGCTGGTTTACCACGTGATATCGGTATCTCAAAAAGAGCACATCAATACCATGACAATACCTGCATGTCACAGACACGCCTTTCCTTGCACTAAAGCAACGTTTGATAGGCGGATTGGCGTTGACAGAATTAGTAGTTTCGTACCTTTGACGCTGTTCTCAGTCGCTGGTCTGAGTATCTGGTATGATAGTAAATATTATATTGCATCATCAGAGAACATAAGACTTTTCTGGTTTTTCCCACTAGACATAGACGTACCTGGGACGATATGGGGTACTGAATTTTCTTACGCCGTATTAATACTTGACTGGTGCTGCGAGTTCTGTGTACAAACCTACAATTTGTGTCGTAGCAAAAACTATTAATTTTCTAAAATGGGTGTGAAATATCTTTGATTCTACATTTCCCTAAAGAGAAACTGAACATTCTAAAGTGGATTCGAAGGATAGGGAAGCATATTTGTGAGTACAAGATAATTAGAGCTTACGAAGACGACGGATAGCCTGTGTCTTACCATTATTCACCGTGAAAACGGAGCAAATCGAACCATAACGCACTCGGCGCACACACAACGGACTCCGCCGAACTGGACAGATACTGTCATAGCGGACATTACTAGTACCGGCGCGTACCTACTTATTCCGTGTTTCGCGAAGTTTCCACCGAGGCGGCGTGTGTGTACTCACTGGTCGGTGATGGTCTCGCCGCCGATGGTCTGGTGGCGCGCGTAGGGGCGCAGCACGAGCAGCAAGTCGCGCGGCGCGGCGGCGAGGTGCGCGGCCTCCACGCTGGCGGCCACGGCGCGCGTCTCGCTGTCCAGCACGAACAGCAGCGCGCGCGCCGCGCACTTGGCGCGGTGCTCCACCTCCATCAGCTCCGTCGACCAGTCGTCCACTTGCTGCCGTCCAACATCACATACACTTACACATTATATTCGGTCACACATAACCTTGCGTCTAATGGCTTATTTTTCAATCGTCAGATAAAAGTTATTCATAGGATAAAATACCACAATAAATAATTACAGTTCTATAAATAGATTGATGACCGGAGAATGACCACGCTCTTTCAGAATACCAGCGTGAAATAGCAGCTTAATACTGCTGTGTTTCGTATGGTGAGTATAGAGAAACGACCCTTTATACTGGAAAATGCCTCGCATTCCATCTTAGTTCGTCGGGTGACAACGCATCTGCATTTTGATTCTTTATCGAAGATAGATGTAAGTGTTACAGGGCCACAGCATCCACTTAGCATCCAGGTGGACTGTGTGTTGATTTATTTTGTCAGTCTTGTTCTAAAAAATAGTCCAATATTATGTACTTTAATATTTAGACAGGTAATATTATTTTATTTCTTTGATAGATCACTTTTATTCGAGGATTGAAAAATCAGCGCTCAGGATAATTTACGAGTGAATGACTTTTTTGACATATCATAAAATAAATATAAATAAATACCAAAGGCATAATACGTATAATGTGATAGCATGAAGTACCACAATATTCACCCTTAAATAAAAATACCATCATGCGTTCACGATATAATTTAGAACTGATAATTTGCTTTGTATTGTAGTGCGCACTATCTTGCGTAGTGTGTGTAGAGCGATAAAAATCCAAAAAATAAAAATATATCTTAATTCATCATCATCATCATCATTAAAGCCTTTCACAAGTCCACTGCTGAACATAGGCCTCCCCCAAGGAATGCCACAAAGCACGGTCCTGAGCCACCTGCATCCATCGACTTCCTGCACGTCTTACCAGGTCGTTACTCCATCTCGTGGGGGGGTCGCCCTACACTTCGCCTACCGGTACGAGGCTGCCACTCAAGAACCTTTCTTGGCCGGCCCACTGCCACTTCAGCTTACTAATCCGTTGGGCTATGTCGGTTACTCTGGTTCTACTGCGGATATCGTCATTCCTAAGTTTATCACGCAGAGAAACTCCGAGCATAGCCCTCTCCTTAGCTCGCTGAACGACCTTGAGCTTCCTCATACGGCCAGCAGTGAAGGACCAAGTCTCAGATCCGTAAGACATCACTGGCAACACGCGCTAGTTGTACAATTCCGTTTTGAGGTATGTCTGACGAGAAGATATGTTGTAGCTTCCCGAACGCTGCCCAGCCGAGTTGAATCCGTCGATTGACCTCTCAGTCGAAGTTGAACTTAGTCGGACTATTTGTCCCAGATAAACATACTCATCAACAACTTCGAGCTTAGTGCTCCCAACAACTACCGGCATAGGTGTGACATGGACATTTAACATAATAATGATTTCTTATATTTACGCGAACACTACACATTGAATAAAATTACTTTTACGGATTTTATCGCGTTTAATTAAGTTATTTTATATTCCCGACGTTTCGGTTGCTTTCCAGCAACCGTGGTCACGGGGGACTGAGGTGGTTGAACAATCAAACGCTAAAACTTAATTAAACGCGATAAAATCCGTAAAAGTAGTTTTATTAAACATAATCTTTGTTTTGTCCATGTTCATCTTAAGACCTATCCGTTGGGAGACACTATTGAGGTCATTGAGTATAGTGCTGAGGTCCTCCAGCGATTCTGCCATAAGGACTATATCGTCGGCAAATCGAAGGTGAGTGATGTACTCGCCATTGATGTTAATACCGTATCCTTTCCAGTCCAGAAGCTTGAAAACGTCTTTCAATGCAGCGGTGAAGACTTTCGGGGATATAACGTCACCCTGTCTTACACCTCTCTGCAATTGGATAGGTTTCGTACTCTGGTTCTGTACTCGGATAGTCATCGTAGCTCTACTGTACAAGCACTTCAGCACTTCGATATACCGACAGTCAACTTGGCATCGCTGAAGGGACTGCAGCACCGCCCAAATTTCGACGGAATCAAAGGCTTTCTCATAGTCCACATACGCCAGGCATAGTGGCAAATTGTACTCTTCGGACTTCTGTACAACTTGCCGAAGGCTATGTATGTGGTCTATGGTGCTAAAGCCCTTTCGGAAACCGGCTTGTTCGGGAGGCTGGAAGTCGTCAAGTCTGCGTGCGAGAAGATTCGCAATGACTCTCGAAAACAGCACGTAGACGCGGCTCAGAAGGGAAATCGGTCTGTAGTTCTTCAAGAGAGCATTGTCACCTTTCTTGAAGAACAAGACCACCGCACTTCTGTTCCACGCCTCCGGTGTGATGCCACGATGGAGGACGGAATTAAAGAGCCTCTGAAGGACTTCCAGTACCGGTTTTCCACCCGCTTTCAGAAGCTCCGCTGTAATTCCATCCTCGCCTGGGGCCTTGCCGCTTTTAAGATGCTGGCCATTCTAATCTCGCTCAGACTGACGGCCGGGATATCTTCAGAATAGTGTCGGATAAGACTCGCTCTAGGATCGTTACTCACACTTGCGTGTGGCTCCAACGATGACGTGTACAGCTGTCCATAGAACCTCTCAATCTCACTCAAAATATCAGGTGCCCCGGAAACGATGCTGCCACACTCAGTCTTCAGCTTTGACAGTTGGCTCTTTCTGGCAGACAGATCTTTGGCAAAGACTTTGGAGCCTTGATTCCGTTCGATCGCTTCTTCAATACAAGCTGTATTGAAGTTGCGTAAGTCCCGCCGCATGCATTTGGAGATCTGTCTGTTCAGTTGCCTGTATGCTGTAAAATCTGTTGAAGAATGTAGCTTCATCTCCCGTCTAACAGCCATGAGGTGTGATCGGAGAGCCGAGATTAAGAGTGTGATCGGAGAGTTTTTGTGTTCTTCTGCGGCGGGTCTTGCAGAACTTAGCTCCGACCGCATGGACAGTTTCCACGAGCTTGTCATTCATATCGTCCACTTCATTGCATTCTTCTAGGCACTGAAAACGGTTTGTAACTCGAGCTGAAAGGTTTCGGGACTTTGGAACAGAGCACGAGGGGGACGGAGCGTTGACTTCATTAGACGAGACCTCTCCAACTTAACGTTTAGGTTCAGTGTACCTCTAACCATTCGGTGATCGCTACCAGTTTTCACCCTCGCGATCACCGAGATATCACTGAACAGTTGTCGTCTGGTCGTCATAATGAATTCAATCTCATTTTTTGTCGAACCGTCGGGGCTCGACCAGGTCCACTTCCTGTGGGGCCGCTTCTAGAAGAAAGAGTTCATCATAAAGAGTCCCTCTTTCTCCATGAAGTCGGCCAGCTGTTGGCCCCTTGGGTTCCGTTGCCCTATTCCAAATTTCCCTACTTTCAGCTCACCGTTCTCTCTTGTGCCTAGTTTTGCATTGAAGTCTCCCATTAACACCGTATATTGGGTTTTGGAGGAATGCATGGCTCTAGAGATATCCTCATACATTTCCTCCACCTCCTCATCGGGGTGTGCCGAGGTTGGTGCGTAAACCTGTATGACCTTCAGCGAATACCGTTTGGTGATTCTGAGTATAAGGTACGCAACCCCCGTCGACACACTCCCAATCTTTACAACGTTGTTAACGAGAGACTTGTGGACGATAAATCCGACACCTCCTTGGGACAGATGATAGAGCAAGTTGCCGGATTCGAGGATTACCGTGTCCTCCCCCTCTCTTCGGACTTCGGATAATTCTATAATATGCCAGCGTAACTTGTCTATCTCTTCTTCCAGCTCCATGATCTTCTCCTCAGTCCTCAGGGTGCGTGCGTTGTACGTTGCCAGGTCGAGTCGTCTAAGGTGGCAACCAAACCTCCACCCACGAGATTCTTAGTACCCCCTACCACCGTAGCCAGGAATAGCGGGGCCGTCGGGGACTGCGGGCCGTCTGTTTGTTGCTCTTATCATTGGGGGGTATTTGCCATAGCTGCCACGCTTGGCGAGCAGGTTGGCAACCGCAGTTTTTTTATTGTATTTATTGTAATTTTGACTATTATCAGGAAGATGCTGCTGCCTATCTCCTGCCTGTTTCCCTTTGTCGCCTTTTACGACACCCACGGGAAGATATGGCAAATAAATAAAATAAAATTCAAAACAGCGGCTTATCAGATGTTGTCCTAACTTTATAATAGCAGATTGGTTTGTTATTAGACATAAGGTAGTTCAAATTTAAATGATATTTAGGTAAATAAAACCAATTCAACACTTGATATCAAATCAGAGCTTTCATTAATATAAATAAATAACGTTAGTATATCAACTTATATTGTTACCGAAAACTTTTATTCTCTACATAATAACGACAAAAATAAATTTATATCGATAATCAAAGAGTAACAAAACCTGTTAGCTGAAAGTCACTGAAAAAGTATACGAACTTTACGATACCACGAAATATGATTACGCTTCAAAGTAACGTTCCACAACTGTTGTGGACCGATAAGCGATTTCGAAAGTTAGCGATACTTGACGATAATACCGTTGGTGTCGTCATCAACCGAACGTCTAAAATCACTCGAAGTATGTTTCTAATGCTAGAGCCTCTCTCCCGTAGGCCGCAGGCTGAAATTCTCGTGTGAGAAAACTTCGCCTTCAGCCTACTAGAGATATTAATAATTTTCATAGTGAATTAAGACTCATTTCAGAAATAAGGTATATAATCAAAGACTATATAAATCGCTACGTTATCACTATTTTTTAAATTTAGTGCTAAGTAATAATATATTTTTCCAAGTTAAAAATATTTTCTGCTCTCTATACATTCATGCAACTTTGCTTCATATTAAAACGTATTGTACATTATAAATTCCAAAGTCGTTGACCGGCACACTTCTTAATCGTTTAATTGGAGATTATTTAAAATGAGTGTATAAAATAAGAAAGTGTTAAGAATGAGGGTTAAAAATTAAAAATAAATACAACGAAGTAGTGTAGTATGTAAGTGTAGTATAAGTTACGGCACAGGCTACTTTAACTTGAAGTAGTTATTCTGCGAATCTTAATCGGTGTTATTACTCTGTCCGTTTTGAAATCATTCTAGTCTAATACAAGCAAAGGTTGTGTTGCAGAGAAGCTGACACCGTTATGGCTGGTGCTGCTTGTTAGTTTGCATATTTCATCTGTTGTGGTGTTATTTTGTATCTACTTTTAACTGGTTAAAAACTGGTAGTTAGCGAGAAATCATATTGAAATATTTATAAGAGTAATTTCTAACAAGATGTTATACTAAAATTTCTGCAGTAAATAGATCATTAAATCGCAAACTATGTTAGGTTTTATTTCTAGTTAGAGATCAACTAATCTATGAACTTAATATTTGATCATAGATCCCTACCTGAAAATATTTGAAAATAATAACACGTAGGTTTAAATATTTTTATTCATTTTGTGTATGCACGTTTCAGTCATGAGGTCATGACTATCTTGACTGATAGACACAAAAGAAGTAGTATCATGCAAGCCCTTGAAGTTAAGATGACATCAGCGCTTTACTAACGTTAACTCATTTATTGAATTACGAAACCACAGTAAACACGATTGAGAGATAAAAATCTTGTATCTCGAATTGATCGGGGGACGTGACCAATCGCTTCTCAAAGTTAGCCACAATAAATCACGTTCGGTAAAAAGAAAATGTAAAGTGCATTCCACTACAGACCACTGTTGTATATTCACACTGTATCAGGTTAAGAATTTCAATGTTATAATGAGTCGCATCTTATGAATGCTATAATCAAATATCATTTACATATATTCCGCCTTATTAAGTGGCGAAGCTTGCGAAGTCACTTATTGATTTCACGATGTCTGTCCGTCTGTCCCACGATTATCTCGAGAACGGTTTCGAATTTTCAAATTCTGTTTTCAGCAATCGATTACTGATCACCCAGGCATCTGAACCTCCTATTTTGAAACTGATTGCTCAATGGCAACCGTTAGAAACCGCTACAAAGCTGATTGCTTCGCCACTTTGCTATGCTGTTAGCTTGCTAGGTTTATTATTCTTAAATAACCAGCCAGTCAAAAGTCCACTGCTCAACATAATCCTCCTCTTAGATTGCCTCATATAGGATTGGACCTAGTTACCATTTGTTGTTGTTTGTTGGGTTGTAATCCTAACCTTAGGAGTGATAATGATCTTACTGTTATTTATTTTTTTAGGAAAATCGAATAAAGAGGCAAAGGTAGTATCTGGAATATGAGCCTCGCTGTTGCTCAAAATTGAGTTGCTAGGTTTACGTTACTCATACGAAATAGAGCGATCTTACGAAGCCCAGGCGGCAGTTTCGGGATTACTGAAACTGCCGCCCGAGTATGACACGAATGTATGTAAGCACATACATTCACGTAAGTATGATACGAAAATGAAAAGTGGCGAGGGTGGCGGAAGACGTCGGTTCAGCTGCTCTGGGCGGCAGAAACCTATGTTACGCCTACGTCACTGTTACATTTTTGCATATTGTGTGTATTGAATATATTTATTATACAAACTACTCTCTAGTACATTAGTGTTATCACCAACATAACAAATAAGGTGCAAACAAATATCAAGTGATAGGCAGGTGACACCACAGATCTTATCAACCAGTTTCCTTTGATGTATTGATTGATAAATGGATGTTAAACGCAGTAACAATATGAAAAGGTTAATAAAATACTATATGCACGTTATATTAGGTAAAGTACGTTTGCTAAGTTACAGCTATTTATTTTATTTGTGTACAAGGAGTTTATTGCCGCACATTTAAAATGTATAGCAAATTCGGAAATTTTAATTTTTAATGTTGTTAAATGAAACTCGTTTTCGCCGTTCATATCCGTGATATAAATACATGACTCATATATTTAATTATTCATTTTGAGTAGCATATATTAGCACTACGTATGATCTCACAACATATTTTTAAACTATCAAAGAAACAATATACTACCTTTGAGATAATAAAATGAATAACTCACCGGATTGAAGTACGTAATGCCCATCTTTTTCAGCATAGGGATAGCTATGTCAGACCTCCAAGTGGTGGGATTGCAGGAGCCGCCCAGAAACACTTCGCATGGTGGTGGCGATGCCTCGCTGCCTGCGCCAAATTACATAATACATTCTCTAAACTGGGTTTCGACTTAATAAAATTTTAAAATAAGCATTTCATCTCTTTATCACCTTCGGCCATATCACCATTTACATGGGATAGTAGTTAAGCATTGGCTTATAGCTGATAAAAAAAACCTAGTATTTATCTACGACTAGCAGTAGGTTGCAGTCCGTCGTACCTCTGAATCTTTAGAAATTTTGTTGTTTGTATATCTATTCGTACTAACCCATATATGGCGTGGTAGAGCCATGCTGCATATATATTATAATTGTAGTACGAATGGGTCGGGTCGACCGGGGAAGGAACACGCTCTTACAGAATACAAGCGTGAAAAACAGCTTAATGTTGCTGTGTTTCGTATGTTGAGTGTAGAGAAGAATACCCCTTTTTACTGGAAACGAGACATTTAATCTTAGTCCTCAGGGGTAACAACGCATCTGCATTTTGAATCTTAATTGTGGATAGATGTCACAGCATCCACTTACCATCAGATGCACTGTGTGCTCGTTGGTTCCCCTATTACTATAAATAAATATATAGTCGCGGGTATCGTAAATGAAGACAAACCAGGAGAAACAAACCAGAAGATTTGCAGCTGAGTGCCTTATTATATAAATTACTTTACTTTTGTCATAGCTCCCACGCTTGGCAGACGGGTTGGCAACTACAGTTATTTTATTTTTTATTTGCTATATTAGGAAAACGCTGCTGCCAATGCTAAGTTCAACAGTGGATTTTGATAGGATGAATAAATGAATGAAAAATTGAGATATAAAAAAAGTCACAATAACGACCTCCTAGTCGTTTTCAACCACGGGGATCGTCACCAAATACTAACATAAATTATCAACTACGCAGGATATTAGAATAATTAAATGTATTAATCGGTACTAATTAAAAATAAATTGTATTATTGACTCTATATTATAATTTATTACCGATTTTATTACTTAATTTACTATGTACAGTAGTCATATAAAATGTTAGTCATGTTCTCTAATCATTCCGAATTGATAAGTAAATGGTAATCTATGGCAGTTGTATATAGTATTGTGAGTAGTTACCCATGCACATCCTCTGTTTTATTTCCCTCTGCCGCCTCTTATGATAGGAGGAGGAGATAAACGTACGGAAGGAAAGTAACCAAGTGTGAACGTGAGATCAAATTTGTCTTCAATCTATTAGTAACCAACTCTCATTTACTTTATGTATGTTGCCCATTCTATAAAATTGATTAACGACGTATGACTTGAAAATTAAGCAAAATAAAAGAAGCATTATTAATTACATCTATATGGTATGACAGCTATAAAACCTACAGTTTCTCTTTTATATTCCAAAAGTGACATCATTAACAACGGAACACATTGGAAAGGTCAGCGACTCTTCCAGTGACATCATCTGTGAAAATTCACGACAAATTGTTCCATTTTAATTTAGAATACATCCATCACTAATACACCTCCACCTATTGCAATTCAATGCAGAGTTGTAACTCTCAATTTATTGGCGCAAAGTTAAAACTGGATTTCTAACGTGTCAAAACATATCATTACTGAAATTTATATGTTTGATATAATTTATGTAGGAGTGATTACGATACAGCTCGAAATGTAGACTGTATCTGTATGTATGTAATCACGTGCTGAACCCACGCTTAGCCACAACGTACCTGTATCGATAGATAAAACCATTTAAGGTTAACGTAAGAACTTTTGGAACAATCATAAACCTCGGCGCAGCAGTGTTCACGAGTAGTTAGGCCTATTTCTCAGATAGAGTTGAGACACTCAAAAGAAGTACAGTTAATTATTAACAATTGTACTGCGGTCGCACACGCAATAGCGCGTGAGCGCTAACCACAGTCGGGCGACACAAAACTACTAGAGCTTGTTAACAACATACGGAGATTATATCTGCGTTTGAATTGACTTTGTAAATACACCAAAAAACATTTTGTTTTTACTGTTTAAGTAAGCAAATTTATCTGCCAAATCAAATCTCTTTATTAATTCTCTCTATTAATAATATAAAACGTGATACGATGCACCTTGGATTGGAAAGTGTTGCGGAAAGGTGACCAGTTGATGGAGCTTGCCCGTGTGTAATGATTGATGAATTTCGAGTGCGTGGGCCGTGCTGCCGTGCTCAATACGTCGGCGAATACTTGTACTACATAATAATATGACCACTAACTCGCTCGTTAATAATATTCGAACACAACTGTAACATCTCAAGTGGTATGCCTTCAACAAATATCTACTACAATATGAAAAAATTACTGCAGATAAAAATAAATAAATAATGTCGTGAAGAAAAATCAAACCATTTGTGGAATTCGTACTCACAACAAAAACTAATTAATATTGTATCGAATCCTTATATTTGAACGAAACAGATGTTAATGTTGACATCTCTGTACGCAGTCCGTGAGCAACAGTAGTCCAATTTGAGATCACCATCCAATGCCACAGCGAGAACGTAAACACTGAACGCGTGTTCAATAACCACATCGAAAATCCTTCCTACGCGCGAAATGAATACTTCTCTTTAGTTATAACGTATATAAAATTTCAAACCATGTGTTTAATTAGAAATTTAAGGATGTTAAAAGTATTGTTTACAATATGAGAGACGCACAGGCACAGGGTACGATCATCGCAGTCGGAGGCATGGCGAAGTCGCACAGCACTAACGCCAGTGCGCGCTGTCCACTGACGGCGGTCGACGGCCAACTGGCGACGGCGCCTGGCTCTACAACTCTACATGCCGACTGTGGTGGGTATAGCCAATTCCGCATTTTAAAATACTATTCCGTTATTTCTTTACACTACAAAGCTAAGATAAAATGATGCTGATGATAATCCCATTCTGTCTATATTGACAATTATCTCTTTGATCCGTTAGATCATCGCATCTGTCATGCTCGCGTTGATGACTATAGGCATCAATTGTACTTTACCCTCAATGTAAATCTTTGAATTCCATGAAAACTGAATCATTTATTTTAAACATTACTAAAGAGAACATATTACAAAAAAAGCTACTGCTACTATATTATTTTTTAATTATCACTTAGCTCTCACTAATAGTTATTATTTATGTAGAGTCTAATTTATTAATAAGTAAAACGTATGATAGCTAATTGTATATCCGAGAGAAATCGATAAAATGAAACTCTCAAATACGTCCTTGTAACCTTAATAGTATTAATATAAAAACTATGTATGTACTTACGAGTTTAATGAAATGCAATTAGAAACCGATTTTTCATCAAACATTGGTAAAAATCGAATTTATATATCTTTCGTTTAAAATAATTTAAAAAAATTAAATGGATTTTACTACGAAATAGTATTCGTACAAAAAAACCTACAAACACTAAAGTAACTTAATACCTATTATAAGTGATGATGTTATTATCAATTTTTATTCACAAAGGTACGTTAAATCTGTAAGTTATAAATATTAAGTAGCTTTATAGCTTAACACACTCATAAAGGCATGAATAAAGAGATGTCTAGTTAAAACCAGTTTTGTTTAGTATTTTAAAATAGTTGTGAATCTGTGAAATGTGATTACAAGATGTGATCGTCTGAATACCTTCCGGGTGATAAGGAAGCTAAATGTTTGTGTGGCATATAGAATGAACATTATGGATGCGACATCTAAATCAAAAATAAACTAAGGAAACGGACGATCACAAAATTTTAATTATATTTTATTGAGATCATGACAAAAAAGTATTTTGTGACAAATAACGATTATTTGTATTGTATACACATCGTTTCGAGTTGATATATACTTATATTAAAAAGTTAAAGGTAAAGCCTATATACGTCCAACTGTTGGCCACAGGCCTTTTATCATTTCTGAGAGTATTATCGAGCGATTAGCCCGCCTGCTCCAGTGCATGTTGGCGGACTTCACATGTCATCGAAATTCCTCAGACATGCAGGTTTCCACACCATGTTTTCCTTCGCCACCGTGCACGTGGTAAATCAGCACTTAAAATAACAAGTAACAATTTTATTAGTGCTGGCAGGAATCGAACTCAGGTTGTTCACGTACTGGGAAATTTAGGGCGTGCGCTAAGCCCCTGAGCTGCCATAGCTCACATGATATTACGTTATCTTCTATAAATTAATAAATAAAAGTAAATAGTTTTTTTGTTTTGGTCAACGTTGCAGAAATCGAACGTCGAGCGGGCTCATCGGCGCACTTCCGCAATCCGTTTATAGTTCGTACGGAAGAGCCGGGAAGGTCGCGCCCGCCGTGTTTATTTAGTAATGTTTGTTTATTTAAAGCCTTATACGAGTCTGCGGAATTATAGGACTTTTTATTTGTTTACTTTTAGATTTTCAACTCACTTTTATTTGAATATCACACTCTGTGGAAAATTTGCGTATCGTGATTTGATCGTTAAAACACTTCGTCATTTTACAGTCAGGAAGTATTTCCTGCACGAAGTAAGTATTCCGCTTCACGTTTATTGTCGAAGAGAGAATGACGAAATTCAAGAACACCGTAGTTTCAAAATGGATGATTTACAATAGTAAAAGGTATTATTATATTGCGGACAAGGTTACAAAATACATCGCGCAACACAACACTGAACTCTTTTACGCAGTCGAGAATAAAAATATACATTTAATAATAAAACAAACATGATACGTAGATGCGTATATCACTGTGTCATAATAGAAAAAGAAGAAAGATGAAGAAATCTAATCTAGGTTTATATTATGTGATTTTTATAGGCATTAAATGTCAAATCTAAAATCTAGCGACGCCTAAATAAAGCATAGAGAATCGACTATCGTAAGGACATGCATACTCCTCATTGTAGAATCAAGCAAGCTTATTTAATTCGTATTTATGCCATCAATTATATAATATTTCGTTCAACGTTAAATCGAATGCCGTATATAAAATACCGCAAATCAGATACAATGAATTACTAACAATCTTTGCCCATAGATTCTGAAATTCGTATTAAAATGAATCAAATTGGATCACTAAATTAGAGCAATGAAAACGTAACAGCAGTGTTATGTTGCCATAATAAACACAATTTACTAAATTTTAATTTCAATATTATATCATTTTATATTTTGATGAATTCTTCGATCAAATTGGGTATCTGGGTACCCGGCTCTGACAATGAAATAGTACCCGGGTACTAAAAATGTCATATACCCGGATCCGGATACCAGGGTAGAAAACCCTAACTGACGACAATAACCATTTGAATATGCAATTAGACCATCAAAACAAATTTTTACATGATTTTACGTGGTAGAACAACCCTGTACTATATTATGGTTGTAGCACCAGAATACCGGTGTAAAATACGAGTAGCAGCTTAATGCTGCTGTGTTTCGTATGGTGAGTGTAGAGAACCGGATACCCTTTTCACTAGAAACGGGGCATTCTATCTTAGCCCTCAAGGGTGACAACGCATTTGCATTTCGATTCTTTCTTCACTTACCATCAGGTGGACTGAGTGCTGTGTGACTGATTTCAAAATTGACTTATGTACATCGATTTCATCATTTTATTAAGATCATTAACAGTCAAGATTTGAAGTAAATAAGCAGCGGGTAAAACATTTCAGTGTAAGTGGGCACTAACATATTTTTAATAATTTTAGATAGTAATGGAAGTGGAAAGTCTGCCACAGTGAAGGGCACACTTTTTAAACTATTACACGCCAGTGCTTGACTAAATCCACCTGAAGGTGACTGACGATTTTAAAATGCCGAAGATGGTAAAGAGCTGTAACTTAGCTTAACATGAAATTAAATAGTTTTTTATTATATAAATAAATCAGTCAAACTAGTAGTACTGGCATTAAGGGGTTTGATAACAGTTCCTTTATTCTACTATGATATTTTTTTAGTAAAAAAAATGTGATAAGGTGGTAAATTGCATATATATTTGCTTTATCCAATCTTAATATAATAGCTTACAATGTTGAGCTGTAATTTACGAATTGGACTGCTGCCATGCAGTTCATAGATAATGAATCGCTAGTTTTATCTGTATTGAGTGAGAAATCGCGTTTGTTCAAAACATATTACATTCTTTCTTATTCTCTATTTGATAAGGTTTTTTATTTAAAGTTTTGATTTATACGTCAAATAATGACAAGATTATGTAAAAGAGGACCATTCGTTAGTAGACGAGATAAATAATACAACAGATAACAGATATGTAAGCATAGCTTGGTTGACAAATCTTGTGTTGCAATCATTATATTAAATTATACAGGCACTTTTAATAAAAAGTGAAAGCCGATTAGAAAGAACTAAAAAAATATGATTTCCACATAACAGCCTCAGAAGTCGTTGCTAAGACATAGTGTAAAGATGAATTGAGCCGACTTCAAAAAATGTTATGTGGAAATTATTTTATTATTTTTATTTCTTTGAAGTCGGCTTTTACTTCATATTAAACGTTTTTTCTCTAACCCTTTTGTGTGGGATAAGTAAATCATCAATCTTCATAATCAATCTATCACAAGATCTTAAAAATAAAAATTTTAACCCGTTTTGCCCTAGCTTTAGGGGTCTAATGCGAATTTTTTCTTCAAATGTTCAAAAAAAACCCCTGAACTATTTTTTTTCATATTGACGAAGATATCGTTTAACATAGATACAAAAAAAAGAACATGTAATCGAATTGAGAACGTCCTCCTTTCTCGAAGTCGACAAAAAACTCAGATTTATTTTTCGTTATATTTTATAACAGCCGAGAAATAATTCATACTTATTAGAATCTTACACGTGACGTCATACTATTTAATATTTATCATGTCAAAAGTATTTAAAAATGAATTGTATTTGTTTAAAGTATATGAGCGAAAACAAAGTGTTACCCTGCTCGCATATAACCTTCGCAGCCGTTACAACTACAAGGGCTGGTGCCTCGATGTATTTCTGGATTAGTACCGTACGGAAAGTTGAGTCACGTTTCGAACCGCGGGACGCTGTCTCCGAACGGCCTTCCGCTCTACAAAATAATGGAACAAAGTACCTACCATGCTTGATGTCTTTTTTATTGCAAAAAGGTAATCTTTATACTTCTAAAATCACAATTACAAGTTTGTTCTTATACATTATGAGGTAGTCGTAAAATCGGTAGTAAAAAGGTATAAAATTAGTATTACATGTTTTACAGGCCTGGTACTCTACCAAGAAGCTGGCGGTGTCTTCTGTGATATTGCAAAGGCATTTGATTATGTGGATTATAAAGCCTTCATTTTCAAACTTAAATATTACGGTATTCTTAATGCCACACTTATGCCCAAATGCTCAAACGCTGCTCAATTTGAAGACGCCGTTAAGTTCGTGCTGTCTCTGTCACTTTAAGTAAAGTAATACCACGAGACTTAACGGCATCTTAAAATTGAGTAGAGTTTTAATATTTGACCATCAATCTCTTATTACCATATCGCCCGAAACAAGAGCAGGTAATCAACGGTATAGTGCAATCGGGACTTGTGATAAAGTGGGTGGCCCAGCCTCAGGGATCGATACTTAGCCGTTTGTGACGTGAAACATTTTTTTAAAATCACAGCGAAACATAATGGTACCAGGTCAGATAAATTCATCATCATCATCATTACAGCCCTTCACAAGTCCACTGCTGAACATAGGCCTCCCCCAAAGAATGCCACAAAGCACGGTCCTGAGCCACCTGCATCCATCGACTTCCTGCATGTCTTACCAGGTCGTCACTCCATCTCGTGGGGGGACGCCCTACACTTCGCCTACCGGTACGAGGCTGCCACTCGAGAACCTTTTTTCCCCATCGGTTGTCGGTTCTTCGAGCTATATGGCCGGCCCATTGCCACTTCAGCTTACTAATCCGTTGGGCTATGTTGGTTACTCTGGTTCTACTGCGGATATCCTCATTCCTAAGTTTATCACGCAGAGAAACTCCGAGCATAGCCCTCTCCATAGCTCGCTGAGCGACCTTGAGCTTCCTCATCCGGCCAGCAGTGAAGGACCACGTCTCAGTTCCGTATGTCATCACTGGCAACACGCACTGGGTGTACAGTCTCGTTTTCAAGGTTTGAGGTATACCTGAAGAGAAGATGTGCCGTAATTTCCCGAACGCTGCCCAACCGAGTTGAATCCGTCGATTGACCTCTCGGTCGAAGTTGGACTTACCTAGTCGGACTATTTGTCCCAGGTAAACATACTCGTCAACAACTTCGAGCTTAGTGTTCCCAACAACTACCGGCATAGGTGTGACATGGATATTAAACATGATCTTAGTTTTGTCCATGTTCATCTTAAGACCTATCCGTTGGGAAACACTATTGAGGTCATTGAGCATAGTGCTTAGGTCCTCCAGCGATTCTGCCATAAGGACTATATCGTCGGCAAATCGAAGGTGAGTGATGTACTCGCCATTGATGTTGATACCGTATCCTTTCCAGTCCAGAAGCTTGAAAAACGTCTTCCAATGCAGCGGTGAAGAGTTTCGGGGATATGACGTCACCCTGTCTTACACCTCTCTGCAATTGGATAGGTTTCGTACTTTGGTTCTGTACTCGGATAGCCATCGTAGCCCTACTGTACAAGCACTTCAACACTTCGATATACCGACAGTCAACTTGGCACCGCTGAAGGGACTGCAGCACCGCCCAAATTTCGACGGAATCAAAGGCTTTCTCATAGTCCACATACGCCAGACATAGTGGCAAATTGTACTCTTCGGACTTCTGTACAATTTGCCGAAGGGTATGTATGTGGTCTATGGTGCTAAAGCCCTTTCGGAAACCGGCTTGTTCGGGAGGCTGGAAGTCGTCAAGTCTGCGCGCAAGACGATTCGTAATGACTCTCGAAAACAGCACGTAGACGCGGCTCAGAAGGGAAATCGGTCTGTAGTTCTTCAAGAGAGCGTTGTCACCTTTCTTGAAGAACAAGACCACCGCACTTCTGCTCCACGCCTCCGGTGTAATGCCACCATGGAGGACGGAAAAAGAGCCTCTGAAGGACTTCAAGTACCGGTTTTCCACCCGCTTTCAGAAGCTCCGCTGTAATTCCATCCTCGCCTGGGGCCTTACCGTTTTTAAGGTGCTGGAGAGCCATTCTAATCTCGCTCAGACTGACGTCCGGGATATCTTCGGAATAGTGTCGGATGAGACTCGCTCTTGGATCGTTACTCACACTTGCGTGTGGCTCCAACGATGACGTGTACAACTGCCCATAGAACCTCTCAATCTCACTCAAAATCTCAGGTGTCCCGGAAACGATGCTGCCACATTCTGTCTTCAGCTTTGACAGTTGGCTCTTTCTGGCAGACAATTCTCTAGCAAAGACTTTGGAGCCTTGGTTCCGCTCGATCGCTTCTTCAATACGAGCTGTATTGAAGTTGCGTAAGTCCCGCCGCATGCATTTGGAGATCTGTCTGTTCAGATGCCTGTATGCTGTCAAGTCTCTTGAAGAATGTAGCTTCATCTCCCGTCTAACAGCCATGAGATTAAGAGTGTGATCGGAGAGTTTTTGTGTTCTTCTGCGGCGGGTCTTGCAGAACTTAGCTCCGACCGCATGGACAGTTTCCACGAGCTTGTCATTCATATCGTCCACTTCATTGCAGTCTTCTAGGCACTGAAAACGGTTTTGTAACTCGAGCTGAAAGGTTTCGGGACTTTGGATTAGAGCACGAGGGGGACGGAGCGTTGACTTCATTAGACGAGACCTCTCCAACTTAACGTTTAGGTTCAGTGTGCCTCTAACCATTCGGTGATCGCTACCAGTTTTCACCCTCGCGATCACGGAGACATCACTGAACAGTTGTCGTCTGGTCGTCATAATGAAGTCAATCTCATTTTTTGTCGAACCGTCGGGGCTCGACCAGGTCCACTTCCTGTGGGGCCGCTTCTGGAAGAAAGAGTTCATCATAAAGAGTCCCTCTTTCTCCATGAAGTCGGCCAGCTGCTGGCCCCTTGGGTTGCGTTGCCCTATTCCAAATTTCCCTACTTTCAGCTCACCGTTCTCTCTTGTGCCTAGTTTTGCATTAAAGTCTCCCATTAACACCGTATATTGGGTTTTGGAGGAATGTATGACTCTAGAGATATCCTCATACATTTCCTTCACCTCCTCATTATTCAGATAAATTAACCGTAATGAAAAGGTCTATATCGTCTTGCCTTAATAATAAAACTGTTAGTCTTAGAGACCTAAGTGAAGTGTCATTATTTAACTTAAATGTATAGTCAGCTCGCTGTTACCACTTTGAGTTTGCATCACGGCCCTGCGGGTTGCGAACGCGAAGTATGACCAAAACCGGCACTCTCTCTCCTATCTGACACTAAAAGCGACTCGCTGACATAGACGTTTCACGTTATACCAACGGCCGCGTGCCCTGACACAGCCCCACACGATTTTTTAATGTTCGTCTACACAAATGACCACCTTCCATGTATGGTAAAAATTTTGTTGGTAAAAATTGGTTTGCTGAAGTTTACAAAGACGATTTTCCTCCACTGGAACGGCCCAACCTATTGCTTTTTTTTTACAGCGACTTATTTGTTTCCAGTAGTAAGTAGTAAATTAGTGTAAGCGAGGAAAAAATAAATTGTTTACACATACTCAAAATGTCAATTTAGATTTTGAAAGTTCGACCGTATTTCTCAGAATTTACATTGATTCCAATCTCTAGTGGAGAGGACAAATTGATAAACTGGCTTTGATATTAAGTTCTGCAATTTTTATATTTTTTTTATAGCAGAGGGGGCAAACGAGCATGCGGCTCACCTGGTGGTAAGTGACTACCGCCGCCCATAAACAACTGCAACACCAGATGCGTTGCCGGCCTTTTAAAAATAAGTAGGCTCTTTTCTTGAAGATCCCTAAGTCGTATCGGTCGTATTTTAGAAGGATTAGAGAACTGACTCAGATTTTAATAACATTAAAAAAAAAAGAAAATACCGTTAAACAGCCTACCACAAAGTAGTGTCAATTTTGACGTTTAAAAGTTTTAGCAAGCCTTACCTAATAAATATAAAATTTTGAATTGAATTTAAAAAAATCTATAGTCTCGTTTTCAAGCTGGTTTCTGATGATGTTATGCTGTTAGCCTTTTGGCTTTTACAGCTTCTTTGGATTCAGGGTCCAATCGTTTTCAGTTAAGTCGTCCGTCTATGTACCACACTTACCTATTTTCACCGCAAAGAAGTGCGTGCACTGTTGTGTTTCGGCCTGAAGGGAACAGAGAGCCAGTACAATTACAGGCTGTTAGGCATTCCATCTTAGTCCTTAGAGGGAGACAACGCATCTTTAACCCTTCTTTGTATGAACTTGGTTGCAGGTGTCCATGCACTGCAGTAACCACTTAACCTACTAGTACTAGTACTTACCTAAAATACGAACAGATTGTTGTAATACAAATCTATTTGACCTGCACTAAGGGCAAGTTATCGCATTTCAAACACGCTACAAATATTTAAAACAGTAAAAAGTTCCAATTTCTATAGCTGATCATATTAGTATGAGAATTTAGGGCCAACTTGCAATGTTTGTTTAACTGAAAAATAACTATAGGAAATAATAAAAAATATATAGAAGAAACTGTATTTCTTACCGTTTACATGCTTGCATATCGTATCTTTATCCCGAAGTTCTTTGTCTATGCTCCATACGGGAGAATCCGGTTTATTGGAAGCTCTGTAAATAAAGGCTTATATTACATCCTTACGTAAAACATACAAGATACAAACAAGACTTGTTTCAAGGTCCTCGTCGGGTCAAGCAATTACTTGGATAAATTAGACGTAGATAAGTCACCGGTGGTTTAACAAAGCATGAATCATCATGTCATTAACTAAGCAGCAGTGTAAAGCCTTGGTAGCTTATAGATCTATATATATATACCTATATCAAAAAAGCTGACATTATATATATATATATAAATTACGTGTCACGTTGTTTGTCCGCGATAAACTCCTAAACTACTGAACTGATTTCAATGAAATTTTGCACACTGTGTGCAGTTTGGTCCAACTTGAGAGATAGAATAGTTTTAATCCCGATAAATGACCCTCAATTTTTTTATTGCTAATATCAGGACTTTTATTAGGAAATTAAATGGTCGTCGAAAAGAGCAGAACATCGTCTGCCTGGCAGCTAGTATATATATTATATATATAAATATATATATCTCTATAGGTCAGTTTTTTGCTTCGTTCGTAACGCACCTCGCGCAATGGAAATGCAAGTCGCATTGTAATGATTCAGTGCACGAGCTAAATTTTAGTGTGCGAAACTCAAGGGTCAACGATCCGACCGTCACGGCCGTGTGTCCGCGGTTCAAGATCGGGAAAACAAGAAGCACATTGTAAACGTCATCGAAGAATTATACTAATTCACCATTCAACCAAATCACATGTAGGGGAATCAATTACACGGTTATTGTTAATAATTATACATAAATTGCAAGACGTCTCACATAACGTTAGACTTCGAATACCTAATGTTTAATAATTTATAAGAAAGTACTAGTGCGAAGTTAGCATTTTCGAATGTTGGATTCAAAAAGATTTAGGCTCATGCTTAGGTAAGTGTCGGTGGAAAGTTTAAATTTATCAATGGGCTGTAATTGTATTCGAAATATTTCTTTATTCTAAAATTGAGACCATCATAAGTGGTAGAGCCACGCAGCAAGTATATTAATGTTGCACAGCACAAATGGTTTTGTGCTGTGCAACATTAATATACTTGCTTGGCCGGGGAGGTCGCTCTCACAAAATACCAATGTTAAATAACAGGTTAATGCTGCTATGTTTCGTTTGGTGAGTGTAGAGAACCGGAGACCCTTTTTACTGGTAAAGAGGCAATTCTACTTTATCTATTCTACATTTTGATTATTCGCTTATTAGAGGATAACTGAAGATTTTTATGGGCCACAGCATCTATTTACCATTAGGTAGACTGTTGGGCTTGTTTGTTTTTTCTTTATTATTTTTTTTACTTACGGACTTTATTTTTAAAAAGCTCTTGACATTAAAAAAAAGCTCCCAAACTAACAGGTATGTCGTTCCAGAGTCTGATGGCCTTAAGGGCGAAAGAGTGAGATAAGTAACCAGTACGGTGTAAAGGAATGAGCAACTTAAGATTAGCCGAAGAACGGAGAGAACAATTATGAGAATCTCCCAGGTATTAAATTTGTATTTCAGATACTCGAGAGCACATGGATCGTTCAGAATTGTGAAAAGGGAGTAGAGTATTCTAACATAATATCTGCGCTGACAGATAGGCAGCCAATTTAGCTGAGCACGGAAAGAAGATACATGACCGTATTTTTAGAAATTGTGCAATTGGATCACCAGTTTTCTTCCATATCGAAACATCAAGGTCGTAGTAGACGGTGCATGCTCCCACTACAAGCCTATTAATGCTGGTGTTCCGCAAGGCTGCGTGCTAATACCTACGCTGTTTATTTTGCATATCAATGATATGTTGCAAACCAGTGACATTAATTGCTATACGGATGACAATATTACTCGGGGACGACCAAATCTAGTCCAGTTTAGCTCTCTGAAGACACGTTTATCGTTAAAAAGAACCGTTTTTCACATGTCTTCAATTTTAAGGCAGTTTCCTTGCTGTTACAGCCAGCATCGCATACTCGGCATCGATATATCGAATGACCTACAGTTCCGCGAAATAGTTTACATGCGGCGATTTTTCCGGAATGATACGAGACCGATACGATACCTTCAAGAAACGAGCTATTTACCTGGTGTTGCAGTTTTTCGTGGGCAGCGGTCGACACTTACCATCAGGTGAGCCGCATGCTTGTTTGCCCCTTTTTCTATAAAAAAAAAAGAAAGTCGCGTGCCATCCCTAGTCCGTTTTTTACCGATCTTCAAAAAGGGTAAACGCCGATGCGGCACGGTCTTGAAAAATTTGTACGTTGAAAAGATACGAAGAACGTTATGCCGACACGCTGATACATGATACGAGTAGTGATACGATATGGTTGAATACGACTGCCTCGTCGGTCTAATGGTCGTATGGCGACTGCTGATCATGTGCTCTTGGTCGGGCTGAAATCAGTTGTTTGGTTTTTTCTGTCAAATATTCTCAGTAGCAGCTCGGAGTCAGAAAGGTGGCGGTGTTTCACACAAGTGCCACGAAAAGCATGAACACGCTGTTGGTATTTCACCTGATATTTCTCCGGTCGTATCGGATTGCCGTCCATCGGACTATGTGAGCGAGGGGATAGACAGTGCATAATTATGTGTTTGCGTATAAACTTGTGCACTGTAATCCCGTCCTGCGCAGATGGTTAGTCTCCGTTAAGACTGGCAGTCGTAACCGAAATTAGGTCCGGAGGATATTATGGTCGAAATGGGCTACATACTTAGGACTTAATGAACTCTACATTTTCTTATATTTTTTCCTAAGCAGAAAGCTGGCAGGCTGCTTAGTAATGTAATAATTATCTATAACACACCCCTATTGTACGTACATATTATTACGATCAGAAAGAAAATAATGCAGTAAGCCATAGTTCGAAAAAGTACAAAAATATAAAGGAGAATGGGATTTTTGGACCTGAAGTTAACTAATTGATTTATACTTTAAAATATTGGATATATTTCTATAAAGTTAAATACAAAAATTAGCTATTTTTACAATCTAGATTTCGAAAAAAACAATAAAATAAGAAATAAGTTAGACAATCGATTGTATTGATGCAATCGATTTTATATTTAGTAGGATCCAAAAAAATTTAAATTAAAAAGCCTCCAAGGTTTCATTAAAATTCTTTATTTATTTTGAATGATATATTCATTTGAAATAAAATAAATTATTCGCATAAAAAAATGAAATAAACATTTTATGGCAATAAATCGATTACCATAAAGAATACACTAGTGAAATTCTCATTTATTAGTTTGTGCTACCTACCAATAAAAAAAATTCTCATTTGAAACTTGACGTAACAGTTCAAACTTCAAAATTACTCAAGAAAAAGACCGATTTTCGATTCGATTTGAAACGAGCGCAATATAATCGATTCTTGATTAAATTCATTATTTTAATATCTATTTCCGATTAATTTTCTGTAGTAACTAGGGAGATAAAAAAACATTGTAAACATCTACAAAATAATAATAAAAAATACAAAATTTAGATTTAGAATTTAGATCTTAGAGATTTAGTCTTTGAGTTATCGTCAACCAAAAAAGTCAATCGGGAAGAAATTGTGAAATATGGAGAAAATCGATTCCCGTGCCGTTATAAAGTTCCTTACCAAGCGCTGAAAATCAGTTTAGACTATACTGGAAGAGATGTCATCCGTTTACGGAGACTCTTGTCCAAGTAAAACTATGGTTTACAAGTGTTGTTACACTTTTTAAACAAGGCAGAGAGTCACTTGAAGACGACCCACGGCCAGGAAGGTCGATCGAGGTGACCACTTCGGAAATTATTTAAAAAGACGAAAAATGTATATTAGAAGATGCCCGCCTAAAGAAAAAACAACTCGCAGAAATGGTTGGGGTATCAGATACAACCATTTTCAAAATTCTTCATGACCATCTTGGCATGACTAAAGTCAGCGCAAGATGGGTGCTCAGAATGCTTACGCCGCCTCAAAAGCAATAGCGCGTGGAGTGTACTCGTGCATTTTTGGACCTCTCTATAGAAGACAAAGATGGAGTGTTGGCTCGAATTGTTACTGGTGATGAAACTTGGGTTCACCATTTTGAAACTGAGTCCAAACAGGACACAATGCAATGGCACAAAAAGGCACACTACCACCCAAGAAATTCAAGGTGGCACAATCGGCTGTGAAAATCATGGCGACAGTCTTTTGGGACTCAGAAGGAATCCTATTGATTAATTATAAAGATAAAGGTGTCTCCATAACTGGAAATTACTACGCTTCAATCCTAGAATAATTGAAGAAAGCCATAAAGGAGAAAAGAAGATCAAAATTGTCCAAAGGAATCCTTCTTCTGCACGACAACGCGTATGTTCATAAGTGCCATGTTGCGATGGCTGCCCTGCAGAAGGTGGGCTTCGAAATTTTGCCACACCCACCCTATATCAGGAATATAGGCCTGGCCTGGCCTATTTCCAAACTCAAAAAAAAACTTCGTGGGAAAAAGTTTTTAAGTGATGAAGAAGCGAAGGAAGCAGTTTCGGCGTATTTTTTAGATAAAGACCAATAAATTTTTTTTGAGGGTATACATAAGTAAATTGAAAGATCTGAAAAATGTATTACTTAGTAGCAGGTGAATATATTGGAAAGGAAAAATAAATTTGGATTTTTATTTTCACTCCTTACCCCCCCCCCCCCCCCCCCCATTCCGCGAACTTAAAAATGCACACTCGTATGTAAACTTTCAAATGGTCCCATTTTAATCTTGTTAACATCTGGGCCCAAGAATGTATGGAGATGTCTCCTTCTCCTTTCTGGATGTTATTATATATATTTATATAAATGTGTGTATATATGTATGTATGTATGTATACCTATACATACATGGATAAATAGGAATATAAGTTATTAATTCTACTTTTACTATGTAAAAAACAAAGGTTTACTGACTGTCTAGTCTGCCTGGAGCACCGTCGTAGTTCTGCAGCGAAAACGCAGAACTCCCCGAAGGTGAGTATGAGCGACTTTCGCCGCGCACACTGCCGCGCGCACACCAGCATTTCAAACACTGCAACAAAGCAATATACATATAATACATATAAAAGACTGAAATACTTTTCAAAATAACTTCTACAAAGTAAAAAGTTTGTTGGAACTTTGAGATGATAAGAGTGTCTTAATTTGTCAGACAAATAATAGCAATATCTTCTCTATCCGTGTTATTTTTTAGTATTATTTTAAATGACTATTCTTCAATTTAGCAACGTACATTTATGGCGCCATAATCGGATAAAAATACTGTATGCGTCATAACCATGATTTATGTTACCATGAAGAAGGTGCACTTAAATTTTATATTCGTGTTTATTACAGCGACATCACTTGCTTGCGCAGTTTCATGGTTATAGAGTGGACTGCGCAGCTCCAATATATATATATATATATATATATATATATATATATATATATATATATATATATATCATATATGTGTGTGTGGTGCCGGGTGGTGCTATACGAGCAACTAAACCGAAAGGACAAACTCGTAATATTTACCACCCCCTGGTTTCACACCATGAGGCAGCGAAGAAAAGAAATGGCCCCCGAGTTCCCGGCGCCCCTTTAATGGGGCAGGGGTGCGAATAAACTTCTGGAGGAAAACCAGAGGTTCGCCACCCGTCACGTTCTGCACTGTTTGTCATCTGGCTACGCTGAATGTATGAGAAGCAATGAATGATAAGATGGATGAAGTATGCGATAAGAGGAATAGATGTGTTATGTGTAAATGAGACGAAACGGAGGGAAAGGATGCTACTACACATGGCATGTATACCACGTACTGGTCTGGTGTAGACGAGGCCGAGCGGGCACGACATGGTGTTGTGGATGAATCGGTATATGTAATTGTGGATGAGTTGGTATCATACTTTCATAAAGAATGGGTCAATGTGTGAATGAGTATGAATGTGTAAGCCCGAGACTGCTATGGATACGAATGAAAGTGGGCTTAAAGAAGTTGTTTGTTCTAGGGGTCTACGCCCCAGACATGTCTAGGCCCACTTATATCGTATATTTATGGGGGACGTTTGGTGATAAAATTATAAATGAGAATGGTGAAAGCCTCCTCACCGTATGTGTGGAAAATAATGTTTTTGTGACGAACACTTTCTTTCGTCTTAAGAATATTCACATAGATACATGGAAAAGAGGCGATGATTCATCCATGAAAGATTTCATAATTGTGGATGAAAGTATGAGGAGCGCAGTGGAAGATACAAAGGTTTACCGGGGTTCAACGAAGGGACGGATCATTACTCGGTCTTATGCCGAATTAATGGTCTATTCAGACGTTGGCGGCATCGGACATCTGTGTCTACCACTGCGTTACAGCGTATAAGAACAAAGAGGTTACAAGATGAAGGTGTGAAAGTGAAGTACAAATGTAGACTGAGAGAAAATATAAGTGGCTTGGATGAATTGTGTATCAATGTCAATACTTGGAAACAGTCAGAGGCGGGGGTTCGCACACCCCCACTCGGACAGTGTTTAGGTAACTCAAAACACCTCAACAGAGATTACATGATGATCGGTAACAATACCAAATCATAAACCAACATCATCCTCATCCCCATAATTCCCTTTCCTTTTTAAATAGCATGTGTCACACTAAGCTGTGAGAGCCGCATAGGCTAACAGCACTTACAACATAGAAAGTAGATAGACTTGGAGAATGTGTGACATAATGTTAAGAAAGGTTTGGTAGACGTAGCTACCGAAGTATGTCTGTAAGTAAGAGAACGAATGAAAGAAAAAATAATACGTTATGGTGGGATGATGATGATGGGGCTAGATTTACTAGCAACCAAGGCTAGTAATTCTGGCGGTATGAATGATGATGATGAAAGAAAAAAGGCAGTCTTGAGACGTCTAAGAATTATAGAAGAATATCGGATAACTTCCAGGCGAATATTAAAATGTTCTCGAAATACTTAAGAACTGCCAGGGGACATTCAAAATAGCCTAGAATGAATGCTATACAAGACCAGAATAGCTGTTTTCTGAATGACGAAGTTTCCATTTTAAAGAGGTGGAAAAAATACTTTAAAAGCGTGATTAAGTGAGGAGACGGTTGAATTAAATGAAATAGAAATTCCGAAAGAAGAGAAAAGAGATAGGAAGTTAAGTATAGATGAAATATTGAAAGCAATGAAAAACATGAAGGCAAGTAAGGCAGCCGGATATGATAGAGTATCAGTCGAAATGCTAAGGGCGGAAGAGTGAGTGGTAGCACAGGCTTGCTGTACACCTTGTTTAATTTATGTATGGAAACTGAAACGGGTACCAGGAGACTAGTGCAAAGCCGTGGTAATCCCAATATAAAAAGGTAAAGGCAGGAATAAAAAAAACTACGGCGGTATCAGCCTTCTTAGCATTGTGAAAAAAACTGTATGATAAGGTACTAATTGAAAGAGTTATTAAAGAAACTGATGGAAAAATTTGGAGTGTGCAAGCGGGATTCACAAAGAGACTGGGGTGTAAGCATCAAGTATTTTCCATGCGAATGATCGCGGAGAAGTTTTTGGCCAAAAAACAAAAAGATTTTTGTGCGTTCATGGACTTGGAAAAGGCTTATGACAAAGTGGACAGGTATTATTTATTTATTTATTTACACTTTATTGCACCTTAATTAAAGGATTACAAAGGGCGGACTTAATGCCTTTAGGCATTCTCTCCCAGTCAACCCGGGACGTGTGGAAATTAGGTGATAGGTGACAAAATAAAATGAACAATAGAGTAAATCAAGGAAAAAAAAACTACTGATAAACTTAAAAATAAACTAATATTATATATATAAATACAATAAACTTATATACTATAAAATATAATACAGACAATATATTATATTTACATACAAATATATAGATACATAAATATATACATATTATAAATACAAATAGATATATAACATAAACCTATAAATAAAATAACAACAAAGGTAACCAAATTGACCAAACTAACTATCATTAAAGTGCTTGTGTACCAGTCTTTTAAAGGCAGTCATATTAAATGTATTTCTGACGTCATCGGGCAAGGAGTTCCAGAGCAGTGCAGCCTGAATGGTGAAGGATTTACCAACAAAATTAGTAAAATGTAGTGGAATACTTAGTTTATTATTATATGAGGACCGCAGAGTTCTATCATGCTTTTGTCCACCCGATCCCTAAAAAAGGCGACCGCTCAGACCCGTCCAACTACAGGCCTATCGCCATCACCCCCTTGTTCTCCAAAATAATGGAATCCGTTGTAAACTGCCACCTCATGCGGTACCTTGAGGATCACCAGCTGATTAGTGACCGCCAGTACGGTTTTCGTCGGGGTCGATCAGCTGGTGATCTTCTGGTCTACTTAACTCATAGATGGGCGTTGGCAGTAGAGTCCAAGGGGGAGGCATTGGCCGTTAGTTTGGACATTGCGAAGGCCTTCGATCGGGTTTGGCACAAAGCGCTTCTTTCGAAGCTCCCTTCCTATGGGCTTCCCGAGAAATTATGCAATTGGATCACCAGCTTTCTTGCAGATCGGAGCATCAAGGTCGTTGTAGACGGTGCATGCTCCGACTACAAGCCTATTAACGCTGGTGTTCCACAAGGCTGCGTGCTATCACCAACGCTGTTTCTTCTGCATATCAATGATATGTTGCAAGCCGGCAGCATTCATTGCTATGCGGATGACAGCACTGGTGATGCTCTATACACCGGCCGTGCCAATATTTCTCGGGAAAACGTCACTGAGTACCGGAACAAACTTGTGTCTGAAGTCGAGTCTTTGCTGGACAAAGTCTCGGATGGGGGGCGACTAAATCTAGTCCAGTTTAATCCTCAGAAGACACAAGTTTGCGCGTTTACCGCTAAAAAGAACCCCTTAGTCGTATCTCCTCAGTTTCAAGGTACTCCCCTTGTTGCCTCAGCCAGTATCGGAATCCTCGGCGTCGACATATCGAGTAGCGTGCAGTTTCGTGGTCACTTGGAAGAGAAGGCCAAATTGGCCTCTAAAAAGCTTGGTGTGCTCAGCAGAGCGGGACAGTATTTCATGCCGGCTCAACGCCTGCAACTTTACAAGGCGCAGGTTCGGCCTCACATGGAATACTGTTCCCATCTCTGGGCTGGGGCTCCCCAGTGCCAGCTTCTTCCACTTGACCGCATCCAGCGCAGAGCGGCTCGAATCGTCGACGACCGAGTCCTTTCCGATCGGCTCGACTCATTGGCACTGCGAAGAGATGTTGCATCTCTTAGCATTTTCTTTCGCATTTACCATGGGGAGTGCTCTGAGGAATTGTTCGGATTAATCCCAGCCGCCAAATTTCACGAACGCACATCGCGGCAGAACTCCCGATACCATCCACACCATCTGGATGATTGGCGCTCCACCACTGTGCGATTTAGAAGATGTTTTCTTCCTCGCACAACTTCTTTGTGGAATAGTTTACCACCAGCGATTTTTCCGGACCGATACGACTTAGGGACCTTCAAGAAAAGAGCCTACTCCTTTTTAAAAGGCCGGCAACGCATCTGCAATTCCCCTGGTGTTGCGGTTGTTCATGGGCGGCGGTAGTCACTTACCATCAGGTGAGCCGCATGCTCGTTTGCCCCCTCTCCTATAAAAAAAAAATGCGTTGAGGAAATACACTGAAATTTGTCCTTGAGATAAGAAGGAGTGGATGGATCATTTAAGATAGAGAAGAGAACAAGCAAAATTCTAGAGTCACGCCTCTGTTTAATAGTGAGTCATTTAAGGCGAGAGCGATAGTGAGAGATATGATCAAATTTACGAAGATTGAAAATGTATCTGACGCAATTGTTGAGTAGGCGCTCTAGCTTGTTAAGAAGATTTTGGTTTAAATCCGAGTAGCACACGTCAGCATAATCAATGATTGGTAGTATAAGTAACTGTACAAGCATAATTTTAGCCTTAAAGGGGAGAAAATTTTTCAAGCGATGAAGAGAACGTAAAGAACCTGAGACTTTACGACATGTTTCGGAGATATGAACCCCCCAGGACAGAGTACTATCAATATGGAGACCAAGATTTTTAACTGAGGAAGAGAACGGTATCAGACGATCATTATAATAGACGGGGGGTAGGCTAGCGGCATCTATTTTTGCAAGCATCCTTGAGCTACCCATAATCACCGCTTGGCATTTCGTAGGGTTGACAGATACTCCAAAGCGCATGGACCAATCACGGACTGACTTGAGATTGGAATTCAATTTGTTAATTGCATTATGGATGTCACAAATGTCAGACTGTACATAAAATTGTAGGTCATCAGCATACAGATGGTACGAACAATCAATATTAGATGTGATGGAATTAGTAAAAATAGAGAAGATTAAAGGAGAAAGTATACCGCCTTGCGGTACGCCAGAAATCAGGTCAACCCACTTTGAAGTCATTTGTTCCACGTGGACAGACTGTTGACGCCCGCGAAGATAAGATGAGAACCATTCCAGGACTGACGGTGCAAATCTATAATAAGAAAGGATAGCAAGAATGATATCATGGTCAACTGTGTTAAAAGCGTTAGAAAAGTCAACGAGCACCACAACTGTAACTTTCTTGTTATCCATTCCTTCTCTAATATCTTCAGTTATTTTGAGTAAGGCAGTTGTAGTGCTGTGACCAGGACGAAACCCGGACTGAAAAGTACTCAGCAGGTTATGTTTATATATGAAATTGGAAATTTGGTATGTCTTATGGCAAACACGGAACTCATTTGGGTTGATACATGCATTAAAGTCTCTTTATAGGGATTCTAGTGCTTGTGTCAGGATCATCGGGGCCTACTCGGACTGGTTTGATATCCATAAAAGTGGCAGGGCTGTGTGGCTTACCCGTGGCTGTTCAACCTAAATATGAACAGTTGTTTGGAAAATTTGAAAGTAGAAGAATACGGGTTAAGAATCAGTAAGTTAACCGTAAAATGCCTTTTGTACGCCGATGATCAAATCATATATGCGTCGTCGGCGGCCGAATTGCAAATGATGGTTACATTAATGAACATGTCATTAAAAGAAAGGGGAACAAACGTGAACGCAAGTAAGATGAAAGTTATGGTTTTTGAAAGAGAAGAAAGTAAAACGACATCTATACAAATAAATAAATTTGAAATGTCTGTTTGTAATGTCTAAATAACAGATTTTTACTAAATGCATATGAAAGTATTACGGTACTTATAACAAAAAAAATTTAAAACATTTTGTATGTCTGTCTGTCTGTTTGTTCCGGCTAATCTCCGAAACGGCTGGACCGATTTCGACGGGACTTTCACTGGCAGATAGCTGAAGTTATAAGGAGTAACTTGGGCTACTTATATTTTAGAAAAAGAATTAGGGTTCCGCGCAACATAATTAAAACCCTGGACTGTTAAATATTTTATATGACTTACACAACCTTTAAATTACATTTGTCATAAAGTAGTTTATGTAAAACAAATCAAACTTTTTCACAAACTTTTAGTAACACACAATTGACTTAATTGTGTGTTACCAAAAGTTTACGTAAGTTTTTTACGTGGTAGAGCCATGCTGCAGCTATATAAGTAGTATAATTGTAGCACGAATGGGTCGGCTCGACCGGGGAAGGACCACGCTCTCACAGAATACCAGCGTAAAATAGCAGCTTAACGCTGCTGTGTTCCGTATGGTGAGTGTAGAGAATCGGAGACCTTTTTTTACTGGAAATGAGGCATTCCATCGTAGTCCTCACGGGTGAGAACACATCTGCATTTTGATTTGTAATAGAGGATAGATGTAGATGTCTATAGGCCGCAGCAACTACTTACCATCAGGTGGACTGTGTGCTCGTTTATCACCCTTATCCTATAAAAAAAAATACAATATTGACATATTTTTTTATAGAGTAGGATGACAAACGAGCTCACAGTCCACCTGATGGCAAGCGGTTGCTGTGACCCTCAATACATCTATCCTCCATAAAGAATCAAAATGCAGATGCGTTGTCACCCGTGATAAGTAAGAGGAAATATCTCTTTTCCAGTAAAAAAGTTCTCCAGTTCTTTGCACTCACTGTACGAATCAGAGCGTCTTAAGCTGCTATTTTACTTCTCCGGTTGAGCCGACCCATTCTTGCTACAACTGTACAATTAATAAAGCTGCAGCATGGCTCTACCATTTGTACATATGGTGTATCAGAAATAAATAAGAGTTACCAATTCTCTGTAACAAAATGGTATTTCACTATTAAATATATAATAGTGATATATACTTACTTACTTACTTATCTTCACGCACAATCCCTGACGGGGTAGCCAGAGAGAACAGATCGCCAAGTGTCACGATCCTTACAAACCTCTTTCGCTTCTTTCAGATTCATTATCTTCTTCATGCATGCACGTCTAGGTATCCGAGTACTTTTGACCCTACCCTCTTCGAGCAATTTGCTCACATGGTCTTCGAAAGTTAGTCTCGGTCTACCTCGACACCTTTTAATATTAACTTTCGCGCTATATATTTTCTTCACCATTCGGTCTTCACTCATTCGCTCAACGTGCCCAAACCACCGAAGCACGCCCTTATCAATTTTTGTGATAAGGTCATCTTTCAAACCTGCCATATATACCTGTGATATATATATGTATATATATATATATATTTATTATATAGGGTGATCCAAGTAGAGATACTTTTTTCAATAGCCTTTTTTTGACAGATCACGTGTGAGTCGAGTCATGCTTTCATGTTATTTTTGTTTAGTATTGTTCGGCATTTCATAATGGAAAGACTTACGCCTGAACAACGTTTACAAATCGTTCAACTTTATTACGAAAATTCACGTTCTGTGGGGAATGTGTTTCGTGCACTTCGCTCAACATATGGTCAACATAATCGGCCTACTGAGCGTACTATTCGCAACACCATCACCCATTTTGAGACCCAGCATTCATTATTGGATAATATTCTACCGAATAGACCACGTCTAGCACGCTGTGAAGAAAATATAGTGGCCGTAGCTGAGAGTGTACATGAAGACCTTGGAGAGTCGATTCGGCGCCGTTCGCAGCAACTCGGACTGACGTATGGAACGACTTGGCGCATTTTACGTCGAGATCTTAAATTTAAAGCGTACAGAATACAGCTTGTGCAACAACTGAAGTCACTCGACCTTCCCAAGCGACTTCGCTTCGCTCTATGGGCTCTTGAAAAGTTCCAAGAAGATCCAACGTTTTCGAGGCAAATTTTGTTTAGCGATGAGGCCCATTTCTGGCTCAATAGGTATGTAAACAAACAAAATTGCCGCATTTGGGACGAAGAGCAACCTGAAGAAATTCAAGAACTGCCAGAAAAAACAACGGTTTGGTGTGGTTTGTGGGCCGGTGGAATCATCGGTCCATATTTCTTTAAAAATGATGCCGGTGCGAACGTAACCATCAATGGCGACCGTTATGGTGCCATGATAACCGACTATTTGATGCCTGAATTTGAAGCTCGTGATCTCCGCGCCATTTGGTTTCAGCAAGACGGCGCCACTTCCTACACATCGCATCAATAAATGGATTTATTGAGAGAACATTTCGGTGAGCACATAATTTAACGTTTTGGGCCGGTCGATTGGCCACCAAGATCGTGTTATATCACACCGTTAGACTTTTTCCTGTGGGGATATATAAAGTCTAGTTTATTCGGATAAACCAGCTTCGATTCAGGCCTTGGAGGAAAACATCACGCGTGTCATTCGCCAGTTACCAGTCGAAATGCTCGAACGAGTCATCGAAAATTGGACTCAACGGATGGACCATCTGCGACGTAGCAACGGCCAACATTTGATAGACATAATCTTCAAAAAATAAATGCCAAAGAATGTTCTTTCAAATGATAATAAACATTCTCCATTAAATTTGAATATTCTGTGTTTTTTTCTTTAAAAAAGTAGGGAACCTCGAAATGGATCACGCCTTACATACTCTACTATTGCGGTATTGCGGTAAATTAATCTTACTAGTTTTTCGAATAGCTAAGTGTAAAAATATTTTAAAGGAATTTGCTGATTGTAACATTATTTTATCCAATCCTCATTCCGATGAAACAAAATTATTGGCTAAATTATATAACATAATATTATCCTCAGATCAGTCAATTAGATAGTACTTTTTCATTTTTGTTTGCTTGTTAAATTGAATGTTATTTAGTTCTAAATAATGTAAATACATAATCGCATTTTGCGCATTTTGATTAGGCTCTTAAATAAAGATTTAAAAAAATCTTAGTAGTTAAATTTGAACCTCAAATCTAGTAATAGTCAATTATGGAGTGGAGGATTAAGTCAGGAGTGAGAGTATTCATTGTTTATACGCGGGAATTACAAACGAGATTAATGTTTACGACGGAGCCACGAGAATAACAAAGCCAATTAAGAGCCCGTAGTGAGTCGTACATATTAATTTACAGTACTCCGTAGTAAATATAACAGAACAATGGCAGCCTCCTTTACACTTTTGTAAGACACTTTAAACGAATTGTGTATAGCTTATAACTTCAGCGCAATAAATAAAAAAACACAACAATTCATTTTTAGTTGCTCTTCTATAAGTCACATATTTTTTTTAAAACAAAAAGAATATATCATTGTTTGAAGTTATTTAAAAAAATCTTAATTTTTTCGTGCAGTTTAAACGTTTAAAATCATATTTGCGCGTTAATATCTTAAAATCATTATAAAAATGTTTGCTATCATTGATATTCTATCTATATCTATTGGCACCTTATGTATCTTCTTGTTATTGTTATTATGCACTTAAATTGTTTTCGCTTTAATTTGCTGCGCGGGTATTGTCTGAAATATTTGAAGAAAGGCGTTCAATAAAAAGTGATACATGTGACTAGAAACTTTATATAATGTTATTTTATTTTTCGACATTTTTTAAGTGTTTACTTGGATGGTATTTCTTATCTTAGAATTCTCTATACAAACAACTCTTCACATCGAACTCGAGCATCTAAAAATTCCTATACTGCAGCGATTACTGCTTGCGATTACTATCTTCAGATCTACATAGTAGTAAAAAAATATAACTACTCCTTGAACATTGGAGAAAAAGTGTCATCAATGGACTGTAGTAGCCACTTACCATCAGGTGGACTCTATGTTCTTTTTCAGTTCAAGTTCAGTACAAGGGACGTCCGGGGTTGTCGGCTTTATCTAAAAACGAGAAAGAGTTTAAAACTGAACGGGACCAAGCTGATAGTTGCTTAAATCATAGGATCTATAGGAATGATTTTACACGTTTTTGAATCTGCTGTATTTAAGTACTTATTTTTATTTTTAATAAGGATGACAAACGAACAGTCCACCTGATGTTACCCTCTTTATTTTCTTTTTTTTTAATAAACAACTAATACCGAGCGACTTGTTTAATTAGTCCCGGAGGGCAAGGCATCTTACGAAATGCTTTTGCGGAGGTTTAATTAATTAAACTATAATTCATAACATACAAGGCATCAGACATTTTTTGTTGCAATAGCATATACACGATGCCAGAATTACGTATCGGCGCGCCATTTATAGGTATTGGTTATGTTATCACGGTGAGCAATAGCGATGAGATCACTGAAATCGCAACGCAATACCTGCCGCAATCATCGCGGATATCTAACGGCAAATGCGTACTAACGGAACAATAACAAAAAAATAATTGCGTACTTAGAACTGTCAGCATTGTGATAAATTCTAGTCACATTCTAGAACAATATTTCACAAATGCTTAGATATGATTCTGTTAATAGATGAATACGCAGTGAACGTATCATGACTGTATAATATGATAACTGTACTTGAAAATATTTGATTATATTTAAATTAGTATTAGATAAGTTATATCTTTATATATAAAAATTATGTGTCACATTGTTTGTCCGCGATGAACTACTAAACTGATTGCAATGAAATTTTCCAGTTCAGTTTGGTCCAACTTGAGAGATAGTAGTTTTTATCCCTATAAGTGACCCTCTATATTTTTTACTAACTGTGCCCCGCGGTTTCACCCGCGTCATCACGTGCCCGAGGTGCGCGACTTGACCTAGTTCAAGCATTCTATAACGGCTAGGGTTTAAGCGTCGTTCGCGCGCCCAGCCAAGTATTGAATTATTTTAATTTTACATTATCTCTTAAACTATGCGTCCAAATAACATGGTATATTTCTGTATCAAATAGCAGAACGGCAACAATACAACTTTGCCATTACCACAAAGATCTTTGTGCAAAAAAAAAAATAACATGGTATAAAGAACAAAGTTTATCTTCATAAAATTGTCTTGATGATGAAGTAACTCGTTCGTAAGGATAAATAGGCCATGCCTAATAATAACGCTCATAAATCACTTTTAAATGTTCAATATTTTTTTGTCACAAAATACCAAATTATGGCTTATGTATAAGAAATAGACATATGGTATCGCGGCCTTTTTTTTAGACGGAGTAAAGGTCTATATTTTTCTAGAACATTGTATTTACGTATCCCTAACGATAACACCAGCGTACGCGGATAAATCATTTCGGGAGTGCTATTTCTTCTGACTTGCTTAACAAATATCCATATTTAAGGCTAGCTGAGTGATATAGCTTAATGCTAGATAGCCTATACTATTCCGCATGAATCTGGCTATAATATACAAAAAGAATTTTTCAAATCGGACTGGTAGTTCCAGAGATTAGCGCGTTTAAACAAACAAAAAAAAAACAAAAAAACTCTTCTGCTTTATTATATTAGTATAGATTACGAATTTAATAATTTTCATAGGACAGAGGGTAGTCGGAGAGGGCAGAACAACGTCTGTCTGGCCAGCTAGTATATAGATAAGTTATATTATTATTTATGGAGTAAAATCTGTTTATTTGTATTAAATTTCAAAGGAACAACTTTAATGTTGAAAATAATAAGTAACAACTTTAACAACATTACGATCACAAATAAGTTTATCCAATAATTTTGTAACACAATAAATTTAAATCATATGAGTAATTGAATTTATTTAGACATGTTACACTTTTTAAGAGAAATTAAATAATTAAATTTAAAAAGTCTCATGCATGAACATAAATATTTCTACATTTTCTTTTAATACATTACTATAGGCCTGTCGTCGTGAATTTGGTCCGCTAAACTGAATAATGATTATAATAGACGAATTCGTATTTTCGACGTCATCTCATAGTAGTAGTAGTAGTAGTATCTTGGTTACCCGTGCAATTATGACAAATCAATTGAGATATCATACGTTAAAATCCAACGACTAGTTTAGAAATATAAACGGATAAAGACACATACATATTATTATATATTATATATATACAATTTAAAATATGATCCCTTTCGAGCTTTGTCGCTGTAGGGTAATAAGGATAATAATACATAAAATATCTATACAAATAAATAAAATTGAAGTGTCTGTTTGTAATGTCAAAATTACAGCTTTTTACTAATTGCATATTAAAGTATATACGGCACTTAGACAGACAGACAAAAATAATTTTTTGTCTGTCTGTCTGTTTGTTCCGGCTAATTTTCGAAACGGCTGAACCGATTTTGACGGGACTTTCACTGGCAGGTAGCTGATTTCATAAGGAGTAATTTAGGCTACTTTTATTTTAGAAAAACAATTAGAGTTCCGCGCAAAAACATAAAAACCCTAACACGCGAGCGAAGTCGCGGGGAACAGCTAGTTTAATATAAATTTGATTATTGTATTAGTAGCTATCATTAAGTTTGTGGTAATACGAAATCTCTCTCCACCGTACATTCGGTACGGCTACTAAATCGCCTCAGATGCATACGTACCACACCACAGCTGCACAGCGCCCGAGTTCTGGGCGGCAGTTTTTATATATTGTTATGAATAAGAGACGTAACAAAACTTATGAAACATTTATAAGATCAGAAAGGGCAGAGTACCATCTTCATACCCGTAAATTGTTTGATATGACGTGAACTAAACGTGCGGGTCGCCATTGATATCTCTCCTTTAGATCGCCATTAATTTATTGACGCACTGCGCTGGGGTCATATAATAATTGATTGCAGCAACGAAGAGACATTCCTATGACATTAATACATTTTAATCACGAGTCAAAATTGTATTGAATTATTTCGTTGCGTTAGATTTGTTAGTACTATATAAAACTGCTTTAGGTTAAAATATAAGAATAGTTTTAGAATTAACTAAAATATGGATAATACATTTACTGCCTCCTCGGTCGAGAAATTCTCAGTAGCAGCCTCGGAAAGCAGGTAAAGCCGTTGATCCTGTGCCTGACCTCTTGTGCACGTACTCGTACTTGGTACTCGTACGTACACGTGCTCGTGTGGGATTGTCGTCCCATCGTACTATGAGAGTGAGGGAACCGACATGGCTACTGTGCTTGCGTACACACTCTCGTGGTCTAGAGGACATTCATCTATACAAATAATAATAATAAGTAATAAATAAAATTGAAGTGTCTATTTGTAATGTTAAAATAAGAGCTTTTTACTAAATGCATATGAAAGTATATACGGTACTAATAACAAAAATATATTTTTTTTAATTTTTGTCTGTCTGTCTGTCTGTTTGTTTGTTCCGGCTAATCTCCGAAACGGCTGGACCGATTTTGATGGGACTTTCACTGGCAGATAGCTGATGTAGGAGTATCTTAGGATACTTTTATTTTAGAAAAAGAATTAGGGTTCCGCGCAAAAAATTAAAACCCATGAAATCGTAGTAAATTCCACACGGACGAAGTCGCGAGGGACAGCTAGTTATTAATAAGCTTACTATTACTTGTTGTAACTGTGTCATAATGTGCAAAAAAATGAGAAGTTAGTTCCCGTTAAGCCTTTTATAGATTTCTATACTTTAGCTGATGTCGACGCTAATGGCCTTGTGACTTTGTGAGTGAAATCATTATTACTCACACTGAATATAATGTACCGAGTACCGACACGGAAGAGATCGAACAAAATAAAGTACAGGTTCGCTCATACCTCATATAAATTTTGTATGCCGCCGAAGTTACCTTACACTGGAATTCCTACCTAGAACCCTAGACATAATAAGCATATTTCTGTATCGTTTTATAAGTCAAAATGGCGTCACATTCATCCTATTCTTTTGCACTACCAATTAATATAATTATTAATTTTTAAATATATAAACGATAAACGTTAAGGTAAACCAATTAGAAATTAATACTCTGCAATCGAAAGATAGTGGTGAATACGTACGGAACAAGTGGTAATATTAAAAACTTTGTACAACCGACTTCAATATAAAAAAAAATGAGAACATCATCAATGTAGTCGAAGTCAATTAAATAAATTACTTAGGATAAACTCAAAAACGACAGTTCAGATCTTGATGAAATTTATATGGGACCACATGGGATGCACCGCAACAGCTTTCAAATAAAAACAGAATCATCAAAATCGTTTCATCTAGAAGAAAAATCTGAGATAATACAAATTAAAAAATACTGTCGAACCTAGATAAATGTTCTGAGGTAACAAACACCCCTAAAAACTACAGTCGAATTGAGAACCTCCTTTTTTTGAAGCCAGTTGATAAAATGGATATGTCTGATCTGCCGAATGTCACGCGGAGAAAGCGCACATTAGCCAAACACGAATGTGAACGTAAACGGTTATCAGTGGTCTTTCAAATTTATTAAATTACTAGCTGTGCCCGCGGCGTAGCTCGCGTATACAGGTTTTACATAAAGAATTTGTCGTTTAGGTAAGAGAATATTAAACGATTTATTTCATTACTGTATCGATAAGTGGTAACTAAATAAATCATTATCATCAAAGTTCTAAGTCGTTTATGATAGAGCTTCTGTGTAAACGACGTTAGAAGTAGGCTTAGCCGGGGTGAACACAAAAAGGTTACGGGGGCTACTAACGCGGGAAAAAGTAACATAAAGTTGGCCATGTGCAAAACAGTCAGTACTGAGGTACACTCCTACAACGAAAAGTTTGACCTTGCGCTTTATTTACGGTCATCGCATAACACACGCTCACTGTAACTGGGAACTGAACGCACTTAAAACTGAAAGGAAAGTTACTTCTTAATAGAGGGTTTCTGGGCAGTGCTGCCAGATAAAAAAAAACTCATTCAGCTCTAGGACAACACAAAAAGCGCTAGATTTCATGAAAACAGCGCTTTAAAAAAGCCCTATATTTCGCGCTAAATTAACTACAAACAAAGTTTGTGTTTTTTTATATAATCATAATAAAGAAAACAACATGAAGTTTTTTTTCTGGCAATATTTTTTTGATGTATCAATACTTCGCAGGACATCGACTTATAATTATGGCAATTGCTGTCAACAGTAGCTAGTACTGTACGAACAATAAAAATGTCATTAATTGTTTTAAAATGCAATGTATTTCGCAACTTAGTTTCAGATGTCAGCATCTGATTGCGGTTGCTACACAGTTTCTTTGTGTTATAACTTCTAAGTAACTTAGCTGTGCTCTAAGCAACTGACTGAAACTGAATAAAGCAAAATAAAAGCGTTGCCAAAAGCATGAACGAAATTTAATAAAGGGGATTTCCCCGCTTATAGTCGTCGGTAAAAAAATCAAGTTGATCATCCTAAAGGGGAAGCCAGGAGATCCATAGCACAGGGTATCCTAGTTTGGACTCGTCTCCCATGCTCTTTGTTTTGTGGAAAAAATATGTTTGAAAAAGATAAACTGCAATGTACTATTTGTGGGAAAAATAATAAAGGTCATTATTATTATTATCGTTAATATGGACTAACAGTGCTGCTATAAAAGAGTTAATAACCCGCTAGTCGCTAAAATATTGAAATGTGTGTTAAAAACACTAAAAAGCGCTGGATTAAGCTAGGTGCTAAAATTTCGAAATGCGCGCTATACATTCCAAAAAAGCGCTGAATCTAGTTCCCAAAGCGCTAAAATGGCAGTATTGATTTTGCGTATATTATAAATACAATATCACGACATTTCGTTGTAAAATTTTTATTTTTGGTCGGGTTCCGTTGTATGGCTTCGATGGATACAAATTTCTTCAGTAAGTCTCAATACGATTCATCGGCGAAAAATCTCAACACAGCAATTCAGAAAAGTTTGTAATTTGTGCAACTCCATCTATTACGTCCTTTGTGTGAGAAAACATCCTTTTCAAATCTCTTTTTGTGTTTTAAATATAAATATATTAAATATTATGGAACGTTTTTTTTTTACACACAAATCTTTTTATTACTATTTCTGAGATTTTATGCCGCCATTGAACAAATTCGAACCTACATTTCAAAATAATAATCATTACTTTCGATAGAATTAACCAATTTTAATAAAACAAAGATTAAATGTAACTCGAAGATACGCATTATGATTTTCTTAACGATTTCTTTGAAAATAAAAGATGTTTACTTTAGACGTGATGCGTTCATATAATAACAGACAAATAGACAGACAGACAATTCTAAAAATTATGAAATGTTCTTATTTAATTATTTTCAGTTCCCCATAATGATTTTAGCCACCAAAATATATATACAATATACAGAAAGAGACACAACATGTTATCATCATTTTTATTATATGTATATATTTAAAGAGAGATGGCGCTGCTAACATCAATTCTACAAATAAAAGAGATTAATTGACGCGATTGATACATTATATAAAACGCAAGAGGACTTATAAATCAGTGCCTGCACAGTAAGCAAAAAATAAAGTTTGACTCTCGCCAAAACCAACGCAATTGTTAATAGCTCTTTTAAAATTTGATTTACCACATAGAGTACTCGGCGGTAAAGAATAAATTGAGTTTGTCAACACGCAGTAGGGCAGCGAGTAATATAATAAAGATTAGTAGTAAATATGAAAACTCTTCATCAACAGGAAAAAACCACATTGCATTTGCAATTGCATTACATTTTACAAAACCACCATCTATCGAAGAAATGGGTTAACTATTGTGCTTCAGATTTATATTTTTGTATAATATATTTAATACGTTCTTTAATACTTTTGTTTACTGCGTTTTAGATATACATAATTATATCATTATTTTACATAATTTAACTATGATTTATGATATGATATTAGTTTAAAATGCACTTGATGACTCAAACAAAGCCACCGTTGAGCAAATTCGTACCTATACTTCCCTACCCATACTTCAGAATATTTATCATAACTTTTGATAGAATGAACTGATTTTAATGAAATAAAGACTAAATGTAACCCGAAGATACACTTTATAATTTCCTTAACAATTCTTATGATATAAATTAGTACTTTATACGTGATACGTTTACAAACAAACAGACAGACAGACAGACAGACAGACAGACAGAAAATTCTAAAAATGGTAAAAATGTATTTAATTACTTATTTTTAGTACCCCTCAATCATTTTTATTACAAAAATATAAAATGTACAGACATCTGCTATTTACAGTTTTATTATATGTATAGATTAGTTACCCGACGAAAACAGAGAGGTGTTATATATTTGTAGTGTGTATCTGTGTGTCTGTTTGTGACATGATAACTCCTGAACGGATGAACCGATTTTGATTAATTTTTTTTTGTCTGAAATGCATCTTAATCGAGAGAATTCTTAGCTATATTACAAGAAAACCTGTTCAGTCGTTTAAAGTTCACCAGCTCTTTTTGTTTCGGGGATTTTCAAATTTTTTAATTTAAGTTATATAATATAATTACGGGTGACAAACGAGCACATAGTCCACCTAGTAGTAAGTGGAAGTTGTGACCCGTAGACATCGACATTTTCTATCCTCTCTCATTAACTAAGAATGAAACTGAAGATGCATTGTAATCCGTGAGGAATAAAGAGTAATGCTTCGTAACCAGTAAAAAGTTTCCGGTTCTCTACACTCACCATACGAAACAGCATTCTTCTGCTGTTTCACGCTGGTATTCTGTGAGAACATGGTCCTACCACGATAGAGCCGTCCCATTGTGCCCAACTCATAACACCTAATTTGAAAAAAAAAAAACATAATCGCGATTATAGAGTTTTGATTAGTAAATTTATACGATAATCATTAGTATAAGTAGAATTAAGTGAAATGTCGACTCGGCAGCGCAGAGGTTAATCGTTTGGTTATGGCGCTGCAGGGCCTCAGCATCGAATCCCGGCACGGTGTAATTTATTGTTTGTACTACCTAAAAATAACTGTTTTGGGTCTGATGATGTCTTTCTGTCTGATGATCTGATGTTTGTACTTGCAAAGCTGCATTTTATGTTGTATGTAAATCACCTCCACATGTAATACCACTAGGGTAACGTTTTCATTTAAAAAAAAATTGCACTATTAAGGTCAATTTACAAAATACAATAACGACGCTATCTCTCCAACGGTTGCAGAACGGTACATGATAATGCTAAGTGCGAATATTTCGCGGTATGTGAACCCGGCATGCGTAATTGGAATGGTTTAGCTTGAATCAACCAGTGACGTACTGACGTCAGTTATCTGTCCGAACTGCGCACACTCATCGAATTGTATTAAACGACTTAGGCATGCCCATAAATTTGTTTCGATATGAAGTGAGTAAACATTTCGAGGACATATACTCGTACTACGTATTACTACTTCCTCATAAGTCGAGTTCATATCACGAGTTCTGTGTTGATTTACATGAAGATATAGTATTGTATCAGCGAATATGTAAATACGCATAATATGTTGATATTGATAGGATGTAGCAGATACCTTCGATCAATGTAAAATAGTGTTATTAATATAGTAAACTTTTTTTATTTAATACTGGATAGAATTGGCCTATTACTTTTAAAGTAAAAACTAGGAAAATCTTGTAAATTCTGATAATATGCCTGACCTATACACAAATCAATGATTGAAAACAATCTCCTGACAATCGCTAGGCGAAGCGATCATAAAAAATTTTAATAATAAAATTTGCTGCACTTGCACTGGCCACTGGGCCATCTGTGGTCTTTAAACGTAAGTATTTTTTATGTGCCAGCGTTTTTCTAGTGTTCATAACACCTACGCGCTACTGGTATATATCCTTCATCGAATTGTTTTTCATGCAAAATGGATCCACATGTATATCACGATTACGGATCCAAGTGAACAGAACACTCAACATGGAGTGGTACAATTTTAGTTTCAGGTACAAATACAAGTCCGAAGGAGTCAGATCTGTTGAATGCTGGGGTATGTTTGGCCAAAAATGTAAACATTGATATATTACATTACATTGATGTCTCACAAGGATATTATGCTATATTAATGTGAACACATTGAATAAAACTAATTTTACAGATTTTTTTAGTCAAAAAATAAACGTGATAAAAGCCCGTAAGATTAGTTTTATATAATACTAGCTGGTACCTGGCGCAGAAGAAATGATTGTGGTAGTAATATCGTTTTAAATTTGGAAGAGTTATATTATTAGGAATGACAATGCACTCATTGATGTTGAATGATATATAACTTACAAATATGTCGGTACTATACGCGCGCCACCTACTGTAAGTTAATTGTACTACGCCCATAACAACCCATACGTACTCCAACCAAAATATAGCTGGCTTGGCTCTACCAAGTATAAAATAATAATAAACACGTATTGTCAAAAATTTGGGGAACTATGAAAACCTTAGTTAACACTTTCATTCGAAGTCAGATGTTATGTGGGCAAGAAGCCAACTACAGCCACTACAGTCCCAACGATACTAACGTCACTCAATTGTTTTGCCTTCCCGCTACCCCTCCACTAACACTTAAACTTTATGGAATGGTATTAAAGTTCAAATTGACTTTTAAGTATTATTACGATTATTTTGTATGGAAATATAGAAAAGTGTTGTTTTTAGACTTTTTCAGGCAGTTTTTTAAATTTTTCTCTCCATAAGAACCATCTTCGTACTTCAAGGAATATAAAAAAAGAAATAGCGAAATCGGTTCAGCTGCTCTCGAGATTTGCACTTAGCAACACATTCAGCGATTCCTTTTTATATTATAGATAAATAAGTAACAATCATTAGGTAGTAAATTAACTTACCTTGTGTCTTAGTGGGATAGAGTTCGATGTCGTTGAAGAGTCCCTGCACGCGGTGGGCGGGCGCCGGCTGGTCGGGCGGGCCGATGCGGCTCTCCCAGGCATTCGCCACCTCCCTGGAAAAAAACCTAGTTGCAGTGATAATACAACATCTTACACACTAAGTACACATTTATTGTTCCAATGCACATGGGATCAAACTACAGACAGAGCTAATGAGTTTTTATGTGTGAGCTTTATACTCATACTCGTAGCAGTTAATGTTTCCTGCATAATTATAACACAGGTTATAGCTTTTATAGATAGCTCAGTAGTGCAGTGGCCGCACTTCATAAGTATTGTATGACCTACCAATAATTGTTCCGCCTCTGAATGTTTATCGTAATTCAATTTATTTACTTTTTATACCGAACTTACGTTACGTATGTTAATTACAAGATGCAGGAGAAATTGTTATTTTAAAAGTAAAAATACTATCATGACTTTGAGACAAAATTCTTACTATCATACTATATCAACATTTCTAAATTTAACTGATTTTAATTTGAAGCCACAAAACAATTATATCATTCATATTGTTATGCGTCATATACCTACATGCACCATAACTTTTAATTGTGGCGCAATCGAACATAAAAAAGGTCCAAAAATTATAAAGAAAAGAAAACTATGTTAAAGCGTTTCTGGTGTACAACATAACATTATATAATAATATTATTTTCCCTTATTAAAAAAAAGAATTATATTTACTGTTATATTTCGACGAAAAAATGTAAGTAATACTTTTTTTCACTTTCGGCTCTCCGTAGACAAAACAAAATATTTCCGAGTCATGTTACTAAGTAAGGCACTGTCGGCCGACGTCAACCATTCCCACGTGAACCCGAACGCCAGTGCGTAGCGAGGCTTCGTGTGACAGCTGCTCCTCTTGAATTACCATCCGGACTCCGCGCCCACGGCGGCGACCAGTGTAACAGAACTCTTACTCATAATCACTTCGCAAATATAGATAAGGATTTTGCGACACTACACCTTTCGTTGTAATTCTATACCTAACTGAAGATTAACAAAAGATATTTGAGTGCAGCTATAGATGGTGTTTCCCTGTAGCATAAGCAACTACTGACGCAAGAAGAATACAAAATGTTCTCACAGCTGCTTTTACAACGGCGATAAATTCCCGATAATCGATTGCTAACCACTCTTTTTTTATTGGGTAAGGGAGCGAGCACACAGTCCACCTGTTGGTAAGTGGAATTTTTGGCCCATAGACATCTTCATCTATCCTCATTTGCGAAACAAAATGCAGATGCGTTGTCAGACGTGAGGAGTAAGACGGAATGCCTCTTTTACAGAATAAAGGGTCACCGGTTCTCTACACTCAACATACGAAACACAGCAGCATTAAGTTGCTGTTTTACGCTGGTATTCTGTGTGAGCGTGGTCCTTCCCCGATCAAGCCGACCCATTCGTGCTACAACTATACAATTAATAGAGCTGCAGCATGGCTCTACCACGTTAAGCAACTGCACTCCATCCGTCCTACCGTCCTAACATCGGGAAAGGGTAAGCCTTTCCCGATGTTAAACTTAATTATGTTATAGGAACAGAAGTTAGGCTGCAGTGTCAGAGATGCAGGAAGATACGCAATACCAACTCACTAAGTAATGATATTAATAATAATATTTTTACTATATAGAATAGGGGGACTAAAGAGCATACATTCCACCTGATATTAAGTGGACGCAGACATCTACATATATCCTCAATTAAGATTTAAAATGCTGATGCGTTCTCACCGCTGAAGTAAAAGATGGAATACCATGTTTACAGTGAAAAGGATCCCCGGTTCTCTAGTCACGGTTCTCAGCATTAGGCTGCTATTTTTAGCTGGTATTCTGTGAGACCGTAGGCTTTCCCCGACCGAGCCGATCCATTCGTGCTGCAACCTGCAACCGTAATATATTATGTAGCTGCAGCGTGGCTCTACCACGTTAGATGACTTGTGACAAAATACAAGCCAAGGAAACGTTTATGTCTAATAATTAAGATTAAGATAGTGATTGACACTGTTAGTAACTCTACAATTAAGATAAACATTTGGCAAGGAGGCTAAGAAAGTCAGCATGAATAGTAAATACTGGCTATATTTTTTGCATTAATTTGTTGCTTTTCTGTCGACTTCCAAAAAGGAAACGGTACTCAATTCGACTGTATGTTTTTTTTATGTGTGGTTACCTCTTAACTTTTTACTGGGTAAGCCGATTTCGATGATTCTTTTTTTATTTGAAAGCTGATACCTTCGTGTGGTCCCATATGAATTTGATTAAGGTCAGACCAATAGTTTTGAGCTATTCTTAATAACTTATATTGAAGTCGGCTGTACAAAATTTTAAATTTTTAATTATTTCATATGAAGTTGTCGCCAGGTGGCCACCTATTTAGGTGGATTACTAGCTCGTTTTCCATTATAACTACTATTACATTACTACTATAATATATAGAATATAAAAGAATTGAATGATATTTTATTCAATAATACTTATTGAAAGTATTTTTTTTTATTTACCACTGGTTCGGAAATTACCTCTGTCCTGGGAAGAAGCAGAAAGAAACCCAGGGGAACTTTTTTTTTAAACGTATTTCACTTTATAATAACTTTGTTTGTACAATTTTTAAATGAATTTTCATAGAACCAGCATGGTGGCGATCACCTCATTACCTCATTCTCATTCATTATATATTACTATTATAACTATATAAAAATATTTTTAATGAATTATATTTCTAATATTTATTAAAGTTTAAAAGCCTTAATTTAACTTAATTTAACCTTAATTTAATTTCGCTATACTCAGATACAACATTTTTTTTTCAATTTGCAATATATAAACCACGGTCTATCTTAAAGAAAGTCTAGACGTTGACTTTGCCCGGTTTCAAGCAATCATAATTCGAGATGTCATCTTCAGACAGATCTATATTATAAAGTTCCTAATAGTGGCAAATCAAGGTATTGCCTCGTTGAATAAATTAATCTCAACTGAATATCTAAAAGAATAAATTTCCTGTTTATAACATTTATAAGCTAAAAGCAATTTTAGTGACATATCACGGATTTTTATAACTGAAAATGAGGGAAACGAAAGTGACCAATCTCCTTTGCGGCATTATTTGTTGCGAAAATAACAAATAAGTGTAAATTAAACGGTTGATCCCATGTAGGTATTTTTTGTATTACTATCAAGTACCTAACAGACATACGCTAAAGTATCACCTACCTATCATACAGAATAGAGCTTAAAAGTTCACATTCACAAAGTGAGCCAACACTACCACAATTGAAAGAAAATATAAACACAAAATATGTCATCACATGAACAACACCTTTAAACACTGTATTCATTACTTTAGATTTAAAAAAACGTTGCTTGAAGTAGTTACAAAGCAAAATTCCAGTCACCCAATCGTCAGTAAATAAATGAAATATGACGTGACGCGCGACAGGGCGCTTCTCGATATTGACCTAAACGATAGCCTACGGGGGCACCGATGGGCTGATACTACTGCTTCCTTCCAGCGGCGAATCTATACAAATAAATGTCTGTTTGTAATGTCAAAATAATAGCTGTTTTACTAAATGCATAATATGATAGTACATCCTCGCCTCCGCAGCTTCGTCTTGTTGGTCGCCTTCGGCGACCAGCCTCAGCCGCTCCGGCTCGTCAGATGCCTACGATTTGTTACAGCAGGCGGAGGCTACTCCCCCTACGCGCCTCCGGCTCTTTAAAACCACTCTAGGGGTAGGACAGACTCGTACCAGGTGGAGTCGGGGTCAATCAATTCGGTTCTTTGACATAAGTTGAACCTAACCTATTTTATTTGTTATCTGCCCTAATTTGTACTGTTAAAATAAAACAAATTTCAATAAGAGATCATTTATTATAGTATCTTTCTTGTTTTTCATAAAATGGAATTATATTTACATTATAAATGCAAACATAATATAGATATTTTAGAAATCGATTTTTTGTGAATCGATACATCAGCTTACGATTTGAATCGATTTAATAATCGACCTTTTTCGGAAAGAATCGACATCCCTACTGACGACAATGACATTACAAAATGGTGTCAGTTTTATGGTAGGATTAGATATAAACAATGCAAGAATAATTGATTTTCAATAACTTTTTTCTCAAAAATTACGCGTTTCCGCATGTTGTAACTTTGTGTGTGTGCTTATAATAGTGTAACTTTTCTTTTTTAAAAATACGTATCAACCCCCAACTCGACGGGAGTCAATGGAAAGCTAAGCCATTTTTAAAATTTTTGTCAATCTGTCTGTTTGTTCCGGCTAATCTCCAAAACGGTTGGACCGATTTTGACGGTACTCACTTACAAAGAGCTGATGTTATAAAAAGTAACTTAGGCTACTTTTATCTACGAAAAAGAATTAGCGTTTCGGCATTAAAAAGTACCCACGAAATCCAATCATAATTAACAAATTTTCCACGCGGGCGAAGTCGCGGGGGACAGCTACTTATAAACGATAAATATTGAGTATTTATTTAATTGACGTAATTATGCAAACTTGAGATTGTAGTGTTGTAAATAAATTATTTGAGATTGTATTATAAGTTATTACTAATAAATTACGTGCTTTGTTACGCTATATATTTTTTACGTGGTAGAACCATGCTGCAGCTATATTAATAGTATAGTTGTAGCACGAATGGGTCGGCTCGACCGGGGAAGGACCACGCTCTCACAGAATACCGGCGTAAAATAGCAGCTTAACACTGCTGTGTTTCGTATGGTGAGTGTAGAGAACCGGAGACCCTTTTTACTGGAAACGAGGCATTCTATCTTAGTCATCACGGCTGACAACGCGTCTGCATTTTAATTCGCAAACGAAGATAGAATTGATGTAGATATCTATGGGCCACACCAACCACGTATCATCAGGTGAACTGTGTGCTCGTTTGTCACACTAATTCTATAAAAAAAAAATATGAGCTATACAAATAAATAAAATTGAAATGTCTGTTTGTAATATCAAAATAACAACTTTATACTAAATGCATATGAAAGTATATACGGTACTTATAACAAAAACACAATTTTTTAAATTTTGTCTGTCTGTCTGTCTGTTTGTTCCGGCTTATCTTCGAAATGGCTGGACCGATTTCGACGGGACTTTCACTGGCAGATAGCTGATGTTGTAAGGAGTAACTTAGGCTACTTTTATTTTAGAAAAAGAATTAGGGTTTCGCGCAACATAATTAATACCCTAAATTACACGCGGGCGAAGTCGCGGGGAACAGCTAGTATTATATATTATTTTAAAATACCAAAGTTTAATAGATTTTTTTTTATTAAACAAAAGTGACAAACGAACTTACAGCAACTATTATTTATATTTAGTCTGTGATTACAGTCTACCCCATGGTATGTGGCTACGGTGCGTCGACACCCCTGAGGATTAGTCCTCTTATATAGTAGATACGTAGATCTCAGGATGGAACACATCACAGCCTGTGTGTAACATGGCTCTTTATTGCCTTCAGACTGATACATAGCGATGCAATTACTGCTATGTAGCGGCAGAAATAGGTAATATGGTAACCTACCCAGACTGCTGGCCAGAAAATACATCCTACTACATATTAGGGTGAAGATAGATCATTTGAGTTTGAGAAAAGAACAAGGAGGATTCTTCATTATCTCCTTTGACGAATAGTAAGCTATTTCAGCTGTGAGCGATATCAAATTCAGTTGTTGTCTTGGGATAGGTCTGAATAGCACATATCTGCACAATTATTTATACAAATAAATAAAATTGAAGTGTCTGTTTGTAATGTCAAAATTACAGCTTTTTATTAAATGCATATGAAAGTATATACGGTACTAATAACTAAAATACAATTTTTAAAGTTTTTGTCTGTCTGTCTGTCTGTTTGTTCCGGCTAATCTCCGAAACGATTAGATATATTTTGACGAGATTTTCACTGGCAGATAGCTGATGTCACAAGGAGTAACTTAGTCTATTTGCATATATTGCTTTTTTGCGTATATTGTTTTTATTTTAGAAAAACAATTAGGGTTCCGCGAAAAATATTAAAACCCCAAATAACACGTGGGCGAAGTTGCGGGGAACAGCTAGTTATTATCAATCATAAATTTGAAATTTAAAGTAAAGCAGAATGTTAAACGATCGTAAGGTGGATATGACTTACGGCTACATCTGTGAATTGCTCTCCAATACAGAGTTTTGTCTATAAGAAAACCTAGATTTTGGATAACGTTATTGTGTGGTATGGTTTATATTATATATCATTTTAGTAGAGGAAATATCAAAATTTTTGTCATCCGCGGTTGCGAATGTGGATGCGTATTTTTAAAGGCTCACATCCGCGAATGCGGATTTTAAGTTTTTTTAATGTTCTCATTCGATTAAGATCCCATTTGGAAAAGTCGCCATAGTATAACTATAGCCGAGAATTAGTTTACATCGAATCTGACTGTATGTTTTTAAACTTATAAAACAAGATTGAAACCCCAATTTACCTACAGCATCGTTTTTCTTCTTCAGCTGTTTTCGTTATTCGAGCTTTAGAACAAACTACATAAACTTCTATATTGTAATGATTTTTCAAAGAAATTGTGGTACGTCCTTTTCGCGAGCAACTTTTTTTTACATATTTTGCATCCGTATCCCGATCACTTTCGTCTGATTTAAAATAAATCCAGATATTGCTTCGTACTGGTAGCGTCATTTTTTATTAACTTTTTTAATATTTATACGACGAAATATTTATGGGAGACACTATAATCTTAGTCAACCACAGGAAACAAACGTTGTGACTGAAACGCTCTGATTTACCTCGAACAAATAAAACAAACAAACTTGTTGGATCTTGTCACCATCGAATGCATTCCCATTTTATGATCTTGCTCCACATCTGCATTTGGATCAAAGATCCGCATTGATTTATGCGGATGCAGATATCTAAATCAATGCGGATGTTCCGCATTTGCGGATGCAGATTCGAATATACGCAACATCCCTGATTGATAGTATCAGTTTTAGCTAGCATTCCAATAATATCAAGTACTTCATGCGTAAGTTAGTAATTTTAGACGTCTTCATTTTAAAATAATAAAAAAAAATGAAAATGACAAAACAATATTGCTAAAGACGAGGTGCATTTAAATTAAACCTCAAAACTTGTGTTTTTCAATATAACGGGGGAAGACAGTATAATTTTATGGCAGTCATTACGTAAGTTGTCCTTATTGAGATACACCGGCTTACATCACACCTACTAATGTTATATTATATTATTATTATACTATATTATATAGCCTTCGATCTCTAACTTTTGAGTAATACACAACGGAGCATCAGCATTAGGCATTAAATCGTATTATTAAACTCTCTTATACGTATTTACGTGTAATTTACACATACTTTATTTTATTAAAAAAAAATTACACTATAGTCTTGCATAGTTTTACCCAAAATATTAAAACAAAGAAAATAAACCACTCATTGTTCGATGCTTATAACAACGTAAAAAAATGACTGATGAGGTCAGTGTGGCAGTAATTCAATCGTAGCGGCATTCAATTTTTTGATACACATAAGGCTCAGTCGCCACAGTTTAAATTGCTCAATTTCATTTTAAATGGAGTATAATATTCTGGGTCGACTCGACCGAGGGAGGACCACGCTCTCATAGAATACCAACGTATACTAGCTGCTGAATACTGCTGTGTTTGGTATGGTGAGTAGAGAACTGGAGGCCCTTTTTACTGAAAACGCTTAAGCTTTTCATCTTAGTCCCCAGGGGTGACTACGCATCATCATTTTGATTCTTAATCAAGGATAGATGTAGATACCTATGGGTCACAGCATCCACTTACATCAGGTGGACTGTGTGTTCGCTTGTCACCCTTATTCTATAAAAAAATGAAAATTAAAAGGGTAAGTGTGCTCATTTGTGACCTTGTTCTATAAAAAAAAAATAGATCTCTTTGATCTACATTAATGTTAAATCGAGGGATCATAATAAAATTAACATTCCGATCCGAAAATATACATATAGGTACCGCATTGACATGAAAACAAAATGAAATCATCATATTTAATGAACATAAAAATATTATTGCCACTTAAAAATACATTTTTCATACAATTTGTTTAAAATTAAGCAAATTTTAAACTGCCTTTGGACGTGTATAATAAAACGTATTTAACGACAAACGTATATAAAAAACAATACCACCAGTATTGTTTTTTTGTTTCCCTACGGCCGCCCGTGCCGCATCTATCGCCAAGTTATCCTAATTAATGAAAAAAAATTAATTAAGCTAAATTTTAATTTTTTCGAGGTACCTATTTTATTTATTTGTCTATTGAAAGGATTAGATGAACAGACCTACTCGTATATTACATGTTTCTAATATTTATCTGAGGTTGATAATAAATTAAGAGTCACTTTATTCATTCATATATTATGGATTCATAAAATTACTATGTGGTTCATTTAACTTTTGTATGAAACTGCAAAATGTGACAATTGCATTATTTCATTGAAACACAAGTGAACATAATATTTTAACCAGCATTATAGATACAGCGACTTTGAGCTTCCTCATACGGCCAGCAGTGAAGGACCACGTCTCAGATCCATAGGTCATCACTGGCAACACGCACAGGTTGAACAACCTAGTTTTGAGGTTCTGAGGTATGTCTAAGGCCTATGTTCAGCAGTGGACTTGTGATGGGCTGTAATGATGGTGATGATGATGATGATGATGATATAGATACAGCAAGGTTGATTATTTGGCTATTTTCACAGTGTGATGTCTTATGGATTTGTTGTGGGGATCAGTAGCTGATGTTGAGAATATATTTATACTACAGAAAGGAGCCGTTCGTTCCATATACAATATCAGGCCAAGAGACTTACTCACAGATCTATTAGCTTAACGGTTGCTTCACATTTCATATTAGATAATATTATTTATGTTAGAAACTATTTTAAAACTTTTCATAAAAGTGAGTGATTTCCATAACTGTTATAACCGTAATAAATCTAAGATTGCTAAAGGGATGTCGTAGTTTTTCCACTTTCAGAAAGTGATTTGTAATGGTCAATTTTGAATAAAAATATTTTGAAATTGAAATTGATTTTGATTATAATCAGGTACGAGTTGCTGCATTTATTGCGCATGCTACGTTTATACGCATGTGTAGCAGATACGCTATGGTTAACATCACTATTGATAATTGTACGAACCGATTTGTTGTCCGTTCCATAGCGATCAATAAGAGACAACAACGGAAAATAATCGTTAACGCATTAGACGCAGTATGTTGTCGTACAGCTAGGGTTACCATATCTCAGGATTTGTCCTGAGATTTCAGGATTTTTAGACTTCTCAGGATTGCGGCTGGATTTTGCAAATCTCATGAAATCTCAGGATTTTTAGAACTTTCAATATAATACAGCTTACATTTTAAAGATCTCTTTAATAAAAAGTTAAACAAACTAAAAATAATTTTCCTTTGGTAATAAATCCACAATTAAAATCAAAACTTATTTATCCAAGTAGGTACTTAAACAGTTTTATCATACTTAATATGTGAAGATACCTTTTTAAGTAAGGTTTTCTTCTCAAACTGTAAAAAATTCTCAGGATTTTTAAATGGAAATCAGGCCTCTTCTCCGGGCTTTTAATTTTTTCATTTGGTAACCCTACGTACAACCGATACGAACGAGGAGAGTAGAGATTACAACCGCGTGCGACCCAGCCGGTTGAGCGTATACAAAAATATGCCATGACATCATGGTGTGCGAGCGAGACTTTATATATTTGCCTCTCGCTTTTTATAAATACTCTAGCGGGTGCATTTACTTCATTCGTGTAATCATGTTCAACTTCAATTAAGTCCGATCGATTAGCAGTTTCGGACGTATACCTGCGATAAAAGAGCTAACCATTAAAAGAGTAGGTATCTTATTTTGTAAGCAGATACGAACAAATTATATAAAGTATTAGTGTATGCCACGCTTACTTTTGTTTTTCATTCATTATAAGCCAGTGCTTGACCATAATCCCACCAGGTGGTAAGTGGTGATGAAGCCCTAGATGGTAAATCGTATTATTTTAGCTATTAAAAGCATATTCACTCGTGTCATGAACGTACCCATATTATAAATGAATAGCTCTTGTACTTCTAATTTAAACATGTATAAACGTATTATAGGTAATACCTTGCCTGAACTATGATGTCGTTCAAGTGTCAGAAACAATGTATGAATCATGGAGTTAATTTTCACGATACTTTAATAGAGTTTCTTTCCTATTGGTAATGACAATGCCCTACTTCCGGACGTAATAACATAATATAATAATGGTATCTGCCAGCTACAGTTGAGTGAGATCAATATGTTGGTTTAGTTAAGACTTACAATAAAACAAATTGTTATATTACTTTATTTTAATGCGTTAACTGTAATTACATTTTATCGCATTACTAAACCACTATCCTGAATAATTTAAAAAATAAAACTTTAGAATTTACTTGTTTAATTTGCGCACAACGTAATATTTTCAGTCGTTAATAACATAATAATTACTGACCTTATATCTCTGGCATCTAAAAATTGTTTTATATATATCGTGTACTATTAACGCAATTTAATTTAAAACAACTCTCTTTTTATAACGATGAGGATCTGCATAATAAAGGCTCCAGTACACGTTGGTCGAGCGCGCTTGGCGAGCCCGCTCGGCTGATTTTTGTGGTGCCGTTCACACGTTGGCGTGCTTCATTCTGCGTTGGTAGGTAGATGATGATGGACGTTAGTGATCGCGGCCTTATTTTTATGTTGCTCATGTTTGGGGTTCCATATAACTGATTCATTGTGATAAAAATCAATGAACCTAAATATTTCCTCATTACGCCATGTCGCCATGTTCGTGAAATAATTTTATTAATACGTAAAGCGTAACTATGAACTGAACACTCGGCCAACGTGTGATCGCTATTTGCGGCTTGCGCCAAATTTCTTTGATTTGTGTACGGAAAACCGACACTATACGGCTTGTCGGCTAGTGTTGGCCGCAAACGCCAAATATACACAAAACGGCCCAGTACACGTTGGCCGAATGCACTCGGCGAGCGCGTTCGGCCAACGTGTACTGCTACCTTAAAATATAAGTGGATTGTATCCTAGTCTAATAATCTTAATAAGCATTTTAACTTCACAATTTTAATAACAAATAATAATATCAATGTATTGCAAATATAGGTACTTACAGGCTTTTTGAATAAAAAATATTTTTAAGATCAATTATTTTGAATGACCTTTTCAGATATGACAATCTCAAAATGAATGAATTTATTAAAAACTATTAATCGCTTGGCAGGCGGGCTGACCCCGATTTTTATTTATTTTGAGTTAGTTATCTGGATGGTGCTGCTGCCCATTTCCTGTTTCATTTCCTTTGGTTGCCTCTTGCGACACCCGTGGCATGGGTTCTCTTATATCGCTACTACACGGTATAATGAATAATTTACGTAAGCTAATATATTTTAAAATTTTCAATGTTACTAAGTTTACTTAGAAGAGTCACGGCGATGCATAAATAATGACTGAAGCACGAATAGGTAGACTCGACCGGAAAACGATCACGCTCGCACAGAATACCACCATGAAATGGCAAGAATCGTTGACACTGCTAGCTCCTTAGGAGTACTATTCCTCGGGGTTGACAACGTCTATGGGCACCCACTTATCATCATATGGCTTATGTATAACCCTTATGCAAACATTATGTGAAAACATTGAATAACACGATGGCAGCTAAAAACTATTTTGATTAATTTTTATATACCTAGTATAGTTAGTGTACGCGTACATAACCTGTACCTACAATGGCCGTCAAGAGGTCGTGACTAAGTGTTGAGCTTTTTGATCTGACGTCATTTAAAGTTGTTGACCCAAGTTAGCTTCATTCGAGTGCCGTTCATTTCCTCCGAATACTACATTACCTGTGCTTATTCGTGTACTATTTTGTTCAATTTGCCATGGCATTATAGATGTAATAGAATATAAATTGTTTTTTAATATTTGTAGCGTAGGTATACGTAGGCTTACCATAAAAGTGTAACAATTATCTTCAACCTACGTGTCAAACTATCAGGATAATAAGTAACACAATCCATCTGACGGTAAGTGAATGTTGTGGCGCTTAGACACCTAGATTTATCCTTGATTAAGATTAAAAATGTATAATGCGTCGTCGCTCTGAGAACTAAAATAAAATTCCTCGTTACCAGGCAAAAGTTCTCCGGTTCACGTAACTTACTATACATGACACAACATCATTAGGCTGCTAAACACGCTGGGATTCTCTGCGACTCTACCTCGGTCGAGCCGACCTGTTCATCCTGCAACCACAATACGTTGCCGCGTGCGGCTCTACAACGTACAAAGTACAAGAGGCGAGTTTTTTACAGTTAATTTCCGTCTTATTTATTTTATATTGACGTCATTTTAAAGTCTATGTTAACCACGCAATTATCACAAAACTGTTTAAATTAAAGAAGACCGAACCGAAAATATGTGAACTCAAATCAACTATGGAACTTGACAGCAAATGTCAAATTTCGCGAAGATCGAGACACTTCTTTAAATTCGAGACTTAAAAAATTACTTAATAAGACCGATTGTATCTGAATCCGATGACTAGTTTAGAAGTCAAATGACGACAAAGAATCGTAAATATATTTTTAATATACATACATATTATCAGCTACTAATACACAACTCCACCTCTTTTGGGCTCCTTGGATTTCAAGTGACTAGTTGATAAAAAAAAAGCCGAGTCACGCACTATGTACAAAAACAGCAAGCTTCGTTTGTTATATATAAATAATGCGCATTAACCCAACAATAGCTGGGCGTACGTAATTAGCGACATCACCTCTACCCCGCGACCTGAGTAAACAAGTCGCCATGATGTCATGTTGATGTTGTTGACCCACAGTCCAGATATGCGTCCGCTTCTCATTTTCGGTCCGATATACACAACCAAAATATTAATTCAATATGCAAGAATATCGTGTATGAATTTTGATATTGTTTAAAATTAAAGTAGTATAACAACAGAAATTAAAATAAGTATGACTTAACGTTTATTTTTTGCACCCAATTATTAACGGGTGAATAAAAAAGGTGCGCTTACCTGGCTAATGCCCCCTTTAACTTGACCATGCCATTAGGTGTGGTGTTGTGATTGTGCGTGTCCGCCACTTTGCTTGGTACTACATCAGGTTGTTGGTAGTTATTAGGAATGTCGCATAGTAGTGGTTCCATTCGGCAGGAAATCGACGCTCGTTTGGGCGGAGTGGCACGCGGATAGGTATGGTGGCGGGACGTACTTGCCGATGTCTCGCTGCATCTCTGCTTGGGCAGAGTTCTGGCGCATAAAGCACTGGCCGCGTTTTTAAGATGCGTACGAAATCTGTTATTGCTTTGGGCGCTCAATATTGCACCTTCCATCATCAAACACAAAAATCTCACTTAGTGTATGTCCGAATCCATTATTTTTATATCCATTTCACTTTTGCACAACGAACTGTATTTACTATCTAGAACATGTTAGCTTAAAAGGCACATCGAGTAACAACGTTCACTGTACACTGTTTTATGATTGTCAACTTCATTATTCTTGTAATAGATTTTAAACATGTTTTTGACTGAAATAACACAATATGAAGTATGTAAAATCATGTTTGGTTTTTTTTGATGAATTTACGATCCCTGTATTTGAAGTCATAAACGAAAAATTTAATGATAATGGAATATTTTTTAGATCCTTTGAATTATTAACACCTGATTAAACAAAATTATTGTTAATAATAAAAAGGGATTAGGTTTAAAAAGCATAAAGGTTTATAATTTTATATCGTTGCTGAAAAATATAAAAGTTTTACGTTAAAATTATTAAGCTAGAAACTGGTTAAAAAGAACCTGAAAAAGCTCATTGTTTAGTATCACTATCAGTCGCGGTCTATTTAACTAACTGCTCGTTCGACTGCCTTGCAGTAAGTGTTGTGTAGGCACAGCTACTTATGAAGCTGAATCAAGGAACTTGTCAAAGTCACAGAATGTAATATATAGTAGTCTAGTAAGTTATAATAACACCGTTCTTGGTTCTAGCACTTATACCACTGTTATGAAGCTATGCAATGCAGGAAAAACGTAGTGAAGACATCTGTCAATGATAAATAGTAACTTTACACTAGCCGAAGTAATGAATGGAAATTTAAGTTTCGTTTCACGCGCATAATATGTAAAGCTATACTTGTGGAAATTTTGCCTCGCGGTCAGTGGAGGGGGAGGGGGGGAGTCAGGGGCGAAGCGCAGCGTAGGCGCGCTGACATCACCGTCGAAGCCAGCCGCTCTTACATCACCGGCGACTACCTCCCACTGGCCGAATGGAGCCGAGCAGCTCTCAGTTATTGCTATCGACAATACATCGTTCACGTTCGCCGCCTTTGTCGGTCATGCGAATGACGACTGACTACATCCAAATAGTTTATCGCAACGTAAAAATCAGCTCGAAGTTTTTGTATTAACATAATATGATAATTGTCTGACTTGCGTATTTTGTAAAGTAGGTAATTCAAAAAAAAAATCAACTTTATGGCTTCTGAAGTCGGTGCTGATGATATATAGTGTATCCAAAAAGAAAGAAGTGTATCTAAGATGCTATCACGTGGAATTTTTTTATTTTTTTAAGCGTTACCAGCATGCGAGGATTTTTTCCTCTACCGTGGAGACAGTTAACATACTACATAAATTGCATAAGGACAACATCCAGAAACGGAACAATTACTTCTAGGCCATAACTCATCGCTAAGCCACTGCGCCACAGAGCCGTCAAATTATTTTATTTGCTTTAGTTTTCGAGTCGGTTCTACTTCTTATTAAGAGTTTAATTTTTTTTACCCTTTTGAGTGGTCTAAGGAATATCACAAGTTCAAGGTAACAACTAGAATGTCGTTTAAATCGGAACATTAAAATCATCATCCCCTATTATATATATATATATATTTCCTTAGAAATGGAATTCTTCGGCCACGCAATAAATATAATCTATTAAGTAAAAAAAAAGAATGATTTAAATCGGTTCAGCCGTTTTCAATGATTTATAAATTCATGGCACCATTTATATTTTCTGTAAACACGAGGTAAGATTTAGTGAGAGAAGACAGAAAAACTGCCTTGTACTAACAAATCTAACGAAAATTGTCTCGTATTGGATTCTTACTCTTACTCTTACTCCGCCGATACACGGCATTTGTTGCGAACATTAACTTATTAAACAATAAACAAAATTGTAGCTTTGTATCGAACACGTTAGTCAAAGGTTAGCCAGCTCTGAGACTCATTAGTTCTCAAAGCGATGTCTTAATATTTGCTGTTATATTGAGCTGTTATGAGTTTGCTCATAGCCTCTGCAAATAGCACCTTAAATCTGGTCATCCATTACAGATTTGTTCGATTTGACAAGTCTAGTGGCGGAGATTTTGCTAGGAAATCACATTATTTAAATTAACAACGCCTATTACTAACTTCATTTAATACAGTATTGCAATGAAATAAAGTTTGGGAGTTATTATTAAACACAAAATACAAATATTGTACAACTTCGTATTATTTATACCTTTCATATTACAAGGATAACAAGAAATCTAATATATAAAAACTAATGTTTGTTTGTTCATATTTTATGCGCTGCCATACCGTTCATCAGATTGCGGTAAAACTTTGTCAACATAATATTGCTTGCACTTCCGCGAAGGTTATAGCAACCGACAAATTTATTTGAAAGTTCTATTATACATCATTCAACTTGAGCCAATGTATAATCATCTCCAATTAAACAATATAAATATTCCAAAATTTAAAACTATACTTCCGCAATCATTTCTTCTGCAGCTGCAACGCGCCGGGTACCAGCTAGTAAAAAATAAATTACGATATCTAATGCCAAAATACCAAACATCAATATTTCTAAAAAAAAATCGCAGTCAATTTTAATGTAATTTAATTTCTTTGCATTAATCAAAACCAGCGCAGCGTGCGTAATCTTTCGGCCAACAATCATAATTACATGATAAAGCCACTTGTTTCATAACATTAATACCTGTGTACTTATGTATTAATGTTTGTAATAAATGCTCGCAACAAGCTAGCACGTCCTTAAACTTTGTCTTATTACAAAAAGCAGTTTATAATCAATATCAGGTTTAAACTACAGTATATTTCAATAAAGAAGTCCCGCAGAAAATATGCAAACTTAAATGAAATAAATGTATTATGAAATTTGACAACAAATGTAAAATTTCGCGTAGACTGGCACAGCGGTTGAGGTACTCCTTTCGTGTGAAAAAGACACTTCTTAAACCATACTTCGAACCCGAGATCATTAATAAACCACGTTTTGAATCTAGGCGCTGTGACTTTACCAAGCGATCAAGGTTGCTGTCGCCCACTATATTGGCATAATTAGAAGTAGGTTCTAATTACGCGATTTCATGCCGGTTGGACGATAATTGCTTAGTTAGACTACAATAGGCATGATAGGATTGTTACCGACGGACAAAATTACGGAGAGCGTATGCATACCTACTTGCTGGTACTTGCAAAAGAACATAATTGTTTTAATAATAACTAATTAAAAAGTGACCAGAATACATAGCAAAATTTAAATACTTTTGGAATTTCGTCGGTTGCATAACAAAGTAAACTGAAAACTAAAAATAAAGAAGCAAAGCTAAACTTCCCATAAAATAGCCCATAAGTGAATTAAAGTAATTTACAATTCGATTCAACAGGATATCGACGCGCCAGCCATTTTATATGGTTAAAGCTCCTCGGATCGTGTGAACGATTTTGTTCAATTTAGATTTACATAAATCTGTTCACACAATGCTATAAGTACCAATAAAATTGGAATCAAATTGGATGTACTAATGTGAAAATTGTATGTTACCAATTTTCTACACAGGTTTTGGACGTGTTACTTAGATTACACGTTGCTATCAAATCCTAACGTTAACAGTTTTTTATTTTTCAGAATTTATATAAGTTTTTTATATAATATAATTTAAATCCAGATTAAAAAGACCTTGACATTGCACATATTGTAACATAATATGTATTATATAACTATAGATTACTATAAACTTATTAAGGTAATTTTTACGTGGTAGAGCTTGCCTGCAACTAGGTATATTAGTAGTATAATTGTAGCAAGAATGGGTCGGCTCGACCGAGGAAGGAGCACGCTCTCACAGAATACCAGCGTAAAATACTCGTAGCAGCTTAACGCTACTGTTTCGTGTTGTGAGTGTAGAGAACCGGAACCCCTCCTTACTGGAATGAGGCATCTTAGTCCTCACGGGTGACAACGCATCTGCATTTTGATTCGTAATCGAGGATAGATATCAATGTCTAGGGGCCGCACTTACCATCAGGTGGACTGTGTGCTCGTTTGTCACCCTGTCTTATAAAAAAGAGGTAAAAACTTTATTAAACTACTCTTCTCTGTTGTGTAATACCCATAAACCTTTAACAATCCACTAGTAAGACGCGTGCTTCTTCCATTTGACAGATTGGCAGTTGGCAGTTGGCGATCGCAACCCCTGATCAGACGTTTCGCATCTTTAACCCAGCGTAAGAGAATATTACACCGCTATCCATTGAAGCCCATGAGCTTTTTCTGGCATTTTTCCCATAGTCACTTCTTACGACGCTCAGGGCATGATACAATGTGATGAAAATGAATGAATGGATTCTAATTCGCTACCCACGGTAGTATTACTATTGATATGGTACTGATAAAAACTTTGAATAATAATAATTTGTTCGATAATAATAGTTTAGCAACAAACAATTGTCTCTGTCTACCAGAGTCGAAACTCTCTTCTCTTCGTTTGACAAGTGAATAGGACAAAAGAGTCTATCCGGGCTAGTTAAAGCGAAAAGAGTGGTGTGTGTGTCCCACATTTCCCACGACAATGATATTAAATTGGTTTATCAATCACTGCGGGACGGATGCGGCGTGGTGTCGGTGGCCGCCGACCGTTCGTAGGCGGAGCAGCTACAAAACATTTTATTACGCTCAGCCAACGGAATGTTCCTTGCACGAACATAGGCAAATACATAATATGAAAATTCGTGCCTCGATTTTGAAAACTTCTACCTATTATATTCACAACTAGGTGTGTGCCGCGACTTCGCCCGCGTGTAATTGAGGGTTTTAATTATGTTGCGCGGAACCCTAATTCTTTTTCTCAAATATAAGTAGCCTATTTGCCAGTGAAAGTCCCGTCGAAATCGGTCCAGCCGTTTCAGAGATTAGCCGGAACAAACAGACAGACAGACAGACCGACAGACAGATAAAATTTTTAAAAATTGTGTTTTTGTTATGAGTACCGAATATACATTCATATGCATTGAGTAAAAAGCTGTTATTTTAACATTACAAACAGACACTTCAATTTTATTTATTTGTATAGATATATAGATAGTTAGATAGCTGTTCCCCGCGGCTTAGCCAGCGTGTAATTTAGGTTTTTAATTTATTGCACGGAACCCTAATTCTTTTTGAAAAACAAAAGTAGCCTAAGTTACTCCTTATAACATCAGCTGTCTGCCATTGAACGTCCCATCAAAATCGGTCCAGCCGTTTCAGAGATTAGCCGGAACAAACATACAGACAGACAAAAAATTTAAAAATTGTGTTTTTGTTATAAGTACCATCTATACTTTCATATGCAATTAGTGAAAAGCTGTTATTTTGACGTTACAGTGAGACACTGCAATTTTATTTATTTGTATAGATATAGATAAGATACCTATTAGTAGGGGAGACCGGGGATGGTTGACTATAGGGGCAGGTTGACTTACTGCCAATGACTCGACCTACTCAAAAGTGTTGCCTCATCCAACTAGGCGCGAGAAGCCGTTTTCTACCCCCGCTCAGGTACCAGGAGAGCGGCATCGCATATGCACGTAGTTTGGGAGAAGGAGCTGGATATCCAAAAACAAACCATGTAAGTAATTGTTTTACTCCTAATATATTTTATAGTAACGCCTATATACTTGTTGTTATTTACTTTCAAGTCGTTTAAAGTTAAAGTTTGATTGTTAATCTTTTTATTACGTACCATTATTTTTATTTCGCCGCAGTTTTGAGGCTATACCATGTGGTTAAAAATTCAAAAGCGATCCGGGGCTGGTAGACTAACTTATTTTGGGGCTGGTTGACCACCTAGTCAACCTACCCCATATTAGTCTGGGTATATTTTACATGGAATAAAGTCAGTTTTCTTTTTAATTTATCAAATGCTTGTCGTTGCAGAACTATGCAAAGGTAAAAAGAAAAAGACTGATTGAGGAAGTACACCCAAAGATGTTTTCGATAGAGCATACCAACAAGTTATTTTTAATAATAATAAAAATTAATTCTAGAGCAAAAACATTTGCTATATTGTTTAAAACACCCAACGCCACGCGGTAAAAATGAAGAAAATGTTAAAAAGTAAACCGGTATGGACTAGATGTAAATTGACTTTGGAGAGCGCTGGCTGCACTAAAAATAAACAAATATTTAGTGATGAGGAAGAACTCGCACTAGAAAGTTACTTCAAGAAGGCAGCTGATATTTATTATGGATTTACCACTTATGAAACTCGAAGGTTTGCACTATTTATACACACAGACTAACAAGAGTAAGAGGACGAAGGATTTACATGGGGCAATAAAGAGGGATAATGACGAAGAATACAAAAATGATGAGGATGGTATATTTTGTTTAAAGTGCACTGAATCTCACGTTTTAAGTATTCCTGGAGGAACATGGATTCAGTGCAAGTTATGGGCCCATGCACAAGACCTTGCAAATGGTAATATTTTGTTCCATGAATGCAAAAATTACACCTCTGATTTAGGAGACTGATTTGATAATTCCAAAGTGTGATCTATTTTTTAAAAATATATAATTATATTAGTTGAATTAGTTAAGACTGTTTTTACTGTTATATATATTAAGTAAGTATATTAAATTCATAACATTTTTTGTAGTTTCAGATAATATAAGTATTATGTTTTCAGTGTTTAGTTGACATATCTTTAAATGTATGATTTTGTATTCTAATTTATAATTTATGATGTATATATCACATGTCAGGATTAAAAATTTGGTTGTAATAAAATTACAAATACCTCTTATATTTTTAATCCTATTTATTCCTATAATGTGTACTAATTACTTCATAGGTCAACTTACCCCTAGTGACAAGTCAACCAACCCCGGGCTTGGGGTAGGTTGACTCATATTTCGCGTTCTACAAAATTAAGCTTGTACACTTTATCATAATTGATTGCAAGCTTTTTATTATTATTTTCAGAAGCTTAATAGTTTACCTATCAGATGTATTGATTTTTACAATAATATACACCAAAACAATGAAAATACAAGGGTCTTCACTGAAATTTGGTCAACCATCCCCGGTCTCCCCTAAAGAGCGAAATCGGCTGAATGAACGCACTAGTCTTATTCCGGGCGTGTAGATGGTATTTTGCGATAAGGATCTGCTTTGTGCCATTAATTTGGTCAGAAGCAATATCCTTTATTTACAACTCTTTTTTTATTCATTCATTACAGCATTTCGTTTCATTTCATTCCGTTCACTACTGAATATAGGTCTGCCCCAAGGAATGCAACAAGTTTTCAAGTTTCACTACATTTCATTCCTCAAGAGTAATCAACAAGTACTGTTTGTTTATTTTTATTTAATTCGCTGTACCAAAAATACATATAATACGAAATACTCATGAAATAAAGATTGTACATCCATTTTATAATCGTAAATGCATTTGTTACTGGTTTCTTAGAGGTATCCGTCGATCCATCTATTACAGATAGATTGCCTCATAGTTGCCACGCTTGGCAGGCGGGTTGGCAACCGTAGTTTTTTATAATTTTGAACACTTTTGGTTATTTTATCAATATTTCTAAAATAAAATTGCAATCTACAATATTATTTTGATTATTAAAGCCAATGTAGACTGTGATGCTATATATGTTTCTTTATCGATATAAACTATGGGTAAAAAAAAAATTATAATACACAAGATGTTCGAATGCGTAAAAAAGTTCATAAATTAAACATCGTCGTCATAAACTACGTCTTTTTACACTTTACTTTACATGTCGCATTATACACAAAATGTAAAGCCACAGCAAATCAAAGCTTTTGGGCACATCTCTCTGAAAAATCTGAGAGCTTTGGCGCGTATCCCACTGCACCCATGTGCATTGACGGACTTCACAAATGTTCCTGAGATATTTTCTATTTCATTTATTTTCTTAGACATGCAGATTTCCTCACGGTGTTTTCTTTTACCAACGAGTACATGATAAATCAACATTAAATATAGCTCACGTACTATACAATTTAAAGTGAGAGTTTATTCTTGAGCTGAGATGGTATTATATAGAATCTATTAATTTCGATACGTGTTAGAGCCACGCCACAGTTATATTATGGTTGTAGCATGAATGGGTCGGCTCGACCGGGGAAAGACCGCGCTCTCACAGAATACCAGGGTAAAATATCAGCTGAACTCTGCTGTGTTTTATTCATATGATGAGGGTAGAGGACCGGAGACTCTTTTTACTGAATTCGAGGCATTTTATCTTAGTTTTTAAAGGTGACAACGCATCTGCATTTTGTATCTTAATCGAGGATAGATGTAGATGTCTATGGCCATAGCGTCCACTTACCATCAGGTGGACCGTTTGCTTGTTTGTCAATCTTATTCCACATTTAAAAAAAATCCAAATATTTTATCTAACTATCTTTCAGCTAGATGAATTTTTAAATTTCCAATAAAGATGAATTTTGGGAAAAACAAAATTATAACATCAACTGTATGTAAACTGTTGTAACCAAAAACTTTTATAAAATTAATTAATTGTTTACTCTAAAGTCGTACTACTCCGAACGTAATCACAGATTTTAATCAGCTAATGCTCTCGAGATATTTAGATTAAATGATAAATCAGTCATAATGCAGTATACATAAAATGCTATGTCAATAGGTAGATAAAAATAACTTTATGGTAATTTGTGAACTTATACAATAAAAAAAACAATCATCTTATTTTATGTTTTTGTTTTTCAGTTCTGTATATGTAGTATGTACATACTATTAAAAATTAATATAACGAAACCAGTTGAACGACTAATAGAAAACCGATAGGATATTTACTACACGTCAACCGGTTATTTTAGAACGGTACATTAGAGCCGAGACTGAAGAAGAGTCCATGTCAACTAGCTGTGCACAATAAGTCAGAGGTCAACAGTTCGACTGTGTTCTCATCAAAGGTTCAAGACATCCTCGCAATTATACTATTTACGTTTTTAATAATATTTCCTTTATTAAGTATACCTACTAAGCGTACGATGACTAGGTATGTAAAATTGTATTGTCCACCACAGCCTACAGTACTACATAAATCATACATAAATCTAATATACAATACAAATCTATATCTTCACCCTGTAGGTTTATCTAAGAAAGTGATTATCGAGATTCTGTTCGCTTACCGCTGCAGTACTCAATCCAAACTCTATTACGGACCATTAACTATCATCAACAACATCATCATTACAATGCCTCATAGGGGGGACATATGTCAAAGTTGCCACGTTTAGGAGGCGGGTTGTCAACCGCAGTTTTTTAATTATATATATATACCTGTCAGGCTTGATCATTTTAAATTATAATAATTAAACAAAATAAAAGAACTGAAAATCGGTTTTTGTGTTCAGTTACTCATGTCTTAATAGGATGCAAATACAGCCAGACATTTCAATTTTATTACAATTGGCGTTAACCAAGTTATAAAATGTATTATGCATCGATATATATGTACTACGTACATAAACTCAATGGTATTATGTGTCCTATACCACAATATAATGCACTCTATTTCAAATTTCTTTAGAATCCGTCCAACTGTTTAAGAGTGGTTGTAGTACAGATTTTTGTCCTTACAAACATATTTGAAAACTTGTGTGATGCCTGATACATGCACACTATAGACAATCTTAGAAAAAAATAGTTATTAACCGTCTTTTTTCGTAAACAAAATCTTTGTTTACCGAAAAGAGTTGAACGACTCATTTCAACATTACGTTTAATTTTAATAACAAAATGTTACAAGTTGTGTACAAGACGTGTGTAACATAATGTGGAACACATTTTTTTATGTCAAGTACGAAGTGGTGGCGGTGGCGGCGCTTGATCGAAAATGTTTTACCGCTATTCGGCTAGTTATGTTACAACTAGGAAATGTTTTTTTTTTCAAAAATACATAATATCTTCAAAGAAATTACATAATATGTTAATCGTTTATAAAAAACTTAATAAAACACAGCGAATGGAAATAAGTTTTGCTAAAACTTAAGTGTAATTACTCTCTTTACAAATAATATTTTAGTAAAACTATCTATTGGTCATTCAACTCTGGAATCGTTGTTGGGTAGGTCGGTATGCGATACGATAACTGTAACTGGATCGTATGCCGCTTTGATGTATGGACGTTGAATAAGACGCACCGAGAACAAGTAGCGGTAGTCGAGATTAATTACATCTCGCATTAAATTAATGTCAACTTAAATGAGTTACCTGCCTTGTGCTTTATAATTTTTCAGTCAGTTTTTATGAGTGGCTAATTGTGTGTAAAAGGATAAATAAGGAACATTTGTAACATTTTCTGTTCCTGCTGTAATGTAACTTGGGTGTGAGCGCGTAATAAAAAAATGAAATCGAGCGTCGTTATTGGCAAAGTAGCTAATCAGTTGTAAACCATTATATAATTAGCGAGATAGCGAACAAACTGAATACAAAATCAACACTTACTGATCGAATTAGACATAGTACTTGTAGTAAGGATACATTTCCGAAGGTGAATTTAAATTTAAATATTAGAAAAAAGAGAATTTTAGGAATTTACCTATATCCTAAATATCGAGTCATTTACACTTATCTGTAAATATTTAAAATAAATTTGTTCCATAAAATAAGTTTTGCACATAATCCGTTATTGTCATGTATAATGATTAACGCGCGTAAGAAACAACTATTTGGTTTGAATCACAATCGGATATAACTCAGACCTTGATGCGATGCAAATGTTAAGTTGAGTACTGTAAAAGTAACGGTTGAAAACTTTAAATATCAATGAACACATTCGTTATAAAGCAAATTGTAACTTGCACACATTAAAAAGGCGAACACGAAGATCAAAAGACAAATTATATTCCGTAAATACAGCACGAGATCGCTTCAAATACAAGGATCGTAAATTAAACGGGGGTGCGTTAACATCGACTTCTATTCACCTGTGTATCAAAATAATGGCAATCTCCCAATATCGACAAAACCATAAATATTAGTTTCACATAACGTCACTGTAAATAAATTATGACTCCTCAATTGGCACGACGCGATTGTACCACGCGGCGGAGCTGATCGCGCAGCACTGATGAGTGGCGAACGATAGCGCGCGCCCGACCCTAGGCCTTGATACCACGAGACCGGTGGCGAGTCGCGACTAACGCTGTGGTTCCGAACGCGCGAACCATATCCGACGCCGGCGACGTTCCGACTAGCGACTACACACTCGCAGCGAGCGTGGTATAAGGAGCAATGTTGTCTTACCGCTGATAACAGGTATACTTCAGCGTATGTAATGTACATAGAGTACACCTACTACATAAAGAGTAAGTAAACAAACAGCCACGAGTATCGATGGAGAGTTGCGATTTCAAATTGAATTGAATGAAAATTGGGTTGGGATGTGATCTTTTAACAGAAAAAATAAAATATACATCTTACAGAAAGATATCGATTCGTTTTTGTGTGTAAGTTTTAATTAAATCTTTTCAGTTTACCTTTCTTGTGTATTACTTTGGTTGGTTTGGAAATTGTCATCCAAAAAAGCTTTACTTTTGTTTATGAACGTAATGCAGTCTCGCGGTTCAGTCAGACTTGCTAAATCACGCATCATTCTGAAAATTTCTATGTTAAGGCGCAATATAAGGTCGATGCTATTTTCATAAGTGTAGTTATTTAGTTCAACATATTCTCAGCAATCATAGTAACTACATATTATAGTTACGATGTTCCTGATAAACTGGATATTGATCATAAAACAGTTATAGCTCATTAGACAACCTGAACAAATGAAATGGAAATTTTAATGCCTCGTGAACTTACGAAAGAAAACCTTATGAGCCGTGTTTCCACATTTGCTACAAAGAGATTTTGCTAAAACATACTCTGTACGCCAAACAAAATAATGTTTTGTTGTGGACTAGAATTTGAAAGGAATCGTTCAATATGCGCTTTTATCTCTGGGTAAAACTATCTGCTGTGACCAGTACTGTTAACAGCTGATCGAATTAAAGCAATCAATTGAGATAAAAAAATCGGAACTAATAAAAATAAATGATTGTGTGATGTGATTTTTTATGATAATGACAACAGGCTACGCTCATACTTAGCGAATTAGTAAAAATTGAGAGAGCTTGTATGGCAAGTCTTGATGTATCCACTGTAAGGTCATTTCAGGACTCTGGTAGCATAAAGTTAGTAAAATCCGATTACTTTCGGGCTTAAATAACTAAGTATATTTTATACGTTCCTATTAGTAAACGTGGATATAAGCGATGTATATATATCATATCATCATGTGTCATCTTCTGGACAAGTAGGTAGTTTGGATGTGTACCCTGTGTTGTTGATCAATATTCAATACCCACAAAACATTAAAAATATTCCGTATTAATTACATTATACGTAAAATTTAAGTGCAATAACGAAAACTGCATCGACCTATGGTCTGCCTAATCCATAATAAAATTTTCAAAAAGAAATGAAGTCATAGATTCCGTTTTTAATTGGCTAGGCTATGCTACCTATTCCGTAAATATATTTCTATTCTGAAACGAGTGAAGTCACTTTCTCAGATTGATCATATGTTGAATAATGCTATTTGCACACGGATGTATACATAAAAGCATTGTATAAAGATACAATTTGCGTTTATTTGAAACTGATAACGAAAAATAAGTAATTAATTAGCGGTAACATGCAATCAATCAAATCTCTACCACTACTGAATCAATTAAAAATAATCCATAAATTTTAGTTAAAATAGATTTTTAGTATTGAAAAATATACAATTATGATAATTTTTTGACTAAAAACTATGGCGTTATTACAATATATTCTCATATAATTTTTTGCAATAAATTTTTTGCTGTTTTGACAGTCTTAAAAGGCATTTTAATTGACTAGAGTATCAAATACTCAGGTTTTATTTAACAGACATTTATTAAAATTTTTGCTTTGGATATGTGAGTAAATCACGCGGCCGGTCTTATCTTACGTGTGTCGTAAACGAGATGGTTATACCACCGTCTACCGGAAGCAATAATATTTTCTAGCATTTATTTTTTTTATAGTTACAAACGAGCACATAGTCCACCTGATGGTAAGTGGTTGCTGTGACCCATAGACATCTACATTTATCATCAATAAATAATCAAAATGCAGATGCGTCGTCACCCGTGAGGACTAAGATGGAATGCCTCTCTTCCAGTAAAATAGGTCTCTACATTCACCATACGAAACACAGCAGTGTCAAGCTGCCATTTTACGCTGGTATTATGTGAGAGCGTTGTCCTTGCCCGGTCGAGCCGACCCATTCGTGCTACAACTTTACTACTAATATAGTTGCAGCATGGCCCTACCACGTATGACGTATGGACCAAATAGGGTGATGGATTGTCTTACGCCGCCGCCACACGGCATAATGCTTATTAATTATTGTTATGTTGAAAATAAATGTAATATAAAACAGTGACATACAAATTAAACTCAGCCCAAAGACAAAAGAAAATAGAAGGAAACGGAGAAGAAAATAGTCTAGCACGCTGCTCTAGCCTTGTTTAGTAAGTCCTTGATTAATTGTTAAATGATTATACATATATATATATATATATATATATATATATATATATATATATATATATATATATAAAGTAGACTGTGTCCAGTAACAGCACATGTACGGTACACCTATCCTAAAAAGTATACTTCCTTAGGGAGCAACCACAAACAAAATTGCCGTAATTTCGAATGCCACGGGAGCAAAGCCGCGGCCGGTCGCTAGTTTCAAATTCAAATATAATCGATTTCTGGTTACACAATCACGGTGCAATTTGCAATCGAGCATTTTACCTACTTTCAAGAAACTATATTGTTGCATTTAAAAAAGTACTCTTACCGTCCTTTAATAGGACGCCTGAGAAGAAATCAAGCCGAGCTTGTAGATAATTGTACTGGTTTATTTATCACAATACAAACTGTGAAGTCAAATACATGATAAGCTGCGCGCACTGTGTATTTTACAACAAAGAAATTTTAGGACGCAATAATTCGGGGTAATGAATTATTTAACAAATAATATACAGATTAATACCCCATCGACCTCTGTAGATAATTCCATTGTTAATATGGACATAAGAACAAAAAAATCTCGTAATGTTTTATATAGTGATTTCTTATATTAACGCGAACACTACACATTGAATAAAACTAGTTTTTGCTGATTTTTATCGAGTTTAATTATACAAATTTCATCGCCCGACGTTTCGAGTGCTTTGCAGGACCCCTACGTCACGGGGCACTGCAGTGTTTGACGTCCTGATGTTAAAATTAACCCGGAGTACCTTCAGCTTTTTATTATTTTGTTCTGATCTACGCAAAATGAGCTGAGAAAGATACAGTATATCTTGAAATTTTGCAGTGTTAGTTATTTAATTTTATTAATTACAGGATTCCAGTAGGTGGTGTTCGTAGTAGCCCAGCCTCTTTATTGAAATTAGGATGTTTTTATTTTTATTCTATAAGACTCACGTATCAGCCATGGTAGGTATCGACGTTATTTCGCGAGTATTTGAGGTTTATCAAATCTGATGTAATGGCGAGGGCCATTTAGGATATGATCACAGACTGCAAACTTCCTGGAGCATTTGATGTTTCACGTCAGCTATAATATGTTCTTTTGCGTAGGTTTCATAAATCTTTATGTTTGCTCTATATATGAGATACCTATAGATACATTCACAGTCAAGCTTGTACACCCCTATGTATTGTAGAGGAATATAACATTTGACGGATGGTAAGTACTGACTAATCTTCTTCTGCCCCATGTAGATTGTTTTAATAGAAGCTGTGAATCTCACCATTATCCTTCACAGTTAGCTACCGTGGGAATATCTTTGTTTCAGAGAGCACAAGGGATCTGTGCCAACAAACACCTGGCCGCCGAGCTTTAGCACCTCAAGCAAGTTTTGCACGATAATAAGCCTCGGGTTCCGCAACTACGTCATAGAGACCGAGTGAAACTGGCCACAGTCGAGCATGTGCCTGCTGTATATGTCGGAAAATTTACAGACAAGATTGGCAACACTTTGAAACGAGCTTCCATTATAACATTCTACAAGCTGCCGAAGAAGATTCTATCAGTGAAGAGTCAGTTCTTACCATCCGTCTAAAGCTTTTCCTTGTGACTCTACATTTCAAAAATGTAACAAGTGGGTACGCAAACACTAGTGCACTCTCTAATTTCTCAATCTCATAGTCTAGAGAGATCAGGTGCAGGACCGACGGATTTACGTGATACCCGAGGAGGCACGGGGGTGAAACACCGCTAACTTCAAAACTCCGGGCTGCTACTGAGAATTTCTCGACAGAAAAACGCAATAACTGATTTTTGGCCCGACCGAGATTAGAGCAGACATGATCGGCAGTCGCCAGTCGCGCTTACGAACACTAGACCAACGATGCAAAGTGTGTGTATATTATGTTGGAGGCTGGTTTTAGGATTTGATAGCCATACAAGAAGTCCTTTTAAGAAAATAATGCTTGTGACCGTGACCGGAGACATCGCTCTTACGTGGGTAAAGGTTATAAAAAATTACTTTGATTATATGAAACAAAATAAAATAATTCAAATTGAGTCAATTCGTCAAACGTCAATTCTTATGTAAACTGCTAACCTCTTGCCATCAGAGAGTTATGCTCAACAAATGATTATTAACGCACTAAAGATAATGATAATGATGTAAGATATATTTATGGAAGTACAAACTTATATATATGAATATAAATACAAAACAAGGAACTGCAGGTACTGTCAGAAGATAGATGGTGATAAATATCTCTTAAAAAACATCCATACCGGCGTCATTGCGAGCAGCGTCAAAGGTGCGAGATGTATAGTATTACGATCATAAATTCCCCTATCAAGCGTAGCAATTGACGCATATCCTTCTACTTATAGAAGAGACCGCTACAGCTTCATATTCGAACAAAATGTACAAGAAATATGCAGGAGACATGTTTACTCGAGCTTATAGTATTTGTGTCGAAAGTAATGTATGCGACAAGGCGGGCGTTAGCAACAAGATCATAAAATCAAAAATATTTTTTTAGCATAAATTATAAGTCCCGGCTGTGATTTAAGAAATACAACAAACCGATATTAAATCTGAGACGTGGTCCTTCACTGCTGGCCGTATGAGGAAGCTCAAGGTCGCTCAGCGAGCTATGGAGAGAGCTATGCTCGGGGTTTCTCTGCGTGATAAACCTAGAAATGAGGATATCCGCAGTAGAACCAGAGTAACCGACATAGCCCAACGTTATAGTAAGCTGAAGTGGCAGTGGGCCGGCCATATAGCTCGAAGAACCGACAACCGATGGGGAAGAAAGGTTCTAGAGTGGCGGTTTCGTACCGGTAGGCGAAGTGTAGGGCAACCCCCCACGAGATGGAGTGACGACCAAGTAAGACATGCAGGAAGTAGATGGATGCAGGTGGCTCAGGACCGTGCTTTGTGGCATTCCTTGGGGCAAGCCTATGTTCAGCAGTGGACTTATGAAAGGCTGTAATGATGAAATGATGATGATGGTATTAAATAGATAGCTTAAAAACCCGGAAGTAGATATACAAGAAAAAATATGTAACATGTCCTTGCTCTAACTTTACATTGTTAGCTTCGATTTGTTTTCATTTGCTCTTTAAACATACGAGTAAGGTTCCATAAGGGATATTAAATTCACTAGAATTAACTTCGAACGGAAGAACTAAATCACTGAACTTTATAGCTCTTTCTAAAAGTAAAGTTACAGGCTATAATATATACTCGTACGTCCGACTGTTTAGTTGTTTTTTTATATATATAAGAGGGGGCAAACAAGCATGCAGCTCACTTGATGGTAAGTGACTACCGCCGCCCATGAACAACTGCAACACCAGGGGAATTGCAGATGCGTAGCCGGCTTTAAAAAAAACTAGTAGTCTATTTTCTTGAAGGTCCCTAAATCGTATCGGTCCGGAAAATCGCTGGTGGGATTCTATTCTTCTATTATAAGTACGGTATAGACGGAAGTTGTGCGTGGAAGAAAACTTCTTGTAAATCGCACAGTGGTAGACCGCCAATCATCCAGATAAGTTATAGTTTAAGCCTCCTTTTCTTTTTCTGAGAGGGTTATGACAATTAGTAAGCAATTAGTCCAGTGAGCTTCTCTAGTCAAACAGACTGCATGGCTTCGATATAATATTCTATTCTTTAGACATGCAGGTTACATCACGACATTTTCTTTCAATGCCGAAGACTTAATTCATTGGTGTCAAAATGGTGAAAATTTGTGGAGACCGCTTTGCTGAGGTACCACGGCTCTTACGGTTGTAATGACGAAATGACGTTTAGCAGACCTTCTTTGTTTAAGTTTGGTTGTAGGTAGACGAACTGATAGAAGCTTCTCACTCAAATTAAAAGAAAATTCTCCTTCAAAATATGAACACTCATTGTAAGTATAAATATTTTTTGGACATTTCTAGTATTGTATTATATATTTAAGCATATATAGATATTACTAAAATTTAATGCAGAAGACAACCCTAACGGTCATATTACAAAAAGCGGTATACTGATAGTCTCGACTTTAAACATGAATCTAAGGCCGGTATTCAGATACAATTTCGAGTTTCAACTCTACAGTGTTAAAAGTTGTGTTTAGTCCATACTGTGGCTCCACAAATTTTGACATTGTGGAAGTTTAAGTTTAAACTCGAGATTGTCTATGAACCATGTTTTGAGGCCGGTATTTATAGACAATCTCGAGTTTGAGCTCAAACTCTACAATGTCAAAATTTGAGTATAGTTTGGATTAAACGTCGCAAATTATGACATTATAAAGTTTGAGTTTAACTCGAGATTGTCTCTAAATGCCGCCCTTCGTCACGAAAGAAGTCATTTAGTCGCGGCGCCACAGTCTTACCGAAATTTGCATGTTAAGTGCGATATTTTGCATGTTAAATGCTATATTTTACATTTTAGTTTGCATGTTTTCTAATGGACTTCTTTATTGAAACATAGTCTAGTTTAAACCAGAGCCTAAAAACTCCTTTTTTGAAACACGACGGTATGAATTTGAGCCGTTCTGTATTGACTAACTAAGGGCATTAAAGACAAAGCGAAACAATTTGCACAATAATTTCGTGAATGAAAAATAAAAAATTATAAAGGGCTATTTAATTCCCTTATTAAAAAAATCTTGCTTCAATATTGTATATTACACATATGGTGTCCGATCACAAATGTCTCTTAAATTATTTTTGAATAGTACATGTTTATAAAAGCTCCAAAGGTCAGAAAAGTCATTGCCCGATTTTGGACATAAGATCCTTCAATAATGTAAAGGTGTCAATACGAGTGTGACGGCCGTGTTCATGCATTCACCAAAAATAAAATTAGTCGATCGTGGGGAGCTTGCTGCGATATTTTGGCAAGTCGACCGGTGCGTGTCGCGGACGCTCGATGATGCCATCGCCGTGGAGGATCGTGACGTCATCGCGCATTTTCCAAACGTGGCCGCCAGACGAAAATAGTCCCCGCCCCACCGCAGGCCCCTCGCACCGTCACCGACAAAATTAGCCAGCCAAGGATTCAACTCAATCGTCTTAACATCGTATCGCTATCGTACCTACTTAAATGCACGACAACCGGTGTGCATTGCCATTTTATACATTAGATAAATCAATACATTTAAAATCAACATATGAATTTTTTAAATATATATATATTTCAGGATAGAATTATCAGTAATACGTCAAAGAAGGAATGAATAAAATTGCAAAGCAATCAAACGGTTATGCCTCGGATAAAATATTACGTAGCTAATAGGTAAGAAAGATTGATGGTAAAGATTGTGTCTAAAACTACTATCATTTATTATTACTTCTGCAAATGTCCTTTCTAATAATGTTCGTCAGATTACTAACAAAAATAAAAATATACTGCACCGTTGGGAAAGACGCACCGTAGAGCACGTGGTAATCAGCACTTAAAATTGAAATTAACAATTTGATTGGTGCCGGCGGGGATCGAACCCAAGTTGCTCGAGTACTGTGAAACTTACAGTGAGCGCTAACCATCTGAGCTACCACGGCTCTTTCATATTTTCTTTTATATTTTCAGAGATTAATTAAAATAAATTCATGTTTTCCCGTAAGTACATGATATTTATAAATTGTACTAACAAAATATAGTAATTGAATAAAAGTAATTTACGGGATTTTATCGCCTTTAATTTCACTTGTTTTTACTTATTTTTATTCCCAACGATTCAGGTGCTTTACAGTACTCGGGTTTTTTTTTATAGGATAGGGTGACAAACGAGCACACAGTCCACCTGATGGTTAGTGGTTGCTGTGGCCCATAGACATCTGCCTACATTTATCTTCGTTTGCGAATCAAAATGCAGATGCGTTGTCACCTGTGAGGTCTAAACTGGAATGCCTCTTTTCCAGTAAAAAGGGTCTCCGGTTCTCTACACTCACCATACGAAACACAGCAGTGTTAAGCTGCTATTTTGTGCTGGTATTCTGTGAGAGCGTGGTCCTTCCCCGGTCGAGCCAACCCATTCGTGCTACAACTATACTACTAATATAGCTGCAGCATGGCTCTACCACCTTCAAAAGGGTTACCTTCAGCTTTTGAATATTATTTTTTCTTCAATCTACACAAAAAAGCTTTCAGTGTCTTTCTTGTATTGCATTGGTAATTGGTATGCTTGGGTTTAGATTTGATTTTATTAATTATAGGATCCCGAGCAGATGGTAGCAGCACTCTTCTCTATAGATTTCTTTAGAGAGAGGATTTGTGGTTTATCAAATCTAATGGCGATGACGATCTTGAATATCTTCAGACAGCAGAGTTCTCGGAGTCGTCTCGTTTACGTGGGTATTTATAGTATATTTTTGTTTATCCTATGTAAGTGAGACCACATTCACAGTGAAGCTTCTACACTTCTGCAACTTGTAAATGGATGTTAGACTTGATGAATTGTAAAAAGCGACTAATCTTCTTAGGAGGTGACTCCTCTAATGGTAGCACAGCATACACACGCTCGACTTTGTTGTGCTAGTTTCCCTCGATGACTATGACGTAGGCGAGAGACACGAAGCTTGCTGTCTGGCGATATTTGCGTGTGTGCTCTATATGTACTCTCGGGAGTGATAGTGTTTTTGCCAAGTGTTGAGCCGGCTTATAAGTTGGTGAATCGATCTGGCTCACTATTACACACAGTGAAGCATTTGGCTTGTGTATTTTAGGTAGAGCTGTCTGTCATCTGTCCGGTTTGCCCCGGATTGGTCTTAGTTTTGACGGCGTCCGTGGGTCGTCTGGGAGGGTTCGGAGCTCCGAACAAGATTCCCATATTTTTATAGGAGAGAAGGCACACGAGCATGACCACAGACAGCCGTTTAAAAAGGAGGCTCTTTCCTTGAACTAATTTTTTTTTCAATAGGATCCGGGGAAAATCTCTATTTAAGACAAATGTCAGGGGTTTTTGAAGTTTTTGTTCAGCATCATAATCAATCATAATCATTTTAGGTGATGGCAGCCCTAATTTCAAGGTAACCCATACAACTTTGGTGTTTGGCGCATGATGTTATTATCTAATTACTTTCGTTCGATAAAAGTTGTTGTATTTTAAAATGATATCTGCTTGTAATCCGATAATTAATAAAATTAAATTTAAGCTCAAGTATACCCCGCTGCAAGACTTCAGTATTGCTGTAAGCTAAAGTTAACTCTGCTAAACTATGTCATATATATCAGGACACCAAACACCTTAGTACCTCCCTTAACCATGAATACGAAACATCGGAAAAATTTTGTTTATATAAGTTAAATTAAACGCGATAAAATCCGTAAACTTAGTTTTATTCAGTGTAGTATTCGCGTAAATATAAGTAATCATTAAAATAATACTTGCATGAGCACAGACGAAGAGTTATTTTCACACTTCATTGTCCTCAGCATATCGATCTGTTTTATTGTGGTATTTTTTTAACAAAATATCCTTAACAAGTTTTTTTTATTTTTGTATCAGTATAGAATATAATCATTTTTATTCAATATAGATTATAGTATATAATACTAATTAAGTCATTTTTAGGGTTCCGTACCTCAAAAGGAAAAAACGGAACCCTTATAGGATCGCTTTGTTGTCCGTCTGTCTGTCTGTCTGTCAAGACCCTTTTTCTCAGGAAGGCGTGGAGGTTGATACCTCCACGCTGAAATTCATATCAAATACTCAAGTCTACTGTCCCTTAGAGCTAAACTCAAACTTCTAAGCCAACGCAATCAAAAGATACGGCCGTTTATACCGTAAATTTTCGACATTCGCAAGGGAATCAAAACCTACAGGGTTTTGTTTCCAACATAAACCACAAAAACTTCCCGTGAACTCAGAATCTTGAAATTTGGTACGAAACAACGTTTTATAGCACAGATAAAGGAAACATTGCGAAAAGCATAAATTTTTAGTTACATCATACAATAAAAATATTTTTAATAATTTTAAACTTATATACCTACAGATTTGTTCGGAACCCTCGGTGCGCGAGTACGACTCGCACTTTGCCGGTTTTTTACTTTTACCACTGGTTTGGAAAAAAGAACCTCTGTCCTGGGAAGAACCAGTAAGAAACCCAGCGGGACTTTTTAAAAAAAAAAACACAATTTACAATATAATATTTTACACAATTGTTATGAAAACATTTAGATACAGCATGGTAGTGACATCCTCATTATCAGGGGTTATTATCAGTCATGTACTCTTTAGTAATATTATGACTAGGGTCTGACCGAAACAGGATTTTCAACCGAAACCGAAACCGAAAACGAACCTTCGGTCTGGGTGTCAGTTTCGGCCGAAACCGAAACCGAAACTTATTTAGACATGTTAATTTTTTTATTGTATACTGAAATCTGGTATATTTTATACATATACAGATAGGTAATGCATGTTAATGAAAAACAGTAATTGTAATAGTCATGTAGCAATGTATTTATTTATTTTAAAGTAAAAATCAACAATTTTACGTTAAGAAATACTTTTTTAGGTCAATTTTGTAAAAATAAAATCAACACTTACACCCATAAAAAGTTACTTGCTAATTGAGGACATATTTTATTGTGTTCACAATATTGTTAATATTAATCAATGAGAGCATTAACTTAATATATCACAATCACACACTTACACACAACTTAACAAAATCCCAGAAAATATACAAAACCTGCTCAAAGTTCAAAAACTTTAATAAACTAAGTTTGTATAAAAGGGGTTAATTCTAAGTTTTAAGTTAATATTAAGGAATTGATGGATGATAATAACCCTTGGGAATGAGGTGATCACTAACAAGCTATTTCTAATTTGTTTTGTGTTGTTAATTGTGTTACATACATTATTGTATGCAGTGGCGTAGCTAGGCGTGGGCGAAGTGGGCCCTCGCCCACGGCTTCGCACTTAAAGGTGCGTCGCGATGCCCTCAAAAATGCGATTCCCTCAGACTTTACCATAGATGACCAATTAATTTGATCACTATTACGCTCTAAAAAAAAGTCACAAATTTAAGTGACTTTGTTTGGGGCTTCGCAAGAAGCCCCTCTTAAGTACGACTGCGAGGCCATTGTAACTACCTCCAAAGACTGCGACTGTTACATTGACGGAAACGAGACTTGTCAGGAATTAATAGATATGAGTAGTGTCGTGCCAAAGCATGTTTGGTAGGATCTATTGGATAAATCCTTGGAACGAAAGAAAAGGGACCTCGCTGATGCAACTTTGCCCATGTTATTAGTCCACGCTACGCCTCTGACTGTAAACTGTTATTTAAAAAAAAGTCCCCCTGGGTTTCTTGCTGGTTCTTCCAAGGGCAGAGGCTTTTTTCCGAACCAGTGCTAATTAAACAAAAGAGCTACTTTCAATAAGAATTATTTATAATCTATATTGAATAAAAAGTTTCTGTTTCTGTATAATTATGAATAATACACGAGTCAGGACTTATCCGAACGACGCACGATGATACACGAACAGCGAGCGTCGGCGCCGCCGAAGGTTCGGCAGATTTTCTGCCGAAACCGAAACCGAACATTCGGTCGGTCACTAATAACAACCCTTACTAGACAATATTTACTTAATAAATAATTTAAACCTTTTGATAGAAAAGGTCTGCATATTCTCTGGGACTTTGTTGTAAAAGCGTATACATTACCCCATGAGGGAATTACTGAACCTTTGGAGTCGAGTAACTGGTATAACTAACTTGTGCTTGTTCCTAGTATTTACAGAATGTACATCACTATTTTTAATAAAACTATGTGTGCATACAATAAGGTCTCATAAATATATTGAGAGGCCAAAGTTAATATATTTATTTCTTTAAAATTTTCTCTAAAGGATTCCTTCGGAGTTAGGTTATAAATTGTTCTTATGGCTCTCTTTTGCAAAACAAAGAGTTTCAATATCAGTCGCATTACCCCATAGCAAGATTCCATATGACATTATGCTATGGAAATAACTAAAATAAACTAATCTAGCTGTTTCAACACACTTTTATACAGCATATGCTGCAGAACTATAAGTTTACTAGCTAGTTTAGATATGTGAGGGCCCCAGTGAAACTTGGCGTTAACTGTAATTCCGAGAAAAACAATGGATTCAACAAGGCCTAGCTCCTCCCCATTTAAAAGCACATTAGTATTCACCTGCTTAACATTAGATGTAGTGAATTTAATACATTTCGTTTTATTACCGTTCAAAAGCAAATTATTAACGTTAAGCCAGTGTACTACATTTGATGTAGCATTATTCACTTCAGTCATATTTCAATAATTGCCTTTTTAGTCGGAAAATCAACGAATTATCAGCAGCAAATAATACTTTATCATGGTTATTCCCTACCAAGTAAGGTAAGTCATTAATATAAACTAAGAACTGAAAGGGACCAAGAACTGAGCCCTAAGGAACTCCCGTAGATATTACCGATCCGGAAGAACTGCATTCATTAATAACAAGTGTTTGCGTTCTATTATTTAGATATGACGTAATAAGTTTAAGCGCTATGTTTTTTACACCATAATGATGTAGCTTCCTGATTAATGTCTCATAGTGAACATAGTCGAAAGCCTTGGATAGATCACAAAATATACACAAACCATCTTCTGAATTTTCCCATGCACAGAAAATATGTTTGATTAGCTCATCACCGGTAGCAGTCGTCGAGCGACCCCTTGTCAATGCAAACTGATTGTTATGTAATAATTTATTTACATTAAAAAAACTTAACATTTGATCTAGAACGATTTTTTTCAAAAAAAAAATACTGAGCGTTGGCAGTACAGATATAGGTCTAAAATTAGTGGGGTTCAATATACTGCCAGATTTAAATAGAGGTATAACTTTACTATGTTTCAGGAAACTCACCAGATTCGATACTAGCATTGAAAATAATAGCAAGTTGGGGTGCGATCGCATCTATTATAGACGCAATAACTTTAACAGAAATCCCCCATAGGTCTTCTGTTTTCTTAATATCAATAGTTTTGAAATATTTTACAATATCACCTGATAATATTCTATGAAATGCAAATTCTTTTTTACAGGCATTTACATTTTGTTTGAGTAATGACTCGGCGACAGCAGGGGAGGAATTGAGTGACTTTGCAGTCAAGATCGGAATGTCGGTAAAATATTGTTCAAAAGCCGTTGCAACGTCTTGATCTGATTTCTTCAAATTATTGTTAAAATTTTATTGAAAGTCTGACATGTGTAGTTTTATCTTGCCAGTTTCACTATTGATTATACTCCAATTCATTTTAATTTTATTAGAGGCATTCTTAATTTTGTTTCTTAAATATAAAGACTTGGCTGCGCAACACACTTCTTTAAATATTTTGTAACATTTTTTTACATATTCACTAAATGAAACACTATAATTATACGCTTGACGGCTCCGTGGCGCAGTGGCTTATAGCCATCAGTTGCTGCGCTGGGGGCCGCGGGTTCGAATCCCGCACGGAACAAGTATTTGTATGGCCTACAAATAATTGTTCCGGGTCTGGATGTTTGTCCTTGTGCAACTTATGTTTGTAAACTGCATCCACGACACAGGAGAAAATCCTAGTGTGGGGGTAACGTTTTTTAAAGAAAATAAATAAATAAATAATCTTTCATTGTAAAGGTCATATAACTTTTGTCTACTCCTATGTATTTCTACTGTCGCCCACTCATTAATCGATTTGCGACTGTTTAAAGAGTGTTTTAGAAGTACATGTTTTATTAAATTCAAGACTTATTAGTTTAAATAATGATCTATATAAATAGTATTGTTTTTATATGGAAGAAAAGGCAGCCTTTTCGCAATATTACTTCTAAATCTCTCTAAGCGATGTTCATTTATTGGAACAAGCACAACTTTCTTAACTTTCTGTTTGTTCACATTACCTCTTCTTCCAACAAGAATGTTTAATATAGTATTAGGGCAAAATTTACTAGTTAAAATTTTATTAATTTTTTGGCTTAATGATGCTCCAGACATGCAATAATTATTTATCTGTTGCCCTTTTAAATAGTTATTTAATGATATTCCCAAATTTTTACCTATGTCATCACTATACACAACAATTTTATTTTTTCATTATCTGAATTACTTCTTAGTTTTATATATTTTTGTATAGTACTGTCATATAACTTGCTGTGTTATTAACACACTGTCCGTAAAGAACCTGGTATTGAGCGCTGATACTAATTATCATGTTTTAATAAGGAGTCAAAACATTCTTCGTTATATTTACATGAGTTTACCAGATTATCCATTGCCAGTATGTGTTCTTTTATCTCATTCTCTGCTGATTTATATTTATTCGACATAATTTGTAATAAGGTTTGAAGAGATAAAATTTTTGAATTAAGACACTATATCAGTCTCATAAGAATTTTTCATATTTTCCACCTCAACTGAATACAATTTAAGTTTGTTAAATAATTCTTGCTTTTCTAATATATTTATTATTTTTTATATATTTCCTTAATTTTTTTTCTACTGTTGTTCTTTTCCTTTCTGTTCTTGATGCGACAAAATTATCACCAGTCAAAGCTATTAATTTACATTCTATGAGCTCATCGAACAGACTGAGTTTGGCATGCTTGCAAGTTGTCTATAAAATGTTTAAATTGCAAAACTTGCCTTACTTGCCAAAATTAGCCTTAGTTAAATGTAACTGCAATGTAGCAATTAATATGAGGGATTCCTCATGTTCTTTGCTGCATCGGTCAAACTCGTCGACTGTCTCTTGGAGCTGATCACTTTTCTTTAAAATATCTGTATAGTCTCTATGCAACTTTACAATATTACTTTTTAATTGTGTAGTTTTCGAAATTATACTTATTATTTCCTTTTCATTGTCGTTCCTTTCTTTAACACACTGCTCCTAGGACGCCTTTTACTTCATGGAGCGCAAGATGAAGTTGATTCTCCATCTGGCGCATCTTGGCGTTGCGAGTATTCATTTTACTATGTATTATAAATAGTAAAAGAAAACAAAAGATGGAAAATTAAAGGAGCAGAGTAAGCAAATGTCTGATTGTAGGTAGGACTTTAACAGATCTCAAATCAAATTAACCTCAAACTCAAGTTTGAGGTGGAAATTATCAAATTATAATATTTTATTGTACGAAATTATTTGGGAGCAAATCATTAAACAATTTGTCACCGGGGGTTGCCACAGAGAACGGTCGACGTATCCTATTGTTGCACTATATTTTTAGGGAATTTATTATATAATGTTGGAATTACTTACTAAAAAAGACTTTCCAGTTTAAGCCAATCTATATTTGGGAACCTCTAGCATATCATCGCGCCCGTTCTCCAGAAGATAATCAGTTTTATTAATTGAATTTATATTGCCCGTATCGGAATATTGTTTCTAATTCAGCTGCAAAACCCCACAGTAGGTAGGTACATGACCAGCTACAATTCCTAACAGTATGGAGTGTCAGCGTTATTAATATTCTTTGTATGGTAGTACTTCTGGGGCTCGATTTGGCACTAATCCGCCCTATAATCTGATTATCATTTAAAATAATATATACAATCTTAACATGTATATTTTTACAAGCGTCATCAAACAAGAAATATGGACATTATAATATGATTAAAATGTATTTAGATCAACGTAGTCGCTAACGATTGAGTCAATGACAAAGATAAGGTAAGGAATAGAGGTCATTCTTGATTTACACTGTTTGCAAAAAATTATAGTTGGATATTTGTATTAAAAATTAAGCTGAGTTGATGGAATAAGAGATTCAAATTCAGAACCCCATTAAGTTTGAAATTTGGTATTCCATACACATACTCTACTCAAGCCTATGTTTCGTTCGATTACGACGTATTCGAGGTAAAGTCAGAGGCTTTTGTAAATATAAAAATGACAAAAAATAATTGGTCTAAGACAGAGGTCTCAGAGCTAAAGAATGTTCTTAATAATATTTGCTCTGTACTTCATGACAAGGCAGCTCTTTACCTTATACAAAGCACAAGACCGGTTGTGCATGAAGTACTGCTGACACATAATTATGGACTGGTACTGCAAATTGCCACCTAGCAGCGTTGAACTCGGTGGAGAGACGTGCTATGGGACTTATTGGTAACCTCGATTTGGTTAAAACCAATCTTACCAGCCTCGAGCACAGACGCAGAATAGCCAGCCTCTCGGTATTCTATAGTGTGCATTTCTGAGAGTGTACACAGGAATTACATGCTTTAATTCTTCCCTCCCATTTCTTTCCATCATCGAATGACTAGGCGATCGGCGAGTCTTAACCCCTTTGTTGTCGATATTAGACGCATTCGAACCAAACGATTTACTAAGTTCGTCGTTCGGAATGAGTACAGCAAAGGAATTTGAAAAATCTGCCGGCTTCTGTCTTTACATCCGATTACAATATAGAGGTCTTTAAGGTAAGAATAAAAGATGTTACGCTAAGTCAGTGCGATTTATTATCTAGGGCTTCCTTTTATATATTATAAAAAATAAATATATCTTTATATATAAAAACTCCGTGTCACATTGTTTGTCCGCGATAAACTCCTAAACTGTTTTTTGAAAAATCATCATAATTTTTTTCCCAACTGGGCTTTAATTATTCAAGTGTTCTGATGATACCATAATGTTTTCAAAAAAATTTTTTTTTTAATTAATATTTAAAACTATAAAAATATATTATGTGATATACTGTCTACAACAGCGATGCGCTCTAGCCGTAACGGTCGCGCGGAGTCCTATTTTCGGCGTTAAATAAAAATAATAAATAATGGAGATAGAATTCCCGGAGTCGAGTCGAGACTTTTTTATTGTAAATTTTCTCCTCTTAATGGATCTTTTTTGAAAAGTTCTTAAATATTAATAGTTTTTGAGTTATTACAGAAAAACTATGTATCTTTTTTTTCATCTTATTTTGTTAATAACAAATGCAATTTTTTATGTGCTAATAAATCCTAGAGATACATTTTTCTATACGTCATTCGGAATCGAATGAGCACATATTTTTAAAAGCGGGAACAAGAATTAACATGTTTTTAAACTTATTGACTAAACTATACCAGTGGTAGAGCCACGCGGCAGCTTTTGCTGTCGCACGGATGGGCCGGCTCGAACCGGGGTGGTACCACGACCTCACAGAATACCAGCGTGAAGTAGAGGTTTACCTCTGCGTTTCGCTTGGTAAGTGCAGGTGGCCGGAGGCCCTTTTTACTGGAAATGAGGCATTCCATCTTAGTCCTCACGGGTGACAACGCATCTACATTTTGATTTGTAACAGAGGATAGATGTAGATGTCTATGGGCCGCAGCAACCACTTACCATCAGGTGGACTGTGTGCTCGTTTGTCACCCTTATTCTATAAAAAAAAAAAAAAAAAAAAAAAAAATTTTGCACACTGTGTGCAGTTAGGTCCAAATTGAGAGATAGGATAGTTTTTATCCCGATAAGCGACTTCAATATTTCTTTTCTTCAATAATCGTCAGAATGGGCGGAGCAACGTCTGCCTGGCCAGTTTTATACAGGTTTATGCAATAGAAGTTGCAAACTGATTTGTTGTACGTATTTTTATTTGCTTGTATATTATGTATAATATGACGACTTGTATAAAATCCAGAACCTGACACAACTGTCCCAATTATAGGACATAGACTTCCCTAAATTCTATTCCACTAATTTGTATTGATAACCGCAAATATTTGTCGACGTAAATTTACTACAAATATTTTGACTAAATACTTTGATGTACTAAAAGTTAGTTTAATAGTAAAATTTACTTCCAATATTTTGATTATTTATATTTGTTGCGAAAGCAATTACGCATACAAAGCTAAGCAAGGTCGCGTTCAGGTTTCTGTGCACTCTGAACTTAAATTAATTTACGATCCTGATGTCCCCAGAAAAAAAAAACTTGTATCTACTGCGTAAATTACGATAATTTTTGGGATAATTTAAAAGGATCTCTTGATTAAAATCATCATAAAGATATGTCTTCTTCTTTAGAAGCCGATAATAGTGTCATGATAGCTTTCTGGCATTTCTCAGTCATCTCTTATGATCTCCACAGTATTTTATACTCGTATACATACACTAGCTGGTACCCGGCGCGTTGCTGCCGTAGAAGAAATATTGTCGAAATATCGTTTTAAATTTGGAAGTTATATTGTTTAATTAGGGATGACAGTACATTCACTGAATTTGAATGATCTAGAACTTTCAAATAAATTTGTCGGTGTAAGTTAATTGTACTATGCCTATTAACCTTCGCGGAAGTGCAAGCAATAAGTTGACAAAGTTTTACTTTTTTTTTTTGTTTGAAAGGTGTCTTAATCGAGTTTTCTTAACTGTGTTTCAAGAATTTTTTTTTTTAATTTAAGTTATTAAGAAAAATGTTCAAACACCAATCATGTTCTTTGATTCGATTTAGCCGACTGAGTGAGTATGTCCCGTAGCAGAATAAAAGGTTGTGAAGAGAAAGATTTTCTTTTCACAACCTTTTATTCTACTACTACGGGATAATATTTGTCTCAAATCATGTCAACTTTGTTTTTCGGAGTAATGCTGACGACTGATTGACTAACGACAATGATTTTGATTAGTTCTTTAAGATAATTGCCGTTATTGATCTTTTTAATTTGCAATTGTCTGTTTTTTAATTTGTTACAGCTTATTTGATTTAACCTTTTATCTAATGGGAAGCACTTGCTGTTTCCCTTGATGTCTCGAAGGCCTTTGACATAGTTTGCACACTAGCCTTTTGGGTAAGCTTCCAGCGTACGGCTTATCCCCTGGTCAGATTAAATGAGTAAAGGACTTTCTGAGTGAACGGTCTCTCCGGGTCGTCGTAGATGGCTGCTCATCGGAAATAAAATTAAATGTATTAAATTTCCAACAATGAATGTTAAAAATCTGAGTACCAATGTGTTTTTAAATGGGGAAGAACTGAGCCCTGTTGAATCCACTGTTTTTCTTGGCATCACTCTCGACGCAAAGCTTCAGTGGGGCCCCCATATATCCAAACTAGCAAGCAGACTAAGTTCTGCAGCCTATGCTGTAAAAAAGATTAGAGGTCTCACTAGTGTCGAGACAGCTAGATTAGTTTATTTATTTCCATAGCATAATGTCTTATGGGATTTTGCTATGGGGAAATGCGGCTGATTCAGAAACTATTTTTGTTTTACAGAAGAGGGTCATTAGAGCTATTTACAACCTAAAACCGAGAGAGTCTCTTAGAGATAAATTTAAAGAAATAAATATATTAACTTTGGCCTCTCAGTATATTTACGAAAATTTAATGTATGTTCACAAAAACAAAGGTAGTTTTAGTAAAAACAGTGATATACATTCTCTAAACACTAGGAACAAACACAAGCTAGTGATACCAGTTTCTCGACTCCACAGAGTTAGTACTAATTCATTCTTGGGGCAATGTATACGCTATTTCAACAAGGTCCCGGATAGTGTACAGGCTCTCTATTAGCAAGTTTAAATATTTTGTTAAGTTGAAACTGTATAAAAAGGGTTATTATAGTATAAATGAATACATGGTTGATAATAACCCCTGGGAATGTGTGATCGCTTCCAAGCTGTTTCTAAAATAAATTTTGTACTTATATAGTTTGTACAACCATTAATGTAAAATTTGCTTTAAAAAAAAATCCCGCTGGGTTTCTTGCTGGTTCTTCCCAGGACAGAGGTTTTTTTCGAACCAGTGGTAAAGTAAAAAATGACTTTCAATAAGAATTAGACATGTGATCTATATTGAATAAAAAATTATTCTATTCTATTCTATTCAGATCTTATGGCGACTAACGCCGGTGTTTCTCAGGGGTCCGTTCTCTCCGCAACCCTTTCCTGTTGCATATTAATGATCTGCTTATGCCCGGTACCTATGGGTGTGCAGACGATAGTTGTGGAGAAATACCAAGCAAGTCCTCGGGCCAGTCGGGATCAAATCCAGTCCGAAAGATAAGCTATGGTAGAGTGTGTGAATCTCACACTACAGGCAGTCTCCGAATGGGGTGATGCCAATCTTGTGAAATTCAACGCTTCCAAAACACAAGCGTGTCTATTTACTGCAAAAAGGAGTCAGCTCACCTTGGCTCCTTCTTTCCGAAATGTATCGCTGGGATATACCGACCGCCTTTAGTTGTTAGGGTTTTAGATATCCTCAAATCTGAACTACGGGCGGTTCATTGAGTCCAAGGCCAAAGCAGCTCCAAGAAAGCTGGGAGTACTTGCAAAGGTGTGGCGATAGTTCACGTCGGGACAACTGCTTACTTTATATGAAGCGCAAGTCCGCTCGTGCATGGAGTATTGCTGCCATATATGGGCTGGTGCTGCATAATGCCACCAAGCAGATTAAGACTCAATGGAAAGACGTGCTAAGAGGCTTATTAGTGATTTGGTTAAAACCATTCTTACCAGCCTCGAACACAGACGCAAAGTAACCAGCATTTGGTTTTCTACTAGGACGACACTGAAAGTTTTTAGAACCGTCCCCTTGTAAACGATATAAAGAAATAAGTTCAAATTTTGAAAATGGAACTCTTTACCAATTTTATTGTGTACGTATTTTATTAATTTGTCATTTGTTAACGATTTGGCGGCAAATTGAAAATTGTCTGTGTCACGTCAGAACGCGAGAAAATTTTCGTACAATAATTTTTTTATGACTTTCGATGTCATTTAAGTCGACAAGAAAGTTATGATAGAGCCTTTCACGATGAATCTCCATCTCGTGCCACTGTTTACAACTGGTTTAATGAGTTTAAACGTGGTCGCACTAATCGCACCGATGATCTGCGTGAGGGACGGCCTTCTACGGCGACGAATGAAGATAACATCAGTGTTGTGTGGCGTATGATAGAGACTCACAAAAGAGTAACTTATCAGCAGATTCCGACAAGCTTAGGTATCGGTATGAGTCAAGTGCGCAAAATCCTCCATGAACATTTAGCGGTCAGGACGCTTTGTGCCCGGTGGATACCTCATTATTTGACAGAGGATTGGTGTCGTGAAATGGTTCAAAGATTTAACGGAGGTGACTCAAATGCTGTGTTCGACATACTTACGGGTGACGAAAGGTAGATTATTATTATGATCCTGAAACTAAAAGACAGTCTGCTGTCTGCATGTTTCCTTCCGAGGAGTTGCCGACTAAAGTGAAGAGGTCGAGGCGTGGGAAAAAAGATGGCGGCCTCGTTCTTCGGAAGGACAGGTCATTACGCAACAATTGCTTTAGAGGATCGAAAAACAGTTACTGCAGAGTGGTACACTAACAATTGTTTGCCACTTGTTTGGAAAAAGTTCGGGAGAAACGACCTCGCACTAGGATCCTCCTTCAGCACGACAACGCCTCGACGCACACCGCCAAGCAAACAATCGACTACTTGGCGACTTCAGACGTGGAATTACTGGGTCACCCGCCCTATAGCCCGACCTTAGGTATAGCTCGCACATTGCGATTTTTATTAATTTCCGAAAATAAAAGAAAAACTTCGAGGAAAACGTTTTATGGACGCCGAAGAAGCAGTGGCTGCGTTTCAAAATGCCGTCGAAGAGACCACGACGTACGAGTGGGCAAAGTGCTTTTCTCAGTGGTTCCATCGGATGCAGCGATGTATTGTAAATAGACACTATTTTGAAAAGGTATAATAAAACTAATAACTTGCTAGTTTGTTCAGTTCTTGATTTTCTAAGAACTTTCAGTGTAACCCTCGTATTGGGTTCGTAAAAGAAAAATCTTATTCTCTGTGGCTTGGATATATTCGTATATGAACATCAGACTAAGTAAATCATTATCTCAAACTCACTATCAGAATGAGAAAACACGGTATAAATTTGTACTCGTGCGACCGCTAAAAAGTGACAATAGTGTCTAATGCCAAACGTACGTTGCATACCTACGTAGTTCAAGTGTGTACACCATTTATATAAGATGTTTTTAATGTATTAATGGTGTACACCAAGGGAGGCTTTGCATCGCATACGTTGCGTACGTGGGACGTGTCTACCCATATTCATGTTTACCCAAAAACACCCTTTTAATTTTCATTTTTTTATAGAATAAGGGTGACAAATGAACACACAGTCCACCTCATGGTAAGTGGATGCTGTGGCCTATAGACATCTACATTTATTCTCGATTAAGAATCAAAATGCAGATGCGTTGTCATTATCGGAAGCCGTAATATTTTTTGGCATTTTCCATGGTCGCCTCTTAAGACATCCACGGGACGAAATAAAGTTTCCTCTTACAGCACCACTACGCGGCTAGATCTATTTCTCTTTTAATAGTTAGATTTTTAGACTCAAAATTGAGAATGTTTAAATTTTATCATAATTTATTACCCTTTTATTAATAATTTATTTTCTTCATACAATACCTAATCAGATAACGATATTTTAAGTTATAAACTCTTTTTATTAATACATATAGACCTCCTCATCAATTTCGATTTGATTGCTACCACGAAACAAAAAGTCCTAAACTTTAAACTGCCATTTCTTAATCATGAAACAAAGTTATTGCAAAATACTACTAAACATTGCCTCCTAAAACCGGGTTAGTCACAATGGAAATTTATACTCTTGTATCGTAGCGTAATAGGTTTTTGGAGACCGTTCATATTTATCTCTAGCTGTAAAAAGCGTCACACATAAAATTGTGTAAATATGTATTATAAGTATAAAAAATTGTACAGCAAAAGAAACGGGAGGTCATATAGATAAGATATCGGAGACGTGAAAATACACAACGATATTTAGCATTACGAGTGTCTTACGCGGCCATTCATTGCTGAAATCGCTCGCGACATTCAATCGCTTCTGAGAAATCCGGTCGAGTTTCCTGGAAGCGCTACTATGTACGCACACACGCTTAGCGCGTACGCGAGCGCACCGTCGCCCACGGCCCACGGCTCTGATAACACGCAGCGTGACGAGACATATCGACTAACATTGCGTGCCAGGCTCGCCTTACATCTAATCAAGCAATTTGCCCCACACTAGTTACAACGATGCAGTCAACAGATCACTTAAAGTACTCCGCAAGCGTATACAGCTATTAAATTCCCTCTGCGCTCATAAACAACACGGTAGCCATGCAATTTGAATGTCGGCTAAGTAGAGATGACAAGTGTAACATTAGAATCAAAAACTTGTTGAAAAAACTACAGCAGTGTTTATTGTATGTTCAGATAACTCTTCGAAAACAAACAGTATCCATAGAAAATGTAATAATTCTATCTATATAATATTTTGATAATTATGAAAATTGTAATGTTGGCAAACAAAAGTTATTCGGTATGTATTATTACATAATAATCAATACGCACATATTAGAGATTGTCGACAAACAATTTTAATATATTGTCAACAAATAATTACTCACAGAATGACTGAACGGGCTGTGAATTTTGTCATTTCACTTGTCTCCATATGTAGAGTATATGTCAAGGTAAAAAAGCGCATATTTATAATTTGTCTATAAATCATCTATGTTATATATATTTACTTGAAAGATAAACACAGCTCGCTTATTATACAAACTTAAAAAAATTATGAATTACGGTCGAGTTTTGAGTTTTGACCAATAGGCGACAACTTTACGTGGTTGTAGTATGAATGGGTCGGCTTGACCGGGTTAGGATCACACTCTCACAGAACGCCAGCAAAAAGTAGCGGGTTAATGCTGCTGTGTTTCGTATGGTGAGTGTAGAGAACCGGACACCCTTTTTACTGGATACGAGGCATTCCATCTTAGTCCTGATGGTAACGCATCTTCATTTTGATTCTTAATCGAGGATAGATGTAGATGTCTATGGACCACAGTATCCACTTACCATTAGGTGGGCTGAGTGCTCGCTTGTCAACCTTATTCCTACGAAAGAAGAAACTAGTTTTAAATTAAAAGTCGAAATACTTCATAAATTTATAACTGTTAATTTTGTTACATTACATTAATTGACTATCTTTGACAAAATAACTTTATTGAAACTTGCGGTGTTAGCTAGGTAGAAAAAAAAACATCGTTTTTTTTTTAATACTACGAGTAACATAATTCGCGATTTAGAATGAATAACAAAATATTACTCGTAAATATTGTATTCCTATGTCGTGTGGGCAGGATCACAAACCTTTGAATTTTAGATCATCACAATCACTTGATTAATTAGTATCCTAAGTAATGACACTTTTTTTGGATTGTAGTTTAAAACTACTGTCTGTTTGTGTACCTTATTCAATAAAATAAAATGACAGTCTCGTTGGTCTCGTGGTCGCGAACGCGACTGGTGATCATGTGGTCCTATTTTATAATCCTGAGTCGGACCAAAATCTGTTATAGCGTTCTCAGAAGCAGCCGGTGTCTGGAAGTTGGCGACGTTTCACCCCTGTGCCTCGGAAATATCGTAAAGCCAGCGCCTGATCTCTCTCCAGCCGAGTCGGATTACCGTCCTTTTCCCGTTGAACTATGAGAGTGAATGTATGGCTAGTCTCCGTTGAGTCCGATAGGTGTGAGTGGGCAGCGTACAGTGAGGCGGAGCGTTCAGCGTGCATGGCAAACACACGGTTGTATTACGATGTCCCGAGTGGCAGCCCCTCAAGTTATAATGTATAGAAAACGCGCCCCTACATCTCACGCACCACAGAATGCTCTACTAAACATAAGGCTTATTCTGATTTATAGGCGTAAGTTTGAATTTGAAGAAAAAAATTGTATGCTCAAGCATTATCGGAAGTACCTAAGCGACCTCAATACAACAGCATGAGCAAAACAACCCTAGTGCAACACAGCATTTAAAAGCATTGGAATGCGAGTGTACTATTTTTTCTCCAATGCAAACTTGCGTAAAAAAACCCGGTCATTAAATAGACGAGGTTCTGGTGACGGAATATCCAGCAAACACCAAACTGAGAGTGTGTTTGCTCTGCACTCATATATACCCACTTGCCCCAAGCTTGGTGAGTAAAGATCGTCTTCGAAAACCTACGTGCCAGTTAGCAGATTCTTATAAAGTCTGATGTCCAGCAGTGACTTAAAGTACAATTAAATATAACGGCTCCGTGGCGCAGTGGCTTAGCAATGAGTTGCTGCGCTGGGGGGCGCGGGTTCGAATCCCGCACGGAACAAGTATTTGTATGGCCTACAAATTATTGTTCCGAGTCTGGATGTTTGTCCTTGTGAAATTTGTGTTTGTAAACTGCCTCCACGATACAGGAGAGAATCCTAGTGTGGGGGTAACGTTTTTTTTAAAAAAACGTGGCTAGTTTGATTGCATACTTTATCATTGGCACTGATGACAATATCGGGTTTTAGACAGATGATATTGCTAAAAGTCAATATGTATCTAACTGGTTAAAGTCAATATGAAACTAATAAGCCGACTTTAAACAAAAAGGGTTTTATGTTTTTATTGTATGTATCTTATGCGATATCTTCGTTATTTGTGAATCGATTTTGATTTTTTAAAATTAATTAAGTTAGATAATATTACTTCATGGGTGGTCCCATATAACTTAGGTAGAAAATTAAATAACTAGGTAAAAAAATCACAAAATATGAGATAAAGTATTTGATGTATCTGTTTAGACGATTGTGATTTTCTTTAGTAGACTCAAAAGGGTCAAAAATAACCTTTAATAAAAAGTAAAAGCAGACTTCAAAGAACAAAAAAGAAAAAGAAAATAGATTTTGAAATGCGGTCTTTAGCTTGCATCGACTTCAGAATTTGAAATAAATTTATCCTTTTTAGTTATTTGTCTGCTTTTAATTTTTCATAGTTTCATTTGTCTGAATTATAGTATATTTTTATTTACCTTTACTTTGGCTAGCACTTCTGTGATACTCGGTTCATGATTACGTACTTAAAATAAAAACAAAAAAATATTAAACCGTCGCAAGTAAGCGGAACAAGTAATTTGTCATGGAAAAATAATTAGTTAAACGCATTTCGTTTATAATACAGCGCACCGTAACGAAAAGCGACACATTCCTAAAGATAATATCCGGATGCAATTTAGTACATACAAAGGTATTCCTGTTTTCTTCCTGTATGAATATAATAGCGATAATTTTTAACTTTAATATCTATAACATGTACCTACTGCCATGTTTCTATGTTTTATTTTCTTTTGCCATAAATTGATTATTTTAAAATATAAAAACCTTCTTAAATTACCAAAACTGCCCAGTTATACTGCCTTTATATTGAATAGTTATTAGATCCAGCACTATACATGGGAGGATTTGCCCTTAATCGCCACGCTGGGCAAGTGGGTTGGCGATCGAAGTGCCACACACATCCTGCACCTGTATCGCTGCTGCCCATCACAGGCCTGAGCATTTTTGGTTCGACGAGGACTGGGATGGTTATGCCGTCATCCGTCGGAAGCCTAAACGTCTACTTTTTTTTTAATGGCATATCCCTCTATCGGCTCGTACCACATTCACGGGATGAGAGGGCGTGGCAGTATTCTAAGCTGCTGCCACACAGCCAATTTTTCTATTATATTATTTAATATAATATGAAAATAATCCATAAAAGTTAAAATGTATGTTGTAATGTAAATAATGTATCTATGTTAATATATTAAAAGTTTAAAATTTTGTGTGTCAGGATCGCGCCAATGGAAGTCCGTAGTCTCTGCCTGGGTAACAGGCGTGAGTGTTTGTATTGTATTGTATTATTTAAAATTTTAGCTTATGTACCCTTAGCTTTAAGGTGTCACATTAGTTTTTAATTAAATAATCCTTGGTTCCTCTGATCTGAAGTCTGAACAACTTAATCGATTGAGATCATATTCACACAATAATTTTTTGTCTTTTTTTTTTATTGTCAAGGCGATTGTTCCTAGCTATGTTAGGATCTAATAGGTGGGGCTGTAGTCAAGTTTTTTACAAATTCTATATTTATGAACCAAAATGATGAAGACTCATTTTGAACACAAATATATTATGTCGGCTTAGTGCTAAAAAATAAGTCACAAAATTGGATCCAATAACTGGTCGAGTTATTAATAAATTTATATTTACACTCTTAAAAACTTCGGTGCAAATTCGGAGTGGAACTCATCGCGTTACCTACCGGAAACGGCAATACAACGTCGGCCTGTTTAGCTAGTTTAAAAGAAATTAATAGAAACACCTCAATTGTCATCGTTCTTGGTTCAAACTTATATGGGACCACTATGCAAGTGTACCCTAGTAAATAAAATATCGGCTACAATTGCTAACCTCAGTGTAAAAAACATGCAGTAAAAAACGAAAAAAATAGTTGAAATGACAGTCATCTCTTTTTATAAAGTAAGTGAGAGGGCAGAACAAGTCCTGTCGGGGACAGTTATGAGTTGATGTAGACGACAGTTAGAACGCAATTCACAATGCAAATAGCATTACAATAGCGGTTATACAAGGCGCCATTGATACTCCTGAATTAAATAATGAACCTATTGCTTTTGAATGGGCTGTCAATGAGGAAGGGTTCAATAGAATGATCGCAGTGCATCGGGGTCACGAAACTCATGCTAACAGTCGGCACGATGATGATACGACATGAGAATTGAAGTAGCTACTATTGAGCAGTTTATAACTTATTGGTAATTTGTAATGTGGTGTATAATATATTACAATTATGTACTGGCCTTATAGCTGCCAAAATTTTAGTTTCATTGAAATGTTAGTTAAGTTATTGTAGAAATAATATATTATGTACGATAGTTCTCTATATAATGTCTTCCTGTACTATTTTCATTCACGTTAATTACTTTGGAATAATAACATGCGCCAACACAGACTCACTCGTCCTAACCCACCAATATAACGCAATAGTAGCGAGGTAGGTAAGATAGGTTAATATTAGGTTATTGTCCTAATGTATTACACAAGAAGTCTCGAAAACTAACAATTTGATTTTTGTACAAACCAATCCTTGGACCACGCAATGAAACGACTCGACAGACAATGATGACAGAAAACTATAGTGTGTGATGTAAATTATGTTTTAAAGAGAAAATACAGTGCAGTATTAACATGTTCAATTTCGGAGCAGTAGTAGTTATACTTATATCATGTTGTACACATTTTTGCAAGCATTTTATTTTCATGATATACCCAAATTGAAAAACTGTTTGATATATTATTAAAGTTTACCGATTACACAATATAATCATTAATCACACTCCGAAACTCATAAGAAAAAATCGATCAAATCGTAATTAAAGCAGTCATGAAATCAAAGAGCACTGCTTCTTACCAGGAACTAGCTGGTACCCGGCGCGTTGCAGCCGTAGAAGAAATAATTGCGGAAATATCGTTTTAAATTTGGAAAAGTTGTATCGTTTAATTGGGAATGATAATATATTTATTCATGTTGAATGATATAATATAATTTTCAAATAAATTTGTCGGTACGATATGCGCGCCACCTACTGTAAATTAATTGTACTGTAATTAAATTGTACCTTCGCGGGAGTGGAAGCAATATGTTGTCAAAGTTTTAGCGCAATCTGATGAACGGTATGGCATGGCAGCGCATAAAATACGAACAAACAAACATAGCAATTTTTAATATTAGACTTAAGCAAGAGTAACATGGTAGAATCCTAGACATCCTACACCAGTGACTCGGGTATTTTTATTCATAATTAATAAATAATCCTATATTTGATTTCATACATATAGATATGGCAGTAACTTGTATTTCCACAAAGTCATGCAAAAGAGTTAAATCGGTAACGATACATAAAATACAAATTGATTAAAACATTTTGTGGAACTCACTTCGTGAAGCTGGAAGTGGCAGTGTAGCCCGCGGCGGCGGCGACCCGGCGCTCCGCAGCCGCGTCCACCATTCCTCTGCATCACCGCGACGAGCATCACTCGCTGGTCGCGCCACCCCGCACCGTGAGTTCACCACCACCACACCGTCACTACCACACTGACACCATGTACATACATTACAACCCTCACACAAAACGTCTGATACCTGATCACTACGTGGTTGATATTTGATATCAATATCAACTTGCGAATTGAGCGACGGCGTTTTAGTACTCAATGCAACGCTCGGTTTTGTCCAGTTTATAAATACAAGAAATTAATATCTGAAACAAAAAGAGTATAGGATTTATAACTTTATTACTTTAAGATATCAAATTATCATAATAATATAAGACAGATACATGAAAAATAGTCAAGGGTCAAAGCAGACAAGAGGTTAAAAGTGCCTGATATTTCTGTTGTTTACAACAAGCGATTTGATTTTCACGTGTACTTCTATTAGAGTACTAACTAGCACTTTATACGGCTTTACTCGCGTGAAGAAGTGCCAATTGTAAACCGATTTTATTTTTTATGAAATATGCTGTATACCTCAAGACTGGTCCAATTCAAAATTGATGAAAAAACTTCATCTCTAAGAGTGGAAAACTAGGGGTGATGTTTTGGTGTAACTGTTTATATTACATTCTCTAGTTAGTACCTCGCGCTTGTGGTATTCCTTATTTCACTTAAAAGGGACAAAAATCAAACATAATATAATAAAAAACTAAATAACAACTTCAATGATACTATGCCTAAAGCCTTGTTTACGCCGGAGCGAAGCAATGATATAGTGGCATGCCAAAGGGCCGCATGCTACAATAATTAAACGTGTTTTTTTTTTTATTGTGTACTAAAACTTTTAATATGCCACGTTTTTTTTTCCTTATCCTACATTGTCATCCGATTCTGAACTATGTTTAAAATTTCAAGCTCTAGCTAATTGGGAAGTGCTCAAAATTGGAGTTGCAAGATTCCACTCGTAACGACAGACAAACCGAAGTAGAAAATACCCTCATAAAAACGTGGTAAAATCATTGAGCTATTATGTACTACGTACTAGAGGCGACACTGCATTAAGTTACGTTGTTCCATTCAACTGCGGTGATATTGCCGCACTTTACTCAGTCGCTCGCTAGGCGCTAATGAGTTGACACATGCTGTGTTGATTATATAAAAAAGTTCTTGATGAAATATGCCATGGTTTGTTTTAGACATTGCACAAATAATTCAAGAAATGTTAGCAAATACCAAGGAATAACTTTTCATCGGTGAGTAAAATACTTAATAAAAAAGTATTATAGATTAATAATCAAAGAAATTATTCAAAAGACGCCATCTCGGGTCATGAAATATAGATTATGAAATTACTTTGTTCAGATGCGACGTTTCTGTAGGTACTTAAGCGTGAGAATAATTGTGCATAATATGTTTTTTTTTTGCTAGAAACAAATGGAAGCATTCATAATTAGGCTAAATTTCTGATATTTAAATTTGCTGATTATTCTTTTATTTTATTTTTGTGTTTCCCCGTCCAAGCCATGAAAACAGAAAAATGAAATAAATTCATCCATTTTTTAACTCTCGTGCGCCCAGCATTTATGAACGACTCTTATTCTAATCTAAATAAATATATTTGTAAATTATATGTTATATCAATAAGTTTTGTTACAAATACATTTAGTATGTTTTTTATATTTTACATAGTTACTTTTTAAAATATTCAAATAAAGATAACACTTAAATGTAAATTTGATATAATATTATGTAATATTATATTAAATTAGCACATATGCAAAATAAATAATCATTAAGAAAATTTTACTCGATATAATTACCAATACTGTCCAAATAAACAATTACTTATTACATACTAATCATTCTACCTACGTATAATCTATGATGACAAAGACTGCTCATGCGCGACTCTACTATTTACCGCGCATGCGCGAAGACATAGAGTAGCGTAACATTTTTTGTTTGGAATAGCTTCTCTAGTACGTAGTACATTATAACTCAATGGGCAAAATGTCGCACATTGTAGGAAGATTCATGCGGCATGGCAATTGACAGCACTTTCATTTTGTATTAGCTGACTTTCGTACCTTGTATCTGAACCAGATGAATTGCATGCGACATTTTGATACGCCAAAACAGTTTGGAGGTTATGTTTTGTCTATTTGTTTTCTTTAAAATAATATAATTATTGAGATTTTTAGTCATGGATAGAAAAAGTCGTCTTATGAGATGTCCAAATTTCAAATTAAAAAACTACATAGAATAAAACGTAAAATGTACTAAATAGAATAAATATAACGCAATGTTTTACAATTTTAGGCCGGCCACATACATACGGAATTCCGTTTCGGAATTCAGGATTCCGTGAATACATCACACACACACACACGTTTTTTTTCGTTCGGAATAATAAGGGTCAGTTGAGAGACGTTAGCCATTGAGTCTAGACATTCTGCCAGCAAATAATGACGACGATTTTCTAATTGCGATTCCATTGTTGCTTTATCATTCTTACTAGGTGCATCCCCTTATCACCCTAAGCTTGTAATATAGTCAATACTATGTAAAAAGATCTATCTATCCAGAGATATTTTTTTAATATTTATGTATGTAAATTCTTTCGACGAATTATTAAATAAAATAAGATGAAAGGTTACGAAAAGCTATACACCTACAAGATTAAATGTAAAAACATACATAAATACGAGGGTGGATTGAAAAGTACTCGGCCTAACCAAGAAAATAAACAAATACTAAATCAGTTATATTTTTATTTTTCTACATAATCACCATCAAGTTCAATACACTTTTGCCACCTCCCCTTCCAAGCATTTAGACCGTTGAAAAAAAATGATTCTTCCTTAGAGTCAAAATATGCGTCTACAGCTGCTTTGATCTCGTCGTTTGTCGAAAATCTTTGACCTCCCAAGTGCTTTTTTAGGTTAGGGAACAGATAGAAGTCTGATGGTGCCAGATCAGGTGAATACGGCGGATGCGGTAACAGTTCAAAGCCACAGTTGTGAATTTCAGCCATTGACTGTACTGACGTGTGAACACGGGCGTTATCTTGATGAAACAGGACTTTTCTTCTGAGCATTCCTCGACGTTTTTCTTTTATTTCCTCTCGTAAACGACGTAGTAAGGTGCAGTAGTAATCAGAGTTTATATTCTGACCCCTTTCAAGATAATCAATCATAATCACACCTTTCGAGTCCCAGAATACTGAAGCCATCACCTTATTTGCCGACAAAATCGACTTAGCCTTTTTAGGGGGTGGTGAACCAGGTCTTCTCCACTGTTTTGATTGTTGTTTTGTTTCCGGTGTACAGTAATGAACCCATGTTTCGTCCATAGTAACAAAACGATTCAAAAAATCATCTGCATCGGCTTCAAATAACTCCAAACAGTCGCGTGAAATAGTCAATCGCGTCCTTTTTTGTTCAACTGAAAGGAGTCGCGGAACCCACCTCGCAGACACCTTGTGGAAACCCAACTCGTTGACAATGATGTTTTGAGTTCGTTCATAAGAGATGCCTATAATCTCGGCTATCTCTCTAATTTTTAATCTGCGGTGTCCCATTATTAAATCATGTACTTTTTTAATATTTTCGTCAGTAGTTGACGTCGAAGGCCTTCCAGAGCGGGGTTCATCTTTCACACTCTCTCTACCACGCTTAAATTCTGCTATCCATTTTTTGACGGATGAATATGACAGAGCACAATCGCCTAATGTACTGACCATGTCATCATGGATGGCTTTTGATGATAGCCCCTTCTTATGGAGGTACTTAATGACGGCACGCTGCTCGATTTGCTCCATTCGCGGAAATTATGTCCGATTACTTCGTTAATAAATTTATAAAATCACAACTAATTATCGCACACGTTTCGAACTTCACACAATGAACTAGTCTAAACTGAACTAAATAATGTGGGTAGATTTAATTTTTAGAATTGAATGGATCTGTGTTAGGCCGAGTACTTTTCAATCCACCCTCGTACATCTACTCGCTTCGGTCGTGCGACGAACACTGAGCGCATTCCGTACGGAATTTACGTATGTGTGTTGCGACTCGTACAAAATCTATGGAAGACGTGCGTTCGGAGCGGCTTTTTTCCGTTCGGGATCCCGAACGCACAGGCGGTCATACGGAATCTCGAATCGGAGAAATTCCGGACGGAAAAATAACGTACGTATGTAGCGGGTCATAGATTTTATATGGACTTGCTGCGTTCGGAATCGGTATGTATGTGGCGGGCCTAAGGCCGGCCACATACATACCGATACATACATACATAAGAGCGAGTTAGTTGCGCTAGGATATTATACTAATATTATACGATCATACTTGGAGATGTGTTTACAACTTTGCCTTGGCATATATTCTGATACGAGTACAACTGGTCACTTCGCCCACGCGGATTCTAGACGTAGGATCATGCACCTTCCCTGTTAGACCTTCTGCTGACTTCTCATCCGGACGAATATCAGGTCTCCGTCGATGCCCTCTTGGCTTTTCGGATCACTGCCTGATCCTGAGTATGGTGCCCATATCAGGCACGACCTGAAGGCTGTCACCGTGTGTGGCACTATAGATCAGCGAAACGGGATGAGATGTGGTGATGCTTTTTTTGCGTCTTACTGTTTTTGTTTTGCTTGTTTTGCTTCTAGCTGGATGATTCTAATATCGTTGCTGAGTCTGTCTCCGATGTGATGCTTCAGGGGATGGAAATTGTCATCCCGTCATCTGTCGGCGGCAGATTCCAGCCATTGTTTGGTCGGTCCTGTAACTTGCGTGGCGGCAAAAGCAGGAGTGTTATAAGACCTGGGCCGACGCATCGGCGTCCCGGGATGCAAACAGTAGCGCACTCAAAAAGTAATATAACTCTGCTTTCAGCTCCTTCAAAAGAGTTATCGCTAGGGCAAAGTTTTTCTTCCACCTTTCTTTTGTAACTCGTGCATTCTAGTCATTCGCCAAGGCTGCGACAGGGAATTTCTGCAAGCCATCATTACCATGTCTGCGCAAGGAGGATGACGCGCTGGCCCACGCTGCAAAGTTTTCTTTTTGCGTCCAACTTGAATTTTGACGACAGGGGGTAATCTGCCGCCTACTGCTTGGAGGCGGCGCCTACCATCCCGCAGTGTGATGCTTTGTGATGATTGATGTTCAGTGCGTAAAGCTTCCTCGTCTATAAATGGAGTGTGCCTGATGAAATCCCCCCTATTGTGCTAAAGAAGTGTGCTACAGAGTTAGCACCGGGACTTTAGGCGTCGTTCTAAGCTAGACAGCCTTGGTGCACCCGATCCCTAAAAAATGTGACCACCGGACTCGTCCAACTACAGGCATATCGCCATCACCTCCTTGTTCTCCAAAATATATAAATAAACTATTAACTGCCAGGTCATGATGTACCTTGACGAGCAACAGCTGATTAGTAACCGTCAATACGGTTTTTGTCGATGTCATTCACCTGGTGATCTTCTTGTTTACCTTACTCACCGATGGGCGGAGGCAGTCGAGACCAAGTAGAGGGTCCTGGCGGTTAATTTGGGCATAGCGAAATCGTTCGATCGGATTTGGCACATAGTGCTTCTTTTGAAGCATCCCTCTTAAGGGCTTCCCGAGAAATTATGCCATTGGGTCACTAGTTTTCTTACAGATCGGAGTATTATCATCGTAGTCGACGGTGCATGCTCCTACTCCAAGCTAGTCGCCGTGGTCTACCCTGTACCTGCATATCAATGATATGTTGCATATTAGTAACTTATGCAGATGACAGCACTGGCGATGATATTTATACCGGCCGTGCCAATATTTCTCGGGAATATTTCTTCCTCGTCTATAACTAGAACAAACTTGTGTCTGAAGTAGAGTCGTTGTTAAACATAGTCTCGGATATAAGACGACTTGGTTTGCGCGTTTGCCACTAAAAAGAACCCCTTTGTCGTATCTCCTAACTTTCAGGGCACTCCCCTTTTTGCCTCAGCCAGCATCGGAATCCTCGGCGTCGACATATCAAATGATGTTCAGTTCCACGGTCACTTGGAAGGGAAGGCCAAATTGGCCTCCAAAAAGCTTAGCGTGGTTTTGTAAAGTGGGACAGTATTTCATCCTGGAACCACCTGCAACTTTTACAAGGTTAAGGTTCGGAATCACATGGAATGCCTCATCTCTGGGCAGGGGCACCCCAGTGCCAACTCCTTCCAAATTCAGCGAAGAGCGGCCCAAATTGTCAGCGATCGAGTTCCTTCTGATCGGCTTATCATTAGCGCTGTGAAGAGATGTTGCATCCCTTTGCATTTACGACGGGGAATGCTCAGTGGAACTGTTCAGATTAATTCCAGCCACCACATTCCACCAACGCACATCGCGACAAAAATCCCGATACCATCCACACCATCTGGAGCTTGGCGGCCCAACACTGTGCGATTTTCTAGGAGTTTTCTTCCTCGCACGACTTCTTTGTGGAATTGTTTAACACCAACAGGTTTTCCGGACCAATATGACTATAGTTACTTTCAAGAATCAAGTGTACTCCTTTTTTGAACACTGCAATGCACCTGCAATTCCCCTGGTGTTGCAGTTGTACGTGGGCGGCGGTCGACATTTTTTTATTTATTTATTTATTTATTCTTTTTTACATCTACCGTATAATAAGGGATATAAAGGGCGGACTTAATGCCTTATGGCATTCCCTACCAGTCAACCCTGGATGATTTGAGAAGCTGTGGTAGGTGCAACACCACTCATTAATTAATAAATAAGTAAAAACATTATATCTTATAACAAAAAGCAAATAAATAAAATATTTTTAAACTATACAAACTTAATATTATCTACTTTGTAATAAACAGAAAAAAAAATAATAGTAAATATATAAACAGATAAAATATACTTTTATTTATTTATTTATTTATTTAACTTTTTTGAACCTTATAAAATATATAAGTACAAAAGGCGGACATAATGCTTAAAGCATTCTCTGCAACCTTGAGGATTGGAAAAACATCGAAGGCGGTAATTATAATACATAACAGTAAAGAATAAGAAATATAATGAATTTAGAAATTATAGCATATAAACATAAAGGTAAAAAAAAAAATACATATACCATACATACATATATATATATATATATATATATACAAACCACATACACACATATCCACCAAATCCAAATCCACCAAAGAAACTCCAAGCATAGCCTTTTCTATCACTCACTGAATGGCTTTATAGCTTGTGGAGTAGTCTTACTGTTATTAGTGTCCACATTTCGGTATCATATGAGCTTGCAGATTCCCAAATGCTGCCCAGCCGAACTAAATCTAAGTTATTTCTAACTAACTTCACTACCTGCCTGAGTGTTATTTCCAGAACTTGCAATGCTACAGTGTTCTTAATATTTTAATCAACATTAAAATATTATTAAAATATCAAACTCTTAGATATTAAGTGGCATTTTGGTGGAATTATTTAAAATGCTAAGGTGGGAACTGACTGGCCATGACATGACTTGACATAGTTAAATTTTAAGCTCTTAGACAGGTATTCACAGACAGTGTCTGGTTTATACTAAAATAATTGTTTTTTTTTTATTAAAAAAAATTAATATACCATGAAACAGAAACATGTTTTTTGTACATATACATTGTCATCCGATTCTGAGGTATATTCAAGATTTCAAGTCTCTAGCTCATCGGGAAGTTAGTTTAAAATCAATAATTAAATTCGATCCACAGATATACTAAAATAATAAAAGAATGTGGTAACTTAACAATGTCAAAATTTATCTCTTCCTCACTGATTAAGTTATTAAGCTTATATACTCTTGCCTTGAAGACACCTATATTGTATTTGGATGGGAAAATAGAGGTTATTTTAATTTTTTTTATCTTATACATACACAAATTTATAGATAATAATAACCCCTGGGATCACCTGGAAGGTGATCGCTACCAAGCTATTTCTAATTTGTTTTGTGTTGTTAATTGTGTAACATACATGACTATAAGCTGTTAATTTCAATAAGTATTTTTTATAGTCTATATTGAATAAAAAAAGTTTCTGTTTCTGTTTCAAAGGAAATGTCACTTTGTCAGTCCTATTCTGATCTTGCAGGCATCTTTTTTTTACTCCTTTTAATGTCTTTTTACTTTTACTCATTTTTAATGTCATGTACTTGTTAAATTAAAAGCAAACTCATTTAAAATATTTATCTACCTACCTATAGCCTATTAAAAGTTCACTGTTGAACATAAGCCTCCCCCATTTAATGCTTTATATGGGGATATTTGCTATAGTTGCCACGTATTTGGCAGGCATTTGGTAACCTCAGTTTTTTATTACTTTTGCCTTTTCATCGGGAACCTCTGTTGTCTCTTATGACATCCACAGAATGATAACGGGTAGTTTAAGCATCAAAATGCTTTAAAAGTATGTTTGAATAAATGAAATTACTTTTTTGCACAAACAAATCTTTATAAGAAAAAAATGGAAGAGGTGAAAATTTAATGACAACATTGAGCATTAAGTACTAAAAGTGATTTATGTAACTATCCTGAACCTTGAAACAATCTACCTATCTAATGATACCCCACTTGATATAAAAAGTTGATAATCCTTTTTTTTGTTTTTAATATGATGTTATCAGGGGAAGGATGTAAAAAATATTTGTTTGTATTGTATTTATATCTTAAAATACACATCTATATTAATACAGTAAACTTCGTTTTTTTTTTAATTAACTTTTTTTTAACTATCTAGAATTCCATGGGCTGATATATTATGATAGGATTCAGTTTAAATTATTATAAATTAATATATCCACTTCTGTTGGATAGGCAGACAGAATGGAAATAGATATTTAATAAAGAAATATACGAAACATCAAATATATAGGTATATCAATTGCAATCTTATTAGGTATAGTAACAAACGATGTAGGTAATTACATAGCAGATAAATAACTTTTCGGGGGTACTTTTAAAAGACAAAACAAGAAGTCATTCATGTTGTACAAATTTGATAAAATTATAATAACTGGAGCTATTCACGACAATGATGTCCAAGCTCCATTGCACGTACTTACAATATAATGAGATCATCGATACAACAAATAAATTTAAATATGACTCACCCGTCTATGTACTTGCTACAAAAAGACCGTGTAGGTTATCATTATCACAAAGCGTCATAGATAGCACAAATTTCAATTATTTATTCAAGACATCCTCTGTGAATATATTATAATATAAGCGTTCTTGAGAAAGAAAATTGTATTTACTTAAATAAGGTCTTATTAGGCTACTATAAATATTCGTTGTTTCTCGAGAATGGTGAAAAAGGAAATACAATTAAATTAAAATTAATACACTTAAATAAACATCTTGTTAATTTTCCTTTTCTATTTTTTTCATTGAATAAAATTAAAATGACTATAGACCATAGACTTAGTATTAGTACTTCGTAATTCTCCCATTTACGCACAGAGTATTTTTTATTAAAGAAACATCTACGCCATTGATATTGAGTTTCTGCGAATCTAAATCTAACAGTACCCAGTAGTGCCACCTATTGAGTTAGAAGCAAGTCAGTATACAACAAGTAACGATTGGTAGTCATGAAGAGCTTACATAATACATATTTGTCTTCAATGGTTTCAATTTCTATGTTTACTAAATTCAGAATTGTAACCAATCGCCGACTGTATTTCTATATTTATACTAATATCTGATTGGTCGAAAACAAATGCGTTTACCTTTCAAACTTTGTTTCATTCATTTGACTTTGACACTTCTCTTCTCTTTGCATTTTGACATAAACAATAAACTTGGTTTGTGGTTCTTTTAAATCTAATAATAATATTTAAATCAAATGCTGAAATATTATCTACCGTTGCGTTTGTATAATAATGCAGTATTTTTCATGTGGTATTGTAATTTTTAGAACTCAATTTGCATAAATGAAAGTAAATACAATTTATATTGAACGCTTTCTCAATGTTACTACACCCAAGCAATGTACAACACAAGAACAACCTTTGTGACAATGTCTGCATCTGTTGACTAAAATTTGAAACCTAATAAGCTTTTAACAAGGTCAACAGTTTTCATCAATTCATAGTCGACAAAAATAATCAGGATTACATTTAAGTTTCAAAAGTAATGCTTTAGTACAGTGTACACGTAATTTACAAGTCCAAGTGTCCGCGAAAATGTTCTTTACTTTGTTTTTCGCAATCACAACGTTACATGAACATGGATGACCTAAAATGCGAATACGTAAAGAAAAAAAGATGCTTTCGATTGTCTCAAGACAAGTTAATTGAAAAACCTAATAATGATTTATACGTCATTTATCAAAAATCAGACGTAATCTTATTATTACTTAGTGTTCACTAAATCTCTCGACATCAAAAGTGAAAATGTGATGTGTCAAACTGATTGTTTACCTCGCGGCGGACAGGTGAGCGGTTTGTATAAGTGGTACGTGAGGGCGGCGGGCGGCGGTCGGCATGTCGGATCGCTCGAGTCCCGTGAACGGCGGCTACGAGGCCGCAAGCGTGGAGCCTGCGATGAGGCTCACTGTCCGCAAAGACCTCTTCCCTCAGGAGTGTCTGTCAAATGTAACGCCTATTATTTCCAGCGGTGAGATGTTACAAGAAGGAGTCGAGGGCGTCTCTTGCGTAAAACTCGCAACCGACTTCGAGCAAAGCATTGATGACATTGCTAATCAAAAATTGCAAGTACACAATGGAGCTCTGCCATCCCAAACACGTACTCGCCACAGGAAACACAAGCAGCACTCAAGACGTGATGCTGAACGCTCGCCCGTTAATGGTTGTCTTTCCACACCGAAGAAAAAAAAGAAAAGATCCCTTCGTGAATACTATCAAAGGACTGCCAAAACAAATAGTATAGTGCCCTCACAAGTGAAAGGTGGCAAAAACTTATATTTAGTCAGTAGCAGTGAGTGTCATAATGAAGCAGGTAATGATGAAGAAGAGTACAATGAAAGTGAAAGTTCGGAGGATGAGGTCCTCAAGTGCAGTGTTAAGTTACCTATTATTAATTTACAACGACAGAGTGGTAAACCTTACAGTCATGAACTTAGTCAATTATCAACAAAAAAGAGTAAATCAAAGGAATCTTCTAAAGAGAAGAGGACTCATGTAGTGATGCCTTGTAGTGGTAAACCACGTTCGATGATAGGAATTTGTAGTTCACGCAGCAAGAAAAAGTCTAAGAAACTTGATTACACAGCCACATATCAAAGTCAGATAGTGGACACTAATACTAATATAAAGCTTAAGATCAGAAGAACAAGTGCCCATGATATGGTATGTAAATTTTTTCTACTGAACTTGTATTTGTTAATTTTTAAAGTTAAGCATAACCACCCCAAACTGCAAATTAAAATAAATGCTTTATTTTCTGTTGTTATTTTCAGTTACAAAATATAGGCTGCCTAGTAAGCTGATTATTCAGTGATATTGCAGTTCAAAGGTAGTCCACTGAGTAGTTAGCTTAATCAATTAACTTCCCTATTCTAATCAAGAGTTCATTCCATGCTGTATTCATCTGTAACTGTAACAAATGGACATAGAAAAAATGACTTCACTGTTGACCTACTCCAACTATTTTCAGTTGTTTGCTGTTTTAGTTTGTTCTTCTGCTGGTCATTTCCATTCCTTTGGTTAGAATATGTAGGGATCATTAGTATTTAAGTTCACAATGATTACTTTATATTCAAATTTAAATATTTAGTACTTCTTCACTTACACATATACATCAGCAAATAATATGTTGTTGATGCCGCAAAGAGGCAAGCCTCAATTTTTTTTTAAATTACAGGAGAGCAAGAAAACATTTATTATTCCCTGATTATTAGCATTTTTTCATCAGAAAATTAAATATATTAGACTTAACTACAAATAAGATAAATTTTCTGATGAAAAAAGCTAGTAATAGGGGAATAGAATATAATATATTCTTGCCTCCTGTAATTTTTTGAAAAATTGAGAACTGCCCCTATGCGGCGTCAACGACGAATATATCAGTGATTTTTTTTAATAACTTTATTTTACTTTAATTTATCACCTCAGTAATTTTATTTTTGGTCTTATTCAAAATTAGAATAGGACAACTATTTTAAACTATATATTTAAGTACCTATAATTAATAAAATTAAGGATTGATTTTTAATCCTCAGATAAAATGTCTCATAACTATCTAACAAGTAAAATTATTCTGTTAATTAGCTTGTTTTTTTCAATTGTAAAACATCTAATGAATAGCTATCTGACCAATCTATCGGACTTTAGCAAAACTAACTTCTGGGAGGTGAAACAAAAATATTGTAGAGTGCAAAGGTTATATTAAAACTTGCTTCGGATAGGCTTAACATACTTTCCGAGGCATTTGGGTGAAACACCGCCAATTTCCTGACTTTGAGCAGCTACTGAGAACTTCTTGACATAAAACCCAAATTAATTTTGGCCTGACCCGGGATTTGACACTGCGACCTAATGATTTCAAATTGTATTTACAATCACTAGACCAACGAGGCAATCAATTCAATATATACAAAATCACAATAGAATCAAAAAAGGGAGCATTTGGCAAATTTTAATACTCGTACCTTGATGACACTCACATTGTAAGCAGATGGAAATATAGATGCTAACAAATTATTCCACTTGATATCTGAACTCAATACAAATGACTAAGCATACCTTTTGGTTCAAATTTGTGTTATGTGAAGAAAAAAGAAGGGTATAGGCAGGTCTCACCCCTTTCAGAGCATCAGATTGTCCAATGGTGAAAGGAAGTGAGAGGATTTAAGTTGTGCATCTTCATTTTCTCATTCATCTTCCATTCATATCTGCCTGTAATACTGATGGCTTTCTTCCATTGTACGAAGGCTTTGCCCCAATTGTCATGCTTTTTAAGATGATTGATAATAATCACAGTAGTAGATGTCTCACACTTTGATGCTGCTTACAGTAGCCAATCGGGGTATTTATTTCTTTTTACAACTTTTTTAATTTCTGAAAATTTGTGCAACATAAAAGTAATGAAGGTTCAAAATTCTATATCTACCACCACCAAAGTTACACAAATAAAGATCAAAGGTGTTTGTTATTTAAGAAAGATAAATCGATTAATTGACATTTTCTTGTACTCATAGTAGGTGGTATTCCATTACCCATTTTTGCCATCAAATAACAATGAATTCACTGCTGCTGCTATGTTCAGCTCTGAAGGGTATAGAAAGCCAGTATAATAACAAGCTGTATGGATCAATTTACATTGCCACGGAATGGAATGGAAGTGAATTTTTGTAACAAAATTGTACATAGTAAGATGAATTTTATTCTAATGGTGTAATGTACAAACTAGATATGAGTCAAAAAAGAAGTAGTGTGTATTCCATGGAATTCTCGAGAATTCCCATAGCTACTATCGGCACAGTCTATGGGATCTATGGGAAGAGCCGTGAAGAGTGACATTTTCATTTCTTCCAGAAATTATGAACCCAAATATTTCATTTTCTTTTTCTGATACTGCCTCACCATTCTTGTCAAATAAAAGATCTAGACTAAATAATTGAATGGTGTATATTGGTTTAAGGCGTAGCTTCCATTCCATTCTATTCCATTCCGCCGCAATGTAAATTGAGCCTAAGACTGGTAAGATTGAATATCTTAGTAACAATGCATCTGTAGCCTTCTTTGTTTGAAGTTGGCTGCAGGTGTCCATGGACTACAATAGCCACTTACCATCAAGTAGACTGTAAGTTTGCTTGTCACTTCAGTGTTATAAAAAAAGGCTTAATTTGATTCATTAGTAGTAGGTAGGTTGTACCTATTTTAATTCATAAAATAATTATAGTATCGAGCCAAATTGTATTTGAATGACCCCAGTCCACTGCTGAACATAGGCCTCCCTCATTGATTGCCTCAAAGGAGAATTTTGCCATAGATGGCACAATTTGCAGGGTGTTTGGCACCCAAGTTTTCTATTGTATTTACATGTTATCACCCACAATGTGATAAAAGGTAGTAGACACAGCATTGTGCCAAGCTAAACAAATTATGTTCGTGCATTTTAATCAATATTTTTTTAAGAATTAATAGAGTTTTAATCAAAATAAAGTCCACATTCATAAGCAACAAAGGTAATCAGAATTAAGTAAGCACAGATATATTATGGATATGCCCTATGTTTATGGCTTTTATGAAATTTGATAAGAAGATAAGAGACCCAGATAGAGACAGGGTGAGAGACATCTGTACTGTAATTGCCAATCTAAAATGATAATAATGCAGTAGGGATACAACCAACAGCTGATTAGCTGAAAATCTGGAAATAAAGATGGGCATGCTGATTTTCTGATTGATTCTCTATCTTATTGTGTTTGTTGATCATGTACACAATTATGATTGATTCATGACACATGAGAGTAATTAATTTTTTTACTATTATTTATGTTCATTCATCAAAAATCATAGTATTCTAAATGGCAAAAAAATCTGCTCAAGATTATTTTGTCCTTTCTTTATTTGTAAAGAGTATGATTCCTTTGTGCTTTTTGTTATCATTTTTGTCTTAGTTACTTATCTGTAAATTACATTAAATTATTTATATCAGTTTAATTATTAATTAACAGCACATGTATACAATCCTTTCAAGTGAAAGTTAGAAAGACAGTTATTATTTAATTGAATGACCAAGAAATAAGTTAAAAGTTGAGACAATCTGTTGAAAAGGAAGATGGAATTTTTGCAAAAAATTGATATACAATAGGTCTTTTAAATAAGTAAGGAGAAATTAAATCTCATTAAAATGTACAATTTTTTTCTAATCTCATATAGATTATATATCCTTACATATAAATAAAATTGAAATGTCTGTCTATAATATCAAAATAACTTCCTTTTGTTTGAACTGGGGGAGTTATTTGCATGCCAGTACATGAATAACCATTTTTAAAATTTTTGTTTGTCTGTCTGATTGTCCAGGCTAATTGTCAGAATGGCTAAATCAATTGTAATGAAACTACTCTAACAGTTAGAGAGCGATGCCAAGAGTGTGATGTAGGCTGTATTTATTTTTCGAAAAACTTGGAAAATCAAAAAATTGTTGTATGGTGAGTGTAGAGAACTGGAGACCCTTTTCTGCATTCCATCTTAGTCCTCGAGGGTGATATCTGCATTTTGATTCTTAATCAAGGATAGATCTAGATTTGGTCACAGTTTCCTTCTACCATCAGTTGGACTGTGTGCTCGTTTGTCACCCTTATTCTATTAAAAAATATTCAATGGAACTTAAGTTTTTTTTTGTCTCGCATTGGCAATTTAGTAGATGGTAGACTTATCGAAGTCGAACAATATCTGCAAATGAGCATAACCATGTATTAATTTTCTACCGACTTCAAAAAAGAAGAGGTACTCAATTTGACTGTGCTTTTTATGTGGGTGAACCGATTTTGATGAATATTTTTTATTTGAAAGCTGGTACTTCTCATGTGGCCCCATATAAATTTGATCAAGGTCTGACCAAAAGTTTTAGAGCTATATATTTGTACAAAATTTTTAATTTTTAATTATAATATTTAGTTTTTAAATGAATCATCATCATTACAACTCTTCACAAGTCCACTGCTGAACATAGACCTCCCCCAAGAAATGCCACAAAACGTAGTCCTGATCCACCTGCATCCATCGACTTCCTGTATGCCTTACCAGGTCATCACTCCATCTAGTGGGGGGATGACCTACACTTCGCCTAGGAATAGGCATTCATATTAATTTAATATTATATTGTTATGATTTCATGACATAAGAGTCCATCCTAACATTTTGCCCAAATGGAATCATGAGAGCTGAATGCATCAAGAAATGGTAGAATATCTACTCAATATATTCTGGAAAGTTACTGAAAATAACTTCTTTTTAGTGCTTTATTTTTTAAGGTATCATATGATTTAGCTAAACATTATTTTATGCAATACACAAAATAAAAATATTTTACCCATTAAATATATGTTTTCTTTTTCCACTGTGTTAATTTTTAATTTCGGTTAGATTATAATATTAAGAAACTAAAAAATCTACTATTATGGTATAAATAATAAATAATATTTATATATTATTCCTAATGTGCAAAGAAAATTTAGTTAAAGGTATATTTGTTTATTAATTTCTTTATATATTATTATTTAAAATAAATATTTTCCCTAGTTTACATACTAAATAGAATCTCACACTACTTTGTATTTCATCAACATATCAGTAAATACATTATACCTACATCTCATTATAGAATGGGGATGAGTGAACCTTAACATGTGATGGATGGTTAAGATATATTTAATATGAAACAAATTTCAGGTTACTCCAACACCTATTTCAATAGCTGACATAGGTCAGAGAAAATCCAAAAAGAAAAGAGCTGCTACGCCTGAGGTAAGCGAAAGCTCTGGTGAGGAGTATGATCCATCTCGTGGAGACACCGCCGCTGCCATGAGCGTGGCCGCACCTAAGCCGCGCCATGCGCGGCCTAAGACACGGAAAGTTAACAATAATAAAAGTAAGGAGTATTTAAGTATATGTACCTTACATAAAATTTTTATGATACTTAGTTAATAAATGTATTACCCGCCAAAGTTAACTTGAGACCCTAGCAAAATGAGCTCTCCCCTCCGCTTACCCTTTTGCCTCTTACCCCCCTATCGCCATCGACGCATTAGTACTGTCGACAAATTCAAAATCGATCTCACATGTTTGGCCTAGATTTGCTTGTTATGTTATTCTTTTTTACGTAATTACGGATTCTGACAGATAAGGTATTGGCAGTGACAATGACTGAATCATTTGGAGTACAACCTTTTTTAAATTTAAAATAAGAGCTTTTTAAATGTAAAATAAAATAATGCATACATTTTTCTATTTTATTTAGTACCCAGCTACCAAATTAATACATCAGCACTCGATAGTATTCGACAAACATTCCTTTTTTTTGCTATTAGTACAGCGCGCTTACGTTATCCGAGCGAAGTTTCAAGTTAACTTAGCTTTCACTAAAATTTAAACATACATATGTTATATTAGAACCTTGCCTTGTGATAATGTGGTAGTTAGAAGATCATCTACTTAATAAAATCTCAGAGAAGTTTGGTATCAATTATCATTATTACTATTAAAAATTAATTGCTGAACATTGGCTTCCCCCAAACATAGGCCTCCTCTGTGAGCTATCTAGTACTGATCTAGTAGTGAAATAATTAATAACACCATCTAAGGTGCTGGTTTTTTAATTGCTAATCAGCCTGCTATTGCAGGCAATCAGGTTATAATGAGACAATTTTTACATGGGTGAAACTAATAACTAGTAATGGACTGCTACAGATTTGTGACAATAAACATGAATGAAAACTTTTCTGAGTTATAGAAAAACTATTAAATGTAAATATGCCAATACTAGTCACATTGGTTTGGAAATTCACGTAGAGCATTTCCATAAAATGTATTAAATAAATAGAAATAGAAAATAGAATAACAAGTTGCTTATATAAATTAACGACTGTGGTATTAATATGTATAAAAACAATTTTTTTTGTTTTTTATTTGACAGGTAAAAGTGAAAAGACTGACAAAAGTAGAGTTAGTGGAGATGGTAAAAAAAAAGATACTGGGCCACAAAGTCCCTGGGCTCATTCCATGCCTGAAGAAATTCTCTTTAAAATTTTTGATTATGTTGTGTCTTCACAGGGCACTTTACCCACTGTAATCAGGTAAAACTAGTGATTTATTGCATTCATTGACAAGTACATAATAATGGAATATTTTTAAATAAAACTAATTTTACGGATTTTATCGCGTATATTAACTTATTTTTAACTTATTTTTATATTCCCGACGTTTCGGGTGCTTTCCAGCACCCGTGGTCACGGGGGACTGAGTTGTTTGACGTCCTGCTGTCATAGTTAGCCCGGCTACCTTCAGTTTTTTAATATTAATTTTTTTTTTAATTTTTTTTTTTTTTTTTTTTTTTTTTTACTGAAGGTAGCCGGGCTAACTATGACAGCAGGACGTCAAACAACTCAGTCCCCCGTGACCACGGGTGCTGGAAAGCACCCGAAACGTCGGGAATATAAAAATAAGTTAAAAATAAGTTAATATACGCGATAAAATCCGTAAAATTAGTTTTATTTAAAAATGGAATATTATTAATTAAACAAGTTTTATCTTTCAGGTTAAGTGGAGTGTGCAAATTGTGGCACAGTGTGAGTTGTAGGCCAGAGTTATGGAAGAATGTAGACCTTGCACAATATACAAGTGAAAAGAACAGAACAGATTACAAATTGGCGTGGCTTCTCGAAAATCGTTTAACGCTATGTCAAAGTTTAAATATTGGTAAGAAATAAATATCACTTTTTGGTGCTTCTGGCCCCACATTTTTATTAGCGCTTTAAAACGGAATCCCAATAAAAGCAAGCTTTGCGTATAACTTTCTATATTATGCTGAAATGTTTGATGTTACAGTATCTATTGTATAATATAGATATAAACAAATTTAATTCCAAAGTTACAATAATATTTTGAGAAGAAAATTCATGAGCCAGGATAAAATCGATAACAGAATTTTTCAAGTATACGACGGGTGACTGCTTCGTTGGTCTAGTGGTTGTAAACGCAACTGCTGATCATGAACTCCCGGGTTCGAATCTCGGGATAAAAAAATTTTTCTAAATAAAAAAAACACTTATTGAGTTTTTCCGTCAAGAAATTCTAAGTTGGCGGTGACTCACCCCCATGCCTCAGAAAGCAAGTCGTTGGACTTGCGCCTGATCTCTCTCCAATAGTGTCGGTTTACCGTCCCATGGGACTATGAGCGTGAGGAAATAGACGGTGCATCTGTGCTTGCGCAAACACTTGAGCACTATAATCCTTTCCTGCGTTGATGGCTAGTCTCCGTTGAGGCTGGCCGCCGTGGTTGAAATTCAATCTGGAGGATATTATTATTATTATTAGTTGCCAAAGTTTACTACTATAAATGGTCAATATTACGCAAATTTATTGGCTCCGGCACGAGAGGCAGTCGTACAGAAGCGATGTGGGAAGTTTGCGCGCGGGGTGATGTTTTCACAAGACAATGCGCTTGTTCACGGCGTACCACCCACCCTACAGTCCAGTCCTAGCTCCCAGCGACTATATCCTTTTTTCCAATTTTAAAACGGAGTTACGAGGTCGCGTAGATTTGTCGATGACAATAAAATGAAGGCCACTGTTAAAACCGATTTTGAGGGCAAATTAAAGAAATATTTTTGGGCGATTTGAAAGCGTTATCCACCGTATGTGAAAATGTATTTTGCTTGAGGGAGGCTATATTGAAAAATAAAAATAAAAAACTCATTACTTTTCTTTCATTTAATGCTTTAGGCTGCGGACTTATCAGCCGCCCCTCGTATATATAGTTTTCAAGTATATATGAGTTCAAGTTTTCGATAGTATAAAGAACTAAAAATGACAAACATATTCTTTTTTGTGTTTGTAAAGAAAGTAGGCCTCATTTCATTCAAACCTGAAAGCCAATATTAGTCTTCTCAGAAATAATGATTAATATATTCTATATACATAATTATTGTATGTTTTTGCAGCTCAATGGAAAGTGTGCAACGTGTCGTGGGTGTTAGCATGTGTGATAAACTACTGCCCGGGACTGGTTGAGCTTAGCGTAGCTGGGTGGAGCAGAATTACTCCGGAACAGCTTTATGATCTCGTTCAAGGATTGCCGAAATTACAACGCCTTGATTTATCACTAACGGTAAAATTACCTACCTGAGTTAAATAGTCAAATATTATTTTTTTAGAAATTGTGTCGCATTACCAACATCTTTGTATTATAGTTGTGACGAACGAAAATCTGTAATCTCATATTATTTGTAGATAGCATTAAATCATTCAAGACAAATATGTTCCATGTTAGCATCTACTTTTTCATTATATCATTCCTGTGGATATCGTAAGAGGCGACATAGAGAAACTGAAACAGGAGGTGGGCATCAGTATCTTTCTTATTTAACAACAAAATAATAACAAGTTGCAGTTATCAAGTTTTACACGTGGTAAAGCCATGCTGCTGCTATATTAATTGTATTGTTGTAGAACGGAATGGGTCGGCTCGACCGGGAAAGGACCACGATTTCACAGAATACCAGCGTAAAATAGCGGCTTCATGCTGCTGTGTTTCGTATGGTGAGTGTAGAGAACCGGAGACTCTTTTTACTGGAAAAGAGGCATTCCATCTTAGTCCTTACGGCTGATAACGTATCTGTATTTTGATTCGCATACGAGGATAGATGTAGATGTCTATGGACCACAGCAACCACTTACCATCAGGTGGACTGTGTGCTCGCTTGTCACCTATTATCCTATAAAAAAAAAACAACCCGCCTGCCAAGCATATGAACTATGGCAAATATCACTCGGTGGGGAGGTTATTGTTCAGCAGTGGACGTTAATCGCAAAGCCTAGATAGGCGATGGAATAAACATCTAAATCTCAGTAATAAGCATAACCTAACACGTTACGATGGCCGCAAACATGTCTAAATTGGGCTCCTTTTATCTAGTAGTGTAGATTATGTATTTATCACAAAGTTAATTGTAAAAATGTTCTCAATAAATATAAAATCACTTTGATATGTTTGTTTACAGTCTGAAACAGGCGGATCGAGCACGTGTTTGTCCGCGACGTCCATAGCTCGGGTGGCGGAAAATTTTGGCGAACGACTCACTCATCTCACCTTGGCCAATAACAAGTTCACGGCGCTACCCCAAATTCTTTCTTCTGTCGCTGTAAGTAAAATTTGTTTTCATGATAGAATAACTCGGTGCGACTATTAATAACTTTTAATTAGGCGGTTATGGAACATAGTATTTATTTTAAATTTTAATGTTGCATAAAAATGTTGAAATAAAAATAACATATTATGATTATTGGCAAAGAAAGCTTTGTTCCTTATTTCTATACTTTAAAAAAAATATGTTACGATAAAAAATGTAATGAAAAAGAAATGTGACATTAAAAAAAAACAGGCGACGCATAGGCCAATAAGAAAGCCCAGTAAGGCCTTCTTGAATACCTAGAAACCTAAAGTTCATGGATAAACCTATCATAGTCCTTGGGTTATTAAGCTCTGGACAGTACCATTTTTATTGCTTACTGACTGACACACCGAAAATCCTAAACTACTTCTAACTGACTTAAAAAATCTGAAATTTGGCATTGAAGTAGATTGTTAGGCGGTTAGAAATGAAATCGCCTCAAAACTACAAATCATCGATATTTGGTGTTAAAAAGTGTTGATAATGTTATTGGTGTGGGAATTCCAAGTAACATAACATAACAGAAACACTCACGCCTGTCACCCAGAGGGGTAGGCAGAGACTACGGACTTCCATTTGGCGCGATCCTGACACACCTCTCTCGCCTCTTTTACATCCATATATCTACGCATACACGCTCGTCGGTTAAGGGTACTCCTAATCTGGCCCATTTTTAATGTATCGCCGATTTGGTCGATAAACCTTCGTCTAGGGCGTCCCTTCCCGACCCTGCCGTTCACTGTATTGTATATGTTCCAAGTATTGTATATGAATCTAACCACACTAATAATTTTGCAACAATTAAAATATTATAGTATTAATTTTAAGAAGGAAACTGTGAAGCGATAACGCAATAAAAATTATATTATTGAAAAGCCAAATTTTCAAAAGTTAATAATTACACATGCATACATACATACAAACAAAACTTCTGCGTGTCATTCAGCGATTACGAGCTATCATTTGATACGATCCTGTGAAAGCTTCTTTAGAATCGTTGTGATTTGAAACTCGATGAAACGGAAAAGCAGCTAAAAGGAGACCAACATAATAATAAACATCTATAGGATTTAGCTGCAGCACCGCCCAAATTTCGACGGAATCAAAGGCTTTCTCATAGTCCACATACGCCAGACATAGTGGCAAATTGTACTCCTCGGATTTCTGTACAATTTGCCGAAGGGTATGTATGTGGTCTATGGTGCTAAAGCCTTTTCGGAAACCGGCTTGTTCGGGAGGCTGGAAGTCGTCAAGTCTGCGCGCGAGACGATTCGTAATGACTCTCGAAAACAGCACGTAGACGCGGCTCAGAAGGGAAATCGGTCTGTAGTTCTTCAAGAGAGCGTTGTCGCCTTTCTTGAAGAACAAGACCACCGCACTTCTGCTCCACGCCTCCGGTGTAATGCCACCATGGAGGACGGAATTAAAGAGCTTCTGAAGGACTTCAAGTACCGGTTTTCCACCCGCTTTCAGAAGCTCCGCTGTAATTCCATCCTGGCCTGGGGCCTTGCCGTTTTTAAGGTGCTGGAGAGCCATTCTAATCTCGCTCAGACTGACGTCCGGGATATCATCGGAATAATGTCGGATAAGACTCGCTCTTGGATCGTTACTCACACTTGCGTGTGGCTCCAACGATGACGTGTACAGCTGCCCATAGAACCTCTCAATCTCACTCAAAATCTCAGGTGCCCCGGAAACGATGCTGCCACATTCGGTCTTCAGCTTTGACAGTTGGCTCTTTCTGGCAGACAGATCTCTGGCAAAGACTTTGGAGCCTTGGTTCCGCTCGATCGCTTCTTCAATACAAGCTGTATTGAAGTTGCGTAAGTCCCGCCGCATGCATTTGGAGATCTGTCTGTTCAGTTGCCTGTATGCTGTCAAATCAAAAATTTGGGCGGTGCTGCAGTCCCTTCAGCGATGCCAAGTTGACAGTCGGTATATCGAAGTGTTGAAGTGCTTGTACAGTAGGGCTACGATGGCTATCCGAGTACAGAACCAGAGTACGAAACCTATCCAATTGCAGAGAGGTGTAAGACAGGGTGACGTCATATCCCCGAAACTCTTCACCGCTGCATTGGAAGATGTTTTCAAGCTTCTGGACTGGAAAGGATACGGTATCAACATCAATGGCGAGTACATCACTCACCTTCGATTTGCCGACGATATAGTCCTTATGGCAGAATCGCTGGAGGACCTAAGCACTATGCTCAATGACCTCAATAGTGTTTCCCAACGGATAGGTCTTAAGATGAACATGGACAAAACAAAGATCATGTTTAATGTCCATGTCACACCTATGCCGGTAGTTGTTGGGAACACTAAGCTCGAAGTTGTTGACGAGTATGTTTACCTGGGACAAATAGTCCGACTAGGTAAGTCCAACTTCGACCGAGAGGTCAATCGACGGATTCAACTCGGTTGGGCAGCGTTCGGGAAATTACGGCACATCTTCTCGTCAGGTATACCTCAAAACTTGAAAACGAGACTGTACACCCAGTGCGTGTTGCCAGTGATGACATACGGAACTGAGACGTGGTCCTTCACTGCTGGCCGGTTGAGGAAGCTCAAGGTCGCTCAGCGAGCTATGGAGAGGGCTATGCTCGGAGTTTCTCTGCGTGATAAACTCAGAAATGAGGATATCCGCAGTAGAACCAGAGTGACCGACATAGCCCAACGGATTAGTAAGCTGAAGTGGCAATGGGCCGGCCATATAGCTCGAAGAACCGACAACCGATGGGGAAGAAAGGTTCTCGAGTGGCAGCCTCGTACCGGCAGGCGAAGTGTAGGGCGTCCCCCCACTAGATGGAGTGACGACCTGGTAAGATTTGCAGGAAGTCGATGGATGCAGGTGGCTCAGGACCGTGCTTTGTGGCATTCTTTGGGGGAGGCCTATGTTCAGCAGTGGACTTGTGAAGGGCTGTAATGATGATGAATGATGATAGGATTTAGCTTGTAAGAAAATGAGATAGAATATTATATTAAACTAGCTGGCCAGGCAGACGTTGTACTGTCCTTAACGGCGAACCTCTGTACTATAAAAACACTTAAATTTGCAATAAAAAATGCTGAGGGTCACTTATCGGGATAAATACTATCCTATCTCTCAAGTTGGACCAAACTGCACAGGGTATTCAAAATTTCATTGAAATCAGTTTAGTAGTTTAGGAGTTCATCGCGGACAAAAAACGTGACACGTAATTCTTATATATAAAGAAGATTTGACGTACCACTACAGAATAAATAATAGTACAAGAACAGAAGTATCACTCTCTGACAGCAAACTTGCGAGTTTAAACCTAGTTACAATGTCGCAAATGTTCATAATACTTTGCACGCCTCGGACAACCTTCGTCATATTAGTCTACCGATTATATCGTCGAAAATAAAATAAAGCGGCACGGCGTTCGAGAGTGTATCACTCAGCCCGTTACGTGCCTTTGTTAAGGCCACACCTACTGCAGGGTTAGGTGTTGTGAGAAAACAAATTGAATCATTTGATATTAGTTGGCAGTAGAATACAATAAGGGAACATTATTGTTCAAGGTGAGGAATATTACAACATCGAGAAAACTTAAGATTATAACAATGTGAAACTACATTTTAAACCGACTTCAAAAACAGGAGGAGGTACTCAATTCGACTGTATTTTTTATGTGTGTTACCTCAGAACTTTTTCCTAGGTGAACCGATTTTGATGATTCTTTTTTTATTTGACGGCTGGTGCTTATAATTTATATATCCCATATAAATTTGATCAAGATCTGACCAGTAGTTTTGAAGTTATCCTTAATAATGCGTATTAATATTGAATTAGGTTGTACAAAAATTTTAATTTGATATGTGGAAGTAACGTTTTATTTTTAATGAGAGGAAGAGAGCTTCCTCTACTTTTAAAAAACGTTACTACGCTGGGATTTTCTCCTGTATCGCGGGGGCAGTTACATACATAGATTTCATAAGAACTAACATCAAGACCCAAAACAATTATTTGTAGGCCATACAAATACTTGTTCCGCGCGGGATTCTTACACGCGGCCCCTATCGCTGCAACTCATTGCTAAGCCACTGCGTCACGGAGCCGTCACATGTGTGAATCAGGCATTTCTTGTTATTTACAAACATGCGACGGCATCATTAATTAAAGAGTGGCAATGAGAAGTGCTCCTATTTTCAATATCTTTCTTTTATCGAAGAAGTGTTAAACAATGAACCAGTATAAGCTGATCTTACATTAGTAAGCAGTCACTAGTACTGGGAGGTCTACTTACACTGAACAATATTTAAGGCCATTGGCATTATACGCGAAAACTGCGAAGCTGTGGTCGGGTCACTAATCAACTAATAAATATGTCTAGATCAACCTATAAATAATAATAACCTTTGGGTATCCTTAGGAACAGTAAAGAATGAAAAGTGGACATTCATATAGTTATTTAAGCACCCGTATGCTATGCAGTACCTTTTGGCTTTTTGAGAGGCCATACTTGAATAAAAACTCAAAAATAAATCTCAAAAGTGTCTAAATATATAAGTGAAAAATACTTTTTAATTAACGTAAGGCGCGTCAGCTCGAGTGCACGCGTGACTACCTCTTGGAATTAGACCCTTATAGGGGGCCGCGCAGCGTAGGTATATTTTCATGCCTTTTTTTTTTTTTTTTTTTGCGGATGGAAAATCATCTAATGACGCCTTTCGCTGTGGGTGGAGCGGAAGGGAGTGTCAGACTTTTACTGACTAAAAACCATCCGTGTTCCTTCAGTGCCCTTACGTTCCGGAGCCGCGGTATCTCTTTCGAACAGCCCGCAGCCCCGGCAGGCGTCGGCCCTTGCGGGCCCCTTCACGCTGCTGACAGCTCTTTGAGGCGCGCGTGGAACAAAACGCGCCGTCGACACGGCCTGTCGTCGTTAGACGGACGGACGGCGAGCTACCCATTGCTCGCCGTCCACAGGCCCGCGCCTACGGTGGTCGGGGGCCACGACGTAGCCCCCGACGCCCGGGGCGTCTCCCGCGGCGGCCGGGAAGGAAAGTTGTTGCTCTTTCCCTCTCCCGCTCCGCCACCTCCTTCGCTAGCATCACTGCTTCGCAGAAGGTGGTGACGGCATCCCATTCCGTCTCGCTCCGGACCATGGCTTCGACCAGAGCCGGACGCGAGAGGTCGCCGCCGCCTATCGCCGCTACGAGGACACGGCGGTGCTCCGCCCAAGCAGAGCACACCTCCACGGTGTGCTCCACCGTGTCCTCCGGTCGATCCTCGCAGTGGGAGCACCCGGGCGTTTCCTCCCGCCCGATTCGGTGCAGGAACCTCCCGAACACACCGTGTCCGGTGAGGACCTGCGTCAGGCGGAAGGTGAGGACGCCGTGGCGTCTCTCAAGCCACTCCTCAAAGAGGGGTCTTATCGCCGCTATAGTGGCGTGCCCAATATTTTCATGCCTAAGGGCCAATTCGACCAAACTTAGTATAAGTCTTATCCTGAGAATAAAATCACTAATTACTCTCGAGTTAGAGAACTTTCGTTTAACCAATCTTAACCCAGGTATTAGTGTCTATCCGAGAGTAAATTGTTATACCGCCAAAATTCATGGAGTGAACAAGTTATCCCACACTATTTTAATGGCGGCCGCTACATTTTAACAGCTGTTTTCGTATGCTTTGTTGAAAAAGTAGGATATTTTATCGTTGTGCATTTATAATTTCTTGTATTTTTGTGATAATTGTAGGGATTATTTTTTGAAATAATGCAACATTTACGAAATATAGAAGGTAAGAATAAGATTAGAAGAATAATCAACTAACAACTCGACTCGTGTTCACAGAACACAATTACTCTCCTCGTGTTAATATTCTAGTGCTCAGTAACAGTTGACACTAATATAATCCGGCAAAACTAAGTGGACAGAAAATCTTACATTGCGCTATATAAACAATTGTATTTCGATTTTAGTTGGCTTACATGTTCATTCATTTTTCATTCATCAACTCTATCTACTCTACTCTCTAATACTCTCTGTATTAGCTACTCTACGTTTGTGTTGGAAAAACGCAAATGAAGTTATCTGAGAGTAAGACCAAAGAGTAAAGTTATTCGAGGGTTAGTTACTCTGAAGTAACATGGTATTTGGTCGAATTGCCTGGTACCACTCTGAGAGTCAATAAAATTTTGTTCGATAAATTACTTTACCCATAGAATAAAGTAGATGTCGCTATTACAAAGCAATTTTAGTTGGAAGAAAATATTATTTTGATTTATTATTCTTAATTTAGTCTTTACATATCTAAAAATAAGGATTTTAACATCTATTGGCTATAAAATTAAACTTCTATTTTATATTTTATGCCACACTTGTGAATCACAAAATTATTTGCCTTGAAATATTTTTATTTTATATTTCATTTCTTTTGAAGATTTCACTTCTACTGCGTGTGAAATGCACACGTTTTTTATTTGTTTGTTCAATTTAACCTAAAATTTAGACTTGAAAAACTATTTTCTTTTGGCGAATTGTTGAGAGAAACGACGACAATCGTTTGTACCGAATTTGAAAACTGCTTCGCCTGCAACCGCGATCGTCGTTTGTACTGAACTTTTTAACATGTATGGTTTTAGTAATTATGTTAAAAGTATCCCGTTTTAAATAAATGACTACTGGTATTAATTAAAAAGCATATTAATTTATCATTTATCAATATTTCACAATGTTGCCACTTGCCTAGTGCAAGCAACAACATAAAAAATAATACAAATATTTGTTTCATCTTACGATATCTTCAAGGGCAATAATTAATAAACATTCAAAGGTTTATCTTACATTTACAATCCAACGAATTTTAGGAATCTTCTTGAAAAATGCAAAACTTAAATGGTATATTAAATTGTCTGTAGTCACACTGTCCGAATCTGGAGGTGTTGGACATATCGGGTGCGATGGCCACCACTCACCCAGCCGCAGTGCCTCTGGAGGCCTTGCAGAAGGGCTGCCCCAAGATGCGCGTCTTTAGAGCCGCCAACTCCCAACTGGTACTCGCATCTGCCACCACATCTCAGCAGGTATGGATAATCCTTATTAGTTTATAGTAAATAGTCTTTTTCACTTTGTTACTTAATATCAAGAAGTGCAACGATATAAAAAAGGCCTCTAATCTTCGACGGCTTGGCTATTCCTGACCACGTTTGCGATCATTGTAACGGCGGGGCAGCCGGTGATTGAATCTCTGTTGGAGGTTTGGTTACGACCTTAAACGACTCAACTTGGCATTATTTAACGGACCCTTCCTGAAGACTGACAAGAAGATCTTGGAGCGAAAAACAGGGACAAGTTACGCTGGGGTAATATAGGATTATGTGAGATCCGCAGAGAGGGGGAAGACACGATAATCCTCGAATCCGACAACTTGTTCTATCATATATGTATATATGTAGAGAACCGGAGACCCTTTTTACTGGAAACGAGGCACTCCATCTTCTTTCCTCAGGGGTGACGACATTTGCAATTTGCAAGTTACGTGTTACGCGCCACTTCGATGCGTCACTAGTAGCAAGCTGAATGGCACGTCACGTCATGCGGCGTCACGCCACGCTAATGGGCGCTGCTACATACAATCCCTTTGAATGTTGAGGCGAGTGACAAGTTACGCGTCAAATCACGCGTCAGATCACGCGTTACGTTACTTAGGTGGGCGCCGCGCTTTACGGATTCAAATCTGGACTGGAGGAGGGCCAGTCTTCGTGCCGGATGAAGTCGATTTCACGCGCCGCCAGCCAGTCTTGTGTGCTCTTCGCTCTATGAGCTGGCGCCGAATCTTGTTGGAATACCCAGTGCATGTTATTGAACATGGTATGAAAAACAGGTTCCACAAGGTTCGTCAGGACTGTATTTTGATACACAACTGCATTCGTTTTTACACCTTTCTCATAAAAATGTACCTCTGTTAAGCCCCAATAAGAAACTTCCAACCATACCATGAGCGAGGATGGAAAATGACCTCGTTGGACACGCGGAATACGGTTGCTCGCTTCTTCACTACTGTGTGCGTGCACCTTATCATTTTGTTTGTTGTAGCTCTCTTCTACGGTAAAATTTTTTTCATACGAAATGCAGTGGAGATGCGATCTCTTCGTAAAATGTGCGGCGTTACTATGGCCGACCGAAAGCGAAACGAAGAGATTCGCAATATGGCAGGTTTGAAAGATGACCTTATCACAAAAATTGATAAGGGCGTGCTTCGGTGGTTTGGGCACGTTGAGCGAATGAGTGAAGACCGAATGGTGAAGAAAATATATAGCGCGAAAGTTAGTATTAAAAGGTGTCGAGGTAGACCGAGACTAACTTTCGAAGACCATGTGAGCAAATTGCTCGAAGAGGGTAGGGTCAAGAGTACTCGGATACCTAGACGTGCATGTATGAAGAAGATAATGAATCTGAAAGAAGCGAAAGAGATATGTAAGGATCGTGACACTTGGCGATCTGTTCTCTCTGGCTACCCCGTCAGGGATTGTGCGTGAAGAAAAAAGAATTTCCCGATATTTTTTTCCCGCGTACCCGCTTCAACAAAGCGAGGCATCTCTTCAGTCTCAGGTCCATTAGACGAGCATTCAAACGATGTCCTGTTTTTCTTCGATATGCCCGAAGCCCTAAGTCTTCATTTAACACCCTTTTCACCGTGGTTCTGCTTAACCCCATCTGAAGGGCCAACAGTTTCTGCTTACGTTTGGGATTTCTTTGAATTCGCGCCTTCACAGCTTTTATCACTGCTGGAGTCCTAACAGACCGAGGGCGACCACTTCTTGACCTGTCATCTACACTAGAGTCTTCATTGTATCGTTTGATGGTACGATAAACGAATCTTTTGGTTATATTCAAATTTTTCAGTATGTCTAAAATTTGAATTGGCGCGTAACCGCAACGATGCAACGCAATAACTGCAACACGGTCTTCTTTAAGCGTCCACTCCATATTTAAAAATGAGTAAAATTCTAAAAAGTATACAGTTTTATTTTCATGAACAATTCGAAATTCTTATTCAATAAACTTTTTTGTGGCCAGCATTCTAAAAGAAAAGTTTTTACTGTGTGACAATACTTATGACCTGACTAGGTACTTTCTGAAAATCTAAAAGGCTATCCTATATAACTTAAGATTCTAGTCTTTTTAGACAAATCTCTATAAAAAAACCATTAATACAACAAACGATACATCAAGAAAGTAAAAACAAAAGACCGCTAATTGTCGACATCTCAACTGAATAGACGTGCTATTTATTAGATGTCTGCGAGCTCTGAGTCGTAATCAGTGAATGTATATACGAGGGTGGATTGAAAAGTACTCGGCCTAACCAAGAAAATAAACAAATACTAAATCAGTTATATTTTTATTTTTCTACATAATCACCATCAAGTTCAATACACTTTTGCCACTTCCCCTTCCAAGCATTTAGACCGTTGAAAAAAAAAATGATTCTTCCTTAGAGTCAAAATATGCGTCTACAGCTGCTTTGACCTCGTCGTTTGTCGAAAATCTTTGACCTCCCAAGTGCTTTTTTAGGTTAGGGAACAGAAAGAAGTCTGATGGTGCCAGATCAGGTGAATACGGCGGATGCGGTAACAGTTCAAAGCCACAGTTGTGAATTTCAGCCATTGACTGTACTGACGTGTGAACACGGGCGTTATCTTGATGAAACAGGACTTTTCTTCTGAGCATTCCTCGACGTTTTTCTTTTATTTCCTCTCGTAAACGACGTAGTAAGGTGCAGTAGTAATCAGAGTTTATATTCTGACCCCTTTCAAGATAATCAATCATAATCACACCTTTCGAGTCCCAGAATACTGAAGCCATCACCTTATTTGCCGACAAAATCGACTTAGCCTTTTTAGGGGGTGGTGAACCAGGTCTTCTCCACTGTTTTGATTGTTGTTTTGTTTCCGGTGTACAGTAATGAACCCATGTTTCGTCCATAGTAACAAAACGATTCAAAAAATCATCTGCATCGGCTTCAAATAACTCCAAACAGTCGCGTGAAATAGTCAATCGCGTCCTTTTTTGTTCAACTGAAAGCAGTCGCGGAACACACCTCGCAGACACCTTGTGGAAACCCAACTCGTTGACAATGATGTTTTGAGTTCGTTCATAAGAGATGCCTATAATCTCGGCTATCTCTCTAATTTTTAATCTGCGGTCTCCCATTATTAAATCAAGTACTTTTTTAATATTTTCGTCAGTAGTTGACGTCGAAGGCCTTCCAGAGCGGTGTTCATCTTTCACACTCTCTCTACCACGCTTAAATTCTGCTATCCATTTTTTGACGGATGAATATGACAGAGCACAATCGCCTAATGTACTGACCATGTCATCATGGATGGCTTTTGATGATAGCCCCTTCTTATGGAGGTACTTAATGACGGCACGCTGCTCGATTTGCTCCATTCGCGGAAATTATGTCCGATTACTTTGTTAATAAATTTATAAAATCACAACAAATTATCGCACACGTTTCGAACTTCACACAATGAACTAGTCTGAACTGAACTAAATAATGTGGGTAGATTTGATTTTTAGAATTGAATGGATCTGTGTTAGGCCGAGTACTTTTCAATCCACCCTCGTAGCTGCGCACCGCAACCCGCACCTGCAGAACCGTGTCAAGCGAGATAGTAATATTTCGGCAGATTTTTAACCCGCTTCGAATCGTATTTGCCCGTAGCCTCCACCGCACTTTTAAACTTTTTTACTATTCGTGGTGATCCATGTACTGTGCAGCAGAGATTGAAAAAGTTATTAATATAAGGGACCGAAACTTAAATCGGAACAGTTAGAATTACTTTTATTAACGGCGTCTACAAAGCAACAACATATTATAGGCTTTTAAGTTAAGACAAAAAAAAGTTATAATATATTTCTTTTCAATCCGTGAAATCTATACAAATAAATAAAATTGAAGTGTCTGTTTGTAATGTCAAAACAATAGCTTTTTACTAAGTGCATATGAAAGTATATACGGTACTTATGACAAAAACACAATTTTTAAAGTTTTTGGGCTATCTATCTGTCTGTCTGTTCCGGCTAATCTCCGAAACGGCTAGACCGATTTCGACGGGACTTTCACTGGCAGATAGCTGATGTTATAAGTAGTAACTTAGGCTACTTATATTTTAGAAAAATAATTAGATTTATGCGCAACATAATTAAAACCCTAAATTACACGCGGGCCATGTCGCGTGTAATTTAGGGTAGAGCAGCTAGTATAAAAATAAAACTCAGCGAAAACGCCACGAACGCCAACCCTTTCGTTTTAAGTGGAGGTTCCTTAAAAATCAAAATGTTACAAAATTTAGAACCAGTATTCTGCTGCGCAGGCATCCTCAATACGAATTTACGTATTTTGCTTTCGCGGCAGCTGACTATTCTTTCTCATTATGCCGCTTCTTAAAATCTGCGACCAGGGCTATGTGGAGTACATAAAATTCTCTCCTTTAAAATGCTACAGTTGAGTAGGATATCATTAAAAAGGACAACCACTTTTAAACAAGTTTAAATTTCAAAAAAATCTTCAGCGTAGCCCGCAATGTTTCCTTCTCCCATTCGTAAATTCGCAATTAAAAATCTAATTAAATAGTTTTTAGTGAATACTGCATTTAGAATTTGAAAAATATTTCGATTATTTGCCAATGAGGGCTAATACTAATTCGTTGGGCTATGTCGTTTACACTGGTTCTATTGCGGATATCCTCGTTTAAAATCTATCACGCAGAAAAACCCCGAGCATAGCCCTCTCCATAGCTCGCTGAGCGACCTTGAGCTTCCTCATACGGACAGCAGTGAAGGACTACGTCTCAGATTCATAGGTCATCACTGACAACACGCACTGGTTCATCAATCTTGTTTTGAGGTTTTGAGGTATGCCTGACGAAAATATGTGTCGTAATCTTCCGAACGCTGCCCAGCCGAGTTGAATCCGTCGATTGATATCTCGGTCGAAGTTATAAGTCGGACTATTTGTCCCAGGTAAACATACTCGTCAACAACTTCGAGCTTAGTGTTTTCAACAACTACCGGCATAGGTTTGACACGGATTAGTAAGCTGAAGTGGCAATGGGCCTATGTTCAGCAGTGGACTCTAATAATGATGATAATAATCTCAGTTCAGGACTCAGGTGAAGCGTATCGTTACACTATGTCATTTAATAAAGAAGTTAGTTTTAAATAAAAAATTATCACTTTCTAGAGCATTATATTAATACACATAGCAATGCCTCAGTGGTTTGCTCTTTAATTTTTTGCACATTTTTAACTCTTTTATATAAATTTTTCTAATTTTAAGAATATACAAAGTTTTGTTTATCCATTTTTAATCTAATTAATTTAAAAAAATGTAACTAATATTTCAGAAAGAAACAGTAATCTCTACACTTTTCTAACATATTAGCTTTCCCCGTTATGAAGTCGCCGCCTTGATGACGGGATAAGTCGTGGATGTTGAAGGTTTTAATAGTGTGCGTCGGCGGTCGGTTGCAGATGGAAGTGGAGGGGTGGACGTGCCTGGAGGAGCTGTCGATCGCGGGCGAGGCCGGGGCGGAGCGCGTGGGCGTGGGGGAGTACCGGCTGGGCGACGAGGCGCTGGCGCGGCTGGTGCGCGGCGCCACGCGCCTGCGCCTGCTTGACCTGCGCGGCCTGCAGCGCCTCACCGACTCCGGCATCGTGCGCGTGCCCGCCTGGGACCTGCAGCACCTCTTCCTCGGAGGTACGCACACACACACACGCACGCACCTGCGCCTGCTCGACCTGCGCGGCCTGCAGCGCCTCACCGACTCCGGCATCGTGCGCGTGCCCGCCTGGGACCTGCAGCACCTCTTCCTCGGAGGTACGCACACACACACACGCACGCACCTGCGCCTGCTCGACCTGCGCGGCCTGCAGCGCCTCACCGACTCCGGCATCGTGCGCGTGCCCGCCTGGGACCTGCAGCACCTCTTCCTCGGAGGTACGCACACACACACACGCACGCACCTGCGCCTGCTCGACCTGCGCGGCCTGCAGCGCCTCACCGACTCCGGCATCGTGCGCGTGCCCGCCTGGGACCTGCAGCACCTCTTCCTCGGAGGTACGCACACACACACACGCACGCACCTGCGCCTGCTCGACCTGCGCGGCCTGCAGCGCCTCACCGACTCCGGCATCGTGCGCGTGCCCGCCTGGGACCTGCAGCACCTCTTCCTCGGAGGTACGCACACACACACACGCACGCACCTGCGCCTGCTCGACCTGCGCGGCCTGCAGCGCCTCACCGACTCCGGCATCGTGCGCGTGCCCGCCTGGGACCTGCAGCACCTCTTCCTCGGAGGTACGCACACACACACACGCACCCGCGCCTGCTCGACCTGCGCGGCCTGCAGCGCCTCACCGACTCCGGCATCGTGCGCGTGCCCGCCTGGGACCTGCAGCACCTCTTCCTCGGAGGTACGCACACACACACACGCACCCGCGCCTGCTCGACCTGCGCGGCCTGCAGCGCCTCACCGACTCCGGCATCGTGCGCGTGCCCGCCTGGGACCTGCAGCACCTCTTCCTCGGAGGTACGCACACACACACACGCACCCGCGCCTGCTCGACCTGCGCGGCCTGCAGCGCCTCACCGACTCCGGCATCGTGCGCGTGCCCGCCTGGGACCTGCAGCACCTCTTCCTCGGAGGTACGCACACACACACACGCACGCACCTGCGCCTGCTCGACCTGCGCGGCCTGCAGCGCCTCACCGACTCCGGCATCGTGCGCGTGCCCGCCTGGGACCTGCAGCACCTCTTCCTCGGAGGTACGCACACACACACACGCACGCACCTGCGCCTGCTCGACCTGCGCGGCCTGCAGCGCCTCACCGACTCCGGCATCGTGCGCGTGCCCGCCTGGGACCTGCAGCACCTCTTCCTCGGAGGTACGCACACACACACACGCACGCACCTGCGCCTGCTCGACCTGCGCGGCCTGCAGCGCCTCACCGACTCCGGCATCGTGCGCGTGCCCGCCTGGGACCTGCAGCACCTCTTCCTCGGAGGTACGCACACACACACACGCACGCACCTGCGCCTGCTCGACCTGCGCGGCCTGCAGCGCCTCACCGACTCCGGCATCGTGCGCGTGCCCGCCTGGGACCTGCAGCACCTCTTCCTCGGAGGTACGCACACACACACACGCACGCACCTGCGCCTGCTCGACCTGCGCGGCCTGCAGCGCCTCACCGACTCCGGCATCGTGCGCGTGCCCGCCTGGGACCTGCAGCACCTCTTCCTCGGAGGTACGCACACACACACACGCACCCGCGCCTGCTCGACCTGCGCGGCCTGCAGCGCCTCACCGACTCCGGCATCGTGCGCGTGCCCGCCTGGGACCTGCAGCACCTCTTCCTCGGAGGTACGCACACACACACACGCACCCGCGCCTGCTCGACCTGCGCGGCCTGCAGCGCCTCACCGACTCCGGCATCGTGCGCGTGCCCGCCTGGGACCTGCAGCACCTCTTCCTCGGAGGTACGCACACACACACACGCACCCGCGCCTGCTCGACCTGCGCGGCCTGCAGCGCCTCACCGACTCCGGCATCGTGCGCGTGCCCGCCTGGGACCTGCAGCACCTCTTCCTCGGAGGTACGCACACACACACACGCACCCGCGCCTGCTCGACCTGCGCGGCCTGCAGCGCCTCACCGACTCCGGCATCGTGCGCGTGCCCGCCTGGGACCTGCAGCACCTCTTCCTCGGAGGTACGCACACACACACACGCACCCGCGCCTGCTCGACCTGCGCGGCCTGCAGCGCCTCACCGACTCCGGCATCGTGCGCGTGCCCGCCTGGGACCTGCAGCACCTCTTCCTCGGAGGTACGCACACACACACACGCACCCGCGCCTGCTCGACCTGCGCGGCCTGCAGCGCCTCACCGACTCCGGCATCGTGCGCGTGCCCGCCTGGGACCTGCAGCACCTCTTCCTCGGAGGTACGCACACACACACACGCACCCGCGCCTGCTCGACCTGCGCGGCCTGCAGCGCCTCACCGACTCCGGCATCGTGCGCGTGCCCGCCTGGGACCTGCAGCACCTCTTCCTCGGAGGTACGCACACACACACACGCACCCGCGCCTGCTCGACCTGCGCGGCCTGCAGCGCCTCACCGACTCCGGCATCGTGCGCGTGCCCGCCTGGGACCTGCAGCACCTCTTCCTCGGAGGTACGCACACACACACACGCACGCACCTGCGCCTGCTCGACCTGCGCGGCCTGCAGCGCCTCACCGACTCCGGCATCGTGCGCGTGCCCGCCTGGGACCTGCAGCACCTCTTCCTCGGAGGTACGCACACACACACACGCACCCGCGCCTGCTCGACCTGCGCGGCCTGCAGCGCCTCACCGACTCCGGCATCGTGCGCGTGCCCGCCTGGGACCTGCAGCACCTCTTCCTCGGAGGTACGCACACACACACACGCACGCACCTGCGCCTGCTCGACCTGCGCGGCCTGCAGCGCCTCACCGACTCCGGCATCGTGCGCGTGCCCGCCTGGGACCTGCAGCACCTCTTCCTCGGAGGTACGCACACACACACACGCACGCACCTGCGCCTGCTCGACCTGCGCGGCCTGCAGCGCCTCACCGACTCCGGCATCGTGCGCGTGCCCGCCTGGGACCTGCAGCACCTCTTCCTCGGAGGTACGCACACACACACACGCACGCACCTGCGCCTGCTCGACCTGCGCGGCCTGCAGCGCCTCACCGACTCCGGCATCGTGCGCGTGCCCGCCTGGGACCTGCAGCACCTCTTCCTCGGAGGTACGCACACACACACACGCACCCGCGCCTGCTCGACCTGCGCGGCCTGCAGCGCCTCACCGACTCCGGCATCGTGCGCGTGCCCGCCTGGGACCTGCAGCACCTCTTCCTCGGAGGTACGCACACACACACACGCACCCGCGCCTGCTCGACCTGCGCGGCCTGCAGCGCCTCACCGACTCCGGCATCGTGCGCGTGCCCGCCTGGGACCTGCAGCACCTCTTCCTCGGAGGTACGCACACACACACACGCACCCGCGCCTACTCGACCTGCGCGGCCTGCAGCGCCTCACCGACTCCGGCATCGTGCGCGTGCCCGCCTGGGACCTGCAGCACCTCTTCCTCGGAGGTACGCACACACACACACGCACCCGCGCCTGCTCGACCTGCGCGGCCTGCAGCGCCTCACCGACTCCGGCATCGTGCGCGTGCCCGCCTGGGACCTGCAGCACCTCTTCCTCGGAGGTACGCACACACACACACGCACCCGCGCCTGCTCGACCTGCGCGGCCTGCAGCGCCTCACCGACTCCGGCATCGTGCGCGTGCCCGCCTGGGACCTGCAGCACCTCTTCCTCGGAGGTACGCACACACACACACGCACCCGCGCCTGCTCGACCTGCGCGGCCTGCAGCGCCTCACCGACTCCGGCATCGTGCGCGTGCCCGCCTGGGACCTGCAGCACCTCTTCCTCGGAGGTACGCACACACACACACGCACCCGCGCCTGCTCGACCTGCGCGGCCTGCAGCGCCTCACCGACTCCGGCATCGTGCGCGTGCCCGCCTGGGACCTGCAGCACCTCTTCCTCGGAGGTACGCACACACACACACGCACCCGCGCCTGCTCGACCTGCGCGGCCTGCAGCGCCTCACCGACTCCGGCATCGTGCGCGTGCCCGCCTGGGACCTGCAGCACCTCTTCCTCGGAGGTACGCACACACACACACGCACGCACCTGCGCCTGCTCGACCTGCGCGGCCTGCAGCGCCTCACCGACTCCGGCATCGTGCGCGTGCCCGCCTGGGACCTGCAGCACCTCTTCCTCGGAGGTACGCACACACACACACGCACGCACCTGCGCCTGCTCGACCTGCGCGGCCTGCAGCGCCTCACCGACTCCGGCATCGTGCGCGTGCCCGCCTGGGACCTGCAGCACCTCTTCCTCGGAGGTACGCACACACACACACGCACGCACCTGCGCCTGCTCGACCTGCGCGGCCTGCAGCGCCTCACCGACTCCGGCATCGTGCGCGTGCCCGCCTGGGACCTGCAGCACCTCTTCCTCGGAGGTACGCACGCATACACACGCACACTTTCTTGCTTGTTACTAGGTTGTATTGTTACTGTCCCCGTGTCTCTGATACCACATCTTTACTTACCTAAGATCTATTTACGTCAACTCACAGGAAGATTACAACTTAGTAGAATTTTAACTCTTGTTGTTTTTTTATAGGGTCCAACATAATTCGCAAGAGCAGCGCCTGTCTGGAACTGATATGCGAGAAGTGGTCGCATAGCTTGTTGGAACTGGACTTGTCGTGGGCGTCAGCCACGCGCGTACTCAACGACGCCGTTGCCACGCTAGCGGACTCACCCCACAGCAAGCTCAGGTAAAACCACCATCCCCACTATCTTTCATTATTTATTTTATTACAATGTTCCTCAGACCATATTTCGGCCAGACTCAATGGATACACATGGATTATCTATGCAAGATAGAATTATAATGCCCGAGTGTATACGCAAACACAGGTGCACTCTGTATTCCCTCACTCTCATAGTTCGATGGGACGTCAAACCAGCACGATCTGAGAGGCTGGGCGCAGGACCAACGGCTTTACGTGCTTTCCGAGGTACAGGGGTAAAACACCACCAATTAATAACTCCAGGCTCCTACTGAGAATTTCTTGACAGAAAAGTTCAATAAACCGGCATCTCATGATCACCAATCGAGTTTACGACCGCTAGACACCTTGCGCACCGTATCCTAACATCATAACATTTGAGTAGGGTTCTGCACAATTTTCACCGCTAACAACTTTGGTATTACTAGATTGTACAGATTAATTTTTGTTTAATTTTTTACAAAATTATGTATATTGGACTTTATAATACCTGTACTGGAACAACTGATTACTGAAAAATTTCACAATAGACTGAAAAGTTATAACATCACTTCACTTCGTAACATTAAGCGGTTCTGAAAATGTTTATTGTGCTTTTGAAGGTCAGCGCTCATGAATCTGCCCCTTGTAACATAATACTCCTTGTTTATAATATATTTATTTATTATTAGTAACAGTAAAAATATAATTGGTGTTATTCATACTTAGACATGTGATTATATTACTAAAATCATAAAAATATTTGTCGTTTCAGAATACTTAATTTATGTGGATCTGCAGTATTTTTGGAGCAAGTCAAAAAGGTCTTACTCAAATGTCCACAATTAGAATCATTAAACCTCAGCTCCTGTCGAGCCCTACCGAGGGGTATGAAACGTCTTTTCACTGGCAAGGAGCTACAGGATCTTAAAGATAGTTTAGATCCAGAAAAGGCGAAACCCAAAGAAGACTCTGACGATGATGATGAAAGCAAAAGTGTGAACATAACAAAGAAAGAGGCTGATTCAAAATCTGGCAATACGCCTAAAGCATCCCCAAAGAATGATATATCTGAAAATACTGGTGCCAAAGTTAAAGGGAACTCCTCAGAAAAGTCTTCCCCGTGTGTATTTCAAGAACCTAAAAGCGTCTCTGATACTAGTGCTACTCCTCCTGAAAGTCAGGGATCGCAATCTTCCGTTATTACTAAGACACTCGAATCTACGAAAGATATTTCAGAAACTGTAACGTCCTTAGCAAATAATAAAAGCTCCAGGACTCCGACTTCTAACTTATCAAGCCCACTTGCTCAGTCAAAACCTGATTCTTCTTCCACCCCGAGGTCAGAATCAGTCAAAAATGATCTTGGCAGTCCTCATTTTAGCCCCGTTCAAAAACCCGATAGTCAAGTGCCCAATAGTCCTGATGTACATCCCGAACTAACTAAAAGCAATAACTCATGGAACTTAGGACAATTTAAAACTACACCCACCCATAAATCTGAAGCAAGCCCACTAAATAGATTGGAGAACCATAATACAAGTAAATTAAAACATAGTAAAGTTGTTGAACAATGCAGTCCCACTACTTCATTAGAGAACAAACCTAGTCCAGAAACTCATTGCTTAAAACCAGATATAAAGAATCCGAACAGTTGGAATTATTCCGGTGGTTATAGTCCCATGACTAGACAGGATCAATTCTCTTCACAGAGAAGTCCTTATTCTGCCCAGCCGAGCCCAGCACAACCAAGCCCATACTCTACTCAGCCTAGTCCGTACTCCACGCAACCTAGTCCATACTCCTCCCAACCTAGTCCCTATTCTGCACAACCAAGTCCAGATACAAGTCAAATGGTAAAACCAGATATCCAAAAAGCAAGCGCTTGGAATACAGGCAACTTCAGTCCTATGCCAAAACAACACACACCTTTTTCACCCCACCCTTCCACACATCCAAGTCCTGATCCAGGTCTTGGCGTGAAGAGCGATGCTTTCCGTAATAATTGTAATAAAACGCCCGGACAATACAGCCCTATGTCGAGACAGGATAGACTGCACCACAGTCCATATTCACCTAGGCCGAGCGTTGAACATGTATATAGTAACAAAAAGAGCCCGGGTGTAGGAAAATACAGTCCAATGATGCGTCCCGAATGCCATTTGCCTAGTCCAGATGGCGGGCATACGTCGAGACCTATTATGAGCGGAAGAACGCAAGATATATACGGACGATCGGTTTCTAAAATGTCAGAAATGGTCCAAAATATCCCACCGCCCGAGGTGCCTAATTCTTGGGGATTCAGCCAAGTGAATAACACCTCCACAAGCGGTATAGATTCGCTCGTGTGGGGCGGATCGTCGTTTAACACGGAGCCGACGTTGCCGCCGCGTGTAGATAACATTCCCTCGATGCTAAACACGCCGTCGCCTCAAACGTGGAATGACCTACCTTCCTTTGATAGTGCTATTCGAAGACCTAACGAGTTAAGTGATCCGTGGACATTAGGCGAGTTCCGCGTGGAGCCGCCGCAACAAGCGCACAATTCTTTTGTTGATCAGAACGTGAACTTTGACGCGTTGAGTGCCCACATCGGCCAGTCGCACGTGCTGCAGAGCTATCTGGACGACAGCTACTCGGAAGCGTCCCGTGTGGACTGACGCCCAAGTGCGTCCTTTTCATTTTATCGCTCGAATGGATTCATACATTTGGTTAAAGTTGTCGCGACATGTTTATTTTAAAACTTCTTTATGCTGGAGAGTTGGCGTGTTGTAATTAAAACAGATTTGAACAATTATCTTTAGATTGTACATAAGATTATCTAGATATATTTAAGAGTAACGAAGCTAGAATGCATTCAAATTATTTTGCAGCTCATAGTCAATGAGAAATACAATCCAATTATTAATATATATAACAAATAGGTAAATTCTTTAATGACGTTAGATAAAGAGTTTTAAATGTCGATCATTTTTAAATGCCTAAACGTAGGAAAACACGATGCGGTTTTAAATTTTTACCTTACTTATACTACCTACTGGTGTCTTTCTGCGACACTTGGCCAGGTAATAACTAAATGTCAAATAAAATATGCAAAAAAATGAAGCCACCTCGTGTGTTCCTATTGAAATACAACCTTTTATTTACTCTAGGTGATGAAATGTTGAAATTTGTTATATTGGTTGAAAATGAAATATAAAATGTATTTTACTACCAGAAACAAATATACTCAATTCTTTATTCTTGAATTACAAACATTCCTTTTAAATATATTATGTATTGTTTCAAATATGTTTCACCAGTGGCATAATGTGGTTTTCACAATGAAATTTTATTATATTATGGTGAAAATGCATACAGAGCGTTGCTAGATGCTTTCGATATTGTAAACATTGTAATTAAATTGTTGACAATGCGGTAGTATAGCTCATAAATATTAGATTAATCTGAGCTACTTTTAAGCGGCTACTAATAATATTAAGTAGAATCAAAAAAAATCACAATTTACTTATTGTCAATGGACTGGTGACTACATTTTGGCCTTGCTGTATTTTGACCATGATGTGACTACAAAGGTGTATGAAACGGTCAGCCGTTACCTACACTGCCAGATGCTATCTGCTATCGGTGCAGCGTTTCCTTAGATAAGCAGTAACAAATAACAGAGTACCAAGCTGTCGTGACTAGTCTATTAGAGAATTATTAGTTTGTTGTTTTTATTGCAATTAGTGTTCAACTTTCTACTTGGTCCTTCGACATTCTAGCATTACAATGTCTCCTTAGAGCCTTGATATCTTACACAAAGTACATTATCCATTAAATCAGTTTTAGTTAACGTGTGATAACTGTATTATAATTTGACCGCATTTTTATTATATTGTACCTTATTTATATTTTCAGCCAAATCACTAGGAAGTTTTACTTCATGATAGTTTGTTTTTATGTTAATGCTTTAAACTCGCAAGTTTTAATGAATTATTCCAAATTCTGATCATAAAATTTTAATCATGAAAGCCAAGTACAAAGTGCTTTGTATAAATTTATATTTTATTACATAAGCACTCCATGTTGTATTGAAAGACTTCCGTAAGAACCACCAAATATTGTTTCCAATACCTACATTAGCCTTATTAAATGCCTAATGTTTTACTGAAGAGAATATTTTATAGTTTTATTAACTTATTACAAAATGAAGAAATTATCTACTATACATAGAATGTATAAAATATAATTTAGGTAATTATTAATGTTAATCATGTACCATAGTATGTATAAAATAAAGTTGACTAATATGTGTAAGTTCTGTTATGTAGAGATTTTTGTTTGTAATATTGTTACACTACTGCGTGGACTTCTTACAAGTGGTCCAATTTTTATAATCTAACCAATAAAATATCGATGTGGTTGTATATTTACATTTTTGAATAGAATTTAATCTATTTATTAAACTTCTTTCGTTAAAACTATCCCATCTTCTACAGATGCGAATCACCAATATCTACATTACAGTGTTAATTGTTGGGCTTCATTGAAACAAATATAAATAGATGAAATTATTTACTTCCGCAACAAGTATATTTAATAGTTTTATTAACAGTTAACATTAGGACATAATATTACAAATAGTAATAAGCGTATTTACATAATATGAGCCAGAACAAAAATAAAGATTTTATAATTTATTCATTCTCGCCCAGACTTCCTCAAAATCTTAAAATATACATACAGAGTGTTGCAAAGGATCAAGCGTGAGACATTTTTCGCCAACGCTGACTTTATGAGAAAGCTTAACCGGTTCAGTGCGGGTGACACGCCAGGCGTGTGTGGCGTATGACACGCGAGTCGTGTCTTTTTAAAAATCGTTATAACTCGCTCAAATTGCTTTGGAAAATTTATCCAGAACAAAATATTCATTATTTTGCAAGTAGTTCATGCATGCAGCTTCGTTTCTGGATATTTTGAAAATTTGAAATTTTTAGGGGTTGACAACCTTTTTTTAACGTGTACATGGTACTATTTTTACTTTGTGGGTTTTATAATCCCATTATATCTTTATTCTCATATCATTATATATTTATCATTATATCTCTTATATTATATCCCATTATAATCATGTTATGCAAAAATAATAACACTCATTGCGATCGCTCATAAACTCAAGTTGTAAATAAATTTCTGGAAAACAAGTCTCCTGTTAAAAAAAAAACAATGCGTTTGTCTTATTGTTTAATTTTGCTTAAAATGGTTGAACTGCCGTCTTATTACTATCATATGGCCGATTAGACCTACGAAGTACCATGTGCTCTTGTGATATGGTATAAGGTTTATTTTTGTTTGAAACAGTTCGAAACCGTTCATGCATAAAAAAAGTTCGCTAATAAATAGTCTTTAGTCAATTCGCCGCCGTATAGCGCCAGCGTTTTTTTCCTTTTGAAAACACTTGGTTTGCTGTTCTTACTAATTAGACGTTTTCAGATCGACTTTACTTTACTTACGACTTTAACATTAAATAATATTTAACATTTGTCAATCATCAATGAATGATATACCTTTTTTTTTTCAAGTTAAGGTTCTTCATTGTTTGATATTTACAATTTTTCACATTTGGATGATCACTTCCAAACCACCAATAAAATATTGCCTTTCCTTCATTTTACTGTTATCGACGAGACTATGACCTCGTAACTATTTTTTCAAATTGGAAGAAAGGAAATAGTCGCTGGAATCAATTTCCGAGAAGCCCGTGTCCTTCATGGGCTGCCTCGAAACCCGCGCTGTTGGACAGGCGCATTGTCTTGCGAAAACAGCACTCCGCGCGATAAATGTGCTTGAGTTGATAAATTTGCGTAATGTTGACCATTCATAGTAGTCACCTTTGGCAGTTAATCAATCAGCAAACACCCTCGCTGTCCTAAAAACACTCGCCATAAGCTTTAATGCCGAATTTTGAACCTTGAATTCCTTCGGCGGCGTTTCTCCTTTTTTTATCCACTGCACCATGGACTCCTGTTTGGATTTCGGACATATTGTCGAATCCAAGTTTCATCCACGGTTACAATTCGATCCCAAATTTAGATTGTCACGAACAAATTCCAAAAAGTCCTTTCTGGTCTCAAGTCGCCGCTGTTTGTCGAACGGCGTTAGCATTTTTGGTACCCAACGCGCACTGATTTTCTTCATATTTATGCTTGTGCATAATTTCTCCACCTTGTTCCTTGCTAATCTGCAACTCTGGCTATCTGTAATAAATTTATTCTTCGGTCGGCGAGTACTAATGTTTCGACATTTTTTAATGGAAAAAGGGTGACAAACGAGCACACAGTCCATCTGATATCCATTAATTTTCAATTAAGAATCAAAATATATACGTTGTCAACCCTCAAGACTGAGATGGAATGCCTCGTTTCCAGTAAAAAAGGTGTCAGATTCTCTACACATAATGATACACAGCAGCGTTAGGCTGCGTTTCCACCAGAGATGTGCGGGTAAGCTTAGCGAGGAATTTGTTTGTTAAGAACCAATAGAATCACTCCTTTGCCTAGCCTCGTTCAGCGCAGCTCTGGTGGAACCAGCTCAGCGGAGCGAGGTGTTTGTATATACAAAGTAAGAGAAGTGTTGCAAATATAAAGAGGTGTTGTAATTAGAGTTCACTATGTAACAACCCGTGACAATTTGCAGGGTGAGGGCATGTTAAGCCCCGCCCACTTACTATCTACATCTACCGATAAATAGTAAAACTACTCGAATCGTTCCATTTCGATGTTGCAATATAGTTTAGCTATCTTGACGATGGCGGCTTGTTCACAAAATGATTATAAAAGCTAAATAAATAATATATTGGCGATTGAAATTTTTTTAGGACTGAATGCAAAACAAATTTCAACGCCTTCGTATGATTATTTTACCAATACTTAGCTCTACGTAACTTTATATTTTTTAGAGCCCATGACACAGTGTCACCATCTACTATCTAATATAAGGTAGTTGATACAAATAAGGCCTACCTAATTTTAAATGGCTATATTATCAAAAATATAAATGAATGTAATAAAATACATAGTTAATTAGCAACTTTTATTCATTAATTAAATAAATCACAAAAAACGTTTTCAACTTTTTAACAAAATCTTAACAAAAAAATTAACTTTCAAAAACAAACATTTTGGCCAAATTAAATCGCGTATACGCAACAAGGCCTATATACTTCAAATTAAAAATTCTCCAAAACTAATCTTAAACTTAACAAAATGAGGTTTCATAATATTAAACAGTTTGGTTTCCTAAAGTTATAAAAAGTTTCACAAAGAAATAAAAATATTTAGCCTTTTTATCATGCGATTGGAATAAACCTTCTATTATTAACAAAATTAAGTGAAATATAAATGAAATTAAATTGTCACTGTAGCAAATAAATACTTAACTACACCTTTATTTCAAAAAATACAAAAAAGCTTTTTTTTATTTTTTTTTTGGCAGGCCTTATTACAATACCGTGTCTGATTAAGGCCACAAAAGAAATCAAATTAAAATCAAATTAGCAACTTTCATCAGTCTTAAATTCTTGACCTCAAATTAATCACAGTCAGGACATAAAAAGGCGTTAACATCCTCTGTCGTGAGTCCAATGCATTCATCGTGATACCACCTAGAACAGTCCCTGCAAGATCTCATATCTGCGACTTTGTCTTCATCACAGGCGTGACAGTACCAACTTTCTTCCTCCTTCTTGTTTTTACGTTCTTCTTAGTGCTATTCTTTTCAGTCTTTTTATTTGATTTCGAATTTATGTCTTTTCTTACAGGTTTTTTTATTTTATCTGAAACTGCTTTCTTTTCACCGACTTTTGTATCTTTAATTTTAAACAAATCTTTTGTTACTCTTTGACCTTTATAGTTTAAGGCTTTTTTCGTGGTCTAGTTTTAATATCGCCATAATCAGGTGTTGGCATAAATTTATGGAATGGAGATTTTGTACTTAATTGCGCTAAAGACACGTTATCTTCATCTGATGAGTCTTGTGATGAATTTCTTGGGCTTGTAGACGTACATTGAGGCCGAGGTAGGTATGAAATAGTCGGACTTGCTGAAATGATAGATTTTGAATGCTGAGATAGAGGTAAAATATGTTCGGATCTTTCAGGTTCTTGGTTTATTTTTGATTTAGGAGACAGATGTACATCTACGGCGACCTCAAAAGATTGTGGAGATTGAGGAAAAGATACTACTTTGGATCCTTCATTCGTGACGTCTGTTTCTGAATCAGTAGACGAATAAATCCTCAAACGTCGTACTGGAAGAGGTCTGTTTAAAAATTTGCTGATAATTTTAGATTGTACAAATTTGCTTTTTGTTTCAGTGCCGGAAGATTCGTCTGTGTCGCTGTAAGCTACAAGAGACTGTTTATTGTGTATTCCACTAGTCCACGGCAGATTTTCATCATCAGCGAATGCTGGCGTATGACGCACAGAAGAATAATTTTCAAATACTTGAATATCTGGCGTGTCAGGTGTTCCTGGCAGAATTTCTGTTGCAATCAGATCTCTTAATTCTCGTAAAGTGGCAATGGGCGGCGAGGAGCAGGAGTCATCATGTGTGTCCATTGCAGTATCGGAGTTTGGTGAAGGATGTCCAAGTACTTCATTTTCATTTGACAAGACGGAATGGATTGATCGTTGGGTTAAAATTGATGGGGCAAAAGCAGTTTCTGGTATTGCATTAGGATTAAGTGGATAAAGACCGGTCGCTCTGAACCCACTAGTAATGTTTGCAGTAGTCGTACACTTGGCCCACACCCGTGTTAATATTTTATTGAACTGCTGTTTTGAGATTGCCTGTGCACGAGTTTCGTAAAGAAATTGTAAAACTTCTTGATCCCAATACGTCTCAAATGGCTTGAAACAAGTCTTGTCCATAGGTTGCAACTCGTGCGTAGTATTCGATGGCAGACAATACAGCACTATGTCATTTTTTTCAGCTTCTTCTACGATGCGAAAATCCAAGTGGCACTTTGCGCCATCAAAAATGAGTAAACATTTTCCAAATGTTTTATATTTGGCTAGGTGTTTAATAAAGATGATGAATATGTCTGTTGTCATGCTTCCTTTTCTAGTCATTTGAACAATAGACCCTGGAGGAAGATTTTTTTCATACTGTGCCATCTTCCTTTTTCCTTTAAACAAAATCATTGGAGGTACAGAATTTCCAATCGCATTGGCGCAACCAACAACTGTTACATTTTCTCCATGTTCTGCCACTTGTATGTGTACCGTCTTTGCTCCTTTTTGTGAGATCACTGTCTGCTGGTGATGTAACGTAAGCCTGCAGCCCTTTTCATACATGTTATAAATTTTTTCTGGATGGTCATGCAATTCCAGTTCATCGTAAAGTTTTTTTACTTCTTCAAAATGGTGGAATACAATGGGTTTATTCAATTTTTGGGCACGGGCTGGATTTAGAAACTGTGCCTTACGTTTGGCCAGCTCTGGGTTTCTTTTTAAAAACAACCTCAACCATCCTTTTCCAGCAAGCCCTGATTGTTCGTTAAAGTTATGAGGAATACTAAATTTCTGACAAAAAGCAAACGCCTGTATTCTGATCATTTTCGGAGTCAAAGGTATGCCCAGCTGCGAGAACTTTATTATTCGTTTTACAAAATCTTTTTCTTGATCTAAAGTGAATATAGTCTGTCTTCCTAATCTTTTCGTGATCTTCCCATTTTTGACATGGTTTCTTAGAGTTCTTCGCGGGATACCATATTGCGCTGATGCTTTATAAGTTGACATTCCATTACGTACCGCACGAACTGCCGCGGCCAAGCTATCTTCTGACCAAGTAGCGCGTTTTTGTTTTGATGGAGACATCTTGCTGGGGACTGATGACAGGTACTAATAACTCTGCAATAGAATATTGAAAATTAAGAAAATAGAGATTACCAAACCCGCCGACACTGCATTGTCACCAAAATCAATTATTATCACCAAATGGTCGGTCAAGCAATGATATAATGTACCAACATTGTTGAAAAAAGCGGTATATTCAATAAGGCCTGTGATCACAAATAAGGCCTAGGCCTTATTAAATATCCCGCTCAAATTATCTTTAAAAATATACAAAAAGTACATCAACGGACAAATCTTAAGTCTAACGACACAAAACGTTAGTAAATATATTAAGAAAATAGTTGTTTTAATTATCGTACACAAAAACGAAGTAATTTTAGCTAAAAACTTACCTCGAAATCTCCAGTATTTTAAAAATTGGCGCGAAATCGTCCACCTTGCTCGAAGAACGCGTGCCAACTGGCGACTGGGAGGGGTAGCGGGACGCCCACGCATTTGTGTGATTTATAGGACCGTTACATGCGGTCGCGTGAATTATTATTGAAATATGGTTCATTTCTCTAGGTTTTTCGGTGCATAGGCCTTATTACAACATAGGCCTTATTTGTATCAAGTACCTTATTTAATTGCATTTGAAATCCGACGCGGAGATTTTTCTAGAACCTTTTTAATAAATTAGGTATAAAATGAAATTACAAATGAAATGTGATGCCGTCCATAGCATCAGAGCGTCTATTTGAGTAGTTTTTACACGATGAAACACAACACTTCATCCTTTTCTTCTTAATACACCGATTTGCGACTTTCGACACAAGCGCACAAGACGAACACTGACAGTATACGAAGTAAAGCCACGCCCACTTGATGACGTCAGGACCTAGTTAGAATCACAGTGAACAGTTGCTCATGCCATCTACTCTTTGTATTTGCTTCGTGGTTGCGAAGGATGTGTGCTAGGGAAGGACGCAAGAAGTAGCGGGCAGTGGCGCGCGCGCCCCGCTCCCACCACACCCCACCCCGCTCGCATCTAAAGCGAGCCCGCTGCACATCCTCGCACCGCTCAGCGGCCTAGCACATCTCTGGTGAAAACACTCACACCGTTACACAGCCTCGCACCACCCAGCTACCTCGCACATCTCTGATGAAAACGCAGCATTAAGCAGCTATTTTAAGCTGGTATTCTGTGAGAGCATGGTCCTACGCCGGTCAAGCCGACCCCATTCGTGCTGCAACCATAATCTAGTTGTAGCGCCGCTTTACCGGACGCCCTGGGCAATGTTGGCAATGCAATGTTTTGCTCAGTTGACATCTATACTAATATAATAAAGCGCAAGTTTTTTTTGTTTGTTTAAACGCGCTAATCTCTGGAACTACCTGTCCGATTTGAATTTTTTTTTTGTATATTATAGCCCGATTCATGTGGATAGTATAGGCTATCTAGCATTAAGCTTTATCACTCAGCTAGCCTTAAATATGCATATTTGTTAAGCAAGTCAGAAGAAAAAGCACTCCCGAAATGATTTATCCACGTACGCCTGGTGTTATCGTTAAGGATACGTAAATACAATGTTCTAGAAAAATATAGATCTTTACTCCGTCTAAAAAAAGTCCGCGATACCATGTGTCTATTTCTTATACATAAGGCATAATTAGGTATTTTGTGACAAAAAATATTGAACATTTAAAAGTGATTTATGAGCGTTATCATTAGGCATGACCTATTTATCCTTACGAACGAAAGTTACTTCATCATCAAGACAATTTTATGAAGATAAACTTTGTTCTTTATATTATTATATAATATTTGGACGCATAGTTTAAAAGATAATGTAAAAGTAAATTAATTCAATACTTGGCTGGGCGCGCGAACGACGCATAAACCTAGCCGCCCGGTGGGAAGTGAGAACTGAGAGAAGCCAGTATAGAAAGCTTCTAAAAACGAGGATAGTTCAATCATTATAGCTAAAATAAATTAAAAATTAATTGAGTACTTTTATGACAATGATTAGTTATATCTTTATTTCTGAACTCTTTCATTTCACGTTGCTATGGTATTTTGGAAATTTAATTGATTAATAAGTATAAGACTTTGATAGCTCAAGAATCATTTCATGCCTACACACTTTTCATGTATCGTGTACGGTTTTCTTTAAAACTGGAAAAAACCGCGCTTCGGGACACTTTCTGTGACGTGGGGTGGGAGGACGCTCAACCGGGAGGGGGAGGGAAAGTGGATAAAACTTAACTTCCCTCTACATCATTCATAATATGCCGACAGATAAAAGTACTCCATTAATTATGCCAATTTTTCCATCCATTGCTATCAAATAAAATATTTAATTGCAATTATAAAATGCTTGAACTAGGTCATGCCGCGCACCTCCGACTCGTGATGACGCGGGTGAAACCGCGGGGCACAGCTAGTCAGATATAAAACAGAAAATACCGTAGCCGATAGCAGTCATCATAAGTTCGGGTATTTTGTAATGTTACGAAAAACACTTATTAAATGCGATTGAACCTTACATTTAACATCGATGGTCTACTTTATATTTATTTTCGGAAATGTAACTGCGATACGTAAATATTTAACTCTAGTTAGCCTAAAAAGGTTTTTGTCAGTATTTAATAAGTATTTAGCTAAATTAAACATTGACTGAAGAACTGGCTACGGATACCGAGGCTGGATCGTCGATAGTTTTTAAACAGCAGCCTTAGGCCGGGCGCCCACCGGCGGGACGGCACGGCAAAAGGTCTCTGTCAAAGGCTTACGAGACATCGAGGGAAGCAGTATAAAACCTGTGCTTCACTGTTTTCAAAAAGTTTGCTTCATACGTGAGCAGCATACACTAGATGGTCGCAGGTACTAATGAGGTCATTCTGATATGGTGGCCGTTCAATATACGCTCCATAATCTTACAGACTTACCTTTTCTTATTTTACCGTGTATTCGCGGTGTAAGGATATCCACTACCCGATATCATTCCGTGGGTGTCGTAAGAGACAACAAAGGGAAACAAATCAGGCTGTGGGTAGCAGCGTCTTCTTAATAATGACTAAAAATAAAAAAAAAACGCATACCAAGCATGGCAATTATGGCAAATATCACCCCTATGAGGCAATCTATGGGGGGAGGTCTATGTTCTGCAGTGAACTTAAGTAACTTTTAACGGAACGATAATCGTACAGAGAATACGAGGTAATTAAACTAAGTAGCACACTCTCATCTGTTTTGTTCTGGTTTTTAAGGGAGAGCCTGTATAATTACAGGCTCAGGCATTCAACCTTAGTACGTAGGTGTCACAAGGCACGTGTAACCGTGTATGTTAGATGAAGTTGGTTGCAGGTATAGGGCATCAACCACTTACCATCAGGTGTAGGTACTGTTAGCTTGTTTGTTTAAAATATTAAAATGCACGGATCAGGTCTCGGTGAATTAAATATTTTTACCCATTAAATGTATTAAAGGGAATTTTCGTTAGATGTCATAAAAAAATGGAATATTATGTAAGAAATATACTCAACAAAACACTTACTAAAAGAAAATATGAAAAAAATGCAGGTTAAAATGACAACAAGGTTGATATTTTATTTATAATAGCAACAGATCTTCAAGTAAATAAATATGTATATATAAAATACGCGACTGGACCACGTGGATATAACTTTTAAGAGTAACTTTTGATGCGTTATGATTATAAATTGTAGCGAGTCAGTCATGTAGTCTGCCAAATCTATAATAATCCAGATACCAAACTCGTCATAAATATTTACATGTAATTGTGAAGAAGAAGGTTGGGATACCTTCCCAAAATATATGACCAAATATATTTACTGCAAATATTTAGATAAATATTACCAAATACAGCAGAGGTAAATGCTATGAAGTAAAAAAAATATCTAATTGTTATTATTGTATGCGTAAAGGAATTTAATCATAACTGGGTATTGTTCGGTCACACTCGATCCCTTAAGATCAGCGCATACTAAAGGAATGTACAGCAGAGCGTTAAACACTGGCCGCATGCGCATAATAAATTTACAGATTCACTTGCAGCCTGTGCAGTAAAATAGTTCATTTTATTTAAGGTAATATGGAGATTACAGGTACATACCGAGAGGATGAAGCAAAATAAAAAGTATTTAAACATCCTTTTTTATGACTATAGCAGATGATAAAAGCTTTGTAAAATAAAGATCAATTGCAATCGAGTAAAGATTTAGTTAATATAACCGCTAATATTTCCTTGTTTGATTGTTAGTGGGCCACTTAACTCGGACACCGTAAAAAATAAAACTCAAGCCTATCACAGGTGTGCGCAAGGCCTTACATTAACAAATAAAAAAGGTACAAATAACATACAGCTTATTAAATACTATCATATTCTTCGTAGTCAAATTCCGCAGTAACGGTAGGTGACAATAAATCTTGCTGTGGATTAGAACTTCGTTTTTCACTCTTGCTTTTCTTATGTTTATGTTTTTTTTCCTTGCGTTCAGACTTATCGCCGCTGTCTGCTTTGTCCTTATCTTTAGATTTTTTCTTTTTGTGCTTTTTTTCGATCTGAAAAAATATCTCACTAAAGATCCGCCCAAACAAAATGCGCTTATTTTATTGTGGTGTATTAGAATTTAGAACAGACGTACATCAGGGAGGAAAAGAGAAGTATTAAATTGCAGAGTTCGCTAGCAACTCTAGATCGATCCGATTTCATGAGACGTGGTCATAAGATGTGGTAGCTTAACGGTAAAGGAAAACGTCGTGAGAAAATCTGCATGTCCAAGGTATTAATATTCCCATTATATTCGTGCTAGGACTAAGCAAGACCCGGAGATACCATCGACATAATCCTTTATATCCATGCCTTAAATGTTAATTTTTATACGTGGTGGAACCATGCTGCAGCTATATATTATAATAATTCTAGCGCGAACGGGTCGTCTCGATCGGAGAAGGCACTTTCACTAAAGATCAGCGTAAAATAGCAGATTAATGCTGTTGCGTTTCGTATGGTTAATGTTGAGAACCGAAGACCCCTTTTTACTGGATTCTTAATCGAGGATAGATATAGATGTCTACGGGCCATAGCATACACTCATCATCAAGAGGATTGTGTGCTCGTTTGTCACTCTTATTCTATAAAAAAAAAAACATTACCTTTGGGTCAGGATCTTTGGGAATTTCAGGATCTTCCCCACCTGCAATTAAAATTGATATTGTAGAAATATATTTTTTATTTATTTATTTAACGGCACCCTGGCGTATTGGCTCATGTTTGCGAATGTTTGTTACTACTAACAATAATAAAGTCCTCGCGAGCGTACTTCGGTCATGGCGATCAGTCTGAATGGAAACTAACCATCTGCACCGGACATAATTATCGTGCCTAATACAGGTGTACTCTCTATTCCCCCACTTTCATATTCCGGTCGGACGGTTATCTGACACGACTGGAGAGATCAGGCGCAAGACCTAAAGGCCTTAAGTGCTTACCGAGGCACGGAGGTGAAACAACTTCCTGACTGCAGGCTGCTACTAAAAATTTGTTAACAGAAAACCCCAATAACTGATTTAGTCTCGTCGACCCGGGATTCGAACCCAGGATCTGATAATAAACAGTCGCGTTTACGGCAACTACACCAACGCGACATTCAAAGTCAGTCCGTTAATATTGCTTACGTAGTAACTATTAGTTAAGGTATGCTATTACACTTATGATAACGAAAATAATAATTAATTCTTTTTTCTTTTTAAAAACGTCACCCCCACTAGGATTTTCTCCTGTGTCGTGGAGGCAGTTTACAAACATGAATTTCACAAGGACAAACATCCAGACCCGGAACAATTATTTGTAGGCCATACAAATACTTGTTCCGTGTGGGATTCGAACCCGCGGCCCCCAGCGCAACAACTGATTGCTAAGCCATTGCGCCACCGTGCCGGTAATTTAAGGTACTTAAAGTGTATTAAATGTGTACCACAAGTTACAGGTTAGGTATAAGTATTAAGTAATAAAGCACACAAATTATATGTGAAATAACTTATGAATAAAGGATAAAAGTGCTAAGACATAATGTATCGAAAAATTAAAGCCTCGACTTCAGAAGCTTTTAAATTAAGTGGAAATTACTTTACACACCAAGAAAGAAAGAAAGTCGGAACGCTGCGTGTGTTTTAAATGATGCTAAAACCATGCTCAACTTATTTTACACGCACTCACATATTGCATATATGCATCTAAAATCATACTTTTTACTGGAAAAGATGCATTCCATCTTAGTCCTCACGGCTGACAACGCATCTGCATTTTAATTCGCAAACGAAGATAGATGTAGATATCTATGGGCCACAGCAACCACTTACCTTCAGGTGGACTGTGTGCTCGTTTGTCATCCTTATTCTATATAAAAAAAAACCTACAACACGATTTTAGGTGAATAAAGAAAATAAGAAGAAAGAGATGTCCTTGAGTGTGTCCAGAAGAAGAGCATTGTTTTCAGTATCACTTGAAATCTACGCAGTGCTCAATGGTCTTCCTTTTTCCTCGGAGTTATCGTCACAAATGAAGTTTCAATCTAATATCCTTGAATTTATAATTTGATGCTTTGAATTCGAAGTTCTAGTTCAAACTAAATTATAAATCTGAAATAATTTTAGAGTATGGTTCTTCTAAGACCTATTTTATTTTAAAACTAACCTTCTGGTGATCTTCTTACACTTGAGTCTTCCGCCCAAATAGGAAACTCATTATTCAAGGACAATTGCAAATTATGTTGTCGACTACCTAACATTTTTGTGTTATCAGTTTCATCCAATTTATTTTCACTTATAACTGTTTGATTCATAAACCTATTTTCTAAACTTTCTTCATCCTTGTGCATATTTGTAGAATATTCGTTGTTCAAACTTATCTCAAAATTTGTATGAATGGCGGCAGTGTTGTCAATGTCTAAATCATCTTCATCCACTGTGACCTTTGGGTTCGTTGCGACATCATCATCGCTAAAATAGAAATAAACAAAAACAAACCTTAGCTGTTTTCGAATTTAAAAAATATTATTTTACTTGGCTAATATTGTATAGGCAAGTAAACATAATATATTTATGTCCTAGAAGCAATTTAATTATGATAATATGAAATGTGCCAAGCTGCTGTGGTGCTTTTATTGCGTTCTATATTTGTAACAATAGGTCACATGTTATACTTTTAAAATATAGAAATGACTATTTAATGAAGGTAATATGTACTGAAAGTGAAGGAAATCAATACGAGGAAACCTGCACTTCTTAGGAATCAAATGTTTCGAACATATGTGAAGTCCGCCAGCATGCACTGGAGCAGTACAACGGACTAATGTATCTACAACCCTCTCAGGAATGAGAAGAGGCTTGTACCCGGCAACAACAGGACGTAAATAAGCTAGACCTTTAAGTAATGAATACAATACCTGTCAGTTTCATAAGTTATTTCCTGATTTGAGTGTGTTATGGGTGTAAGGTCTTCCAAAAAACTGCTATCTAGTGTCCCCGCGTAAAATTCTTCTAATGCTCCAGAAGATGCCGATATATTTGTCCCAGATGGTGTGCCTGGTACACTAAAAAAAAAATACAGGGTGATTATTTACTAATAAACTATACTTATTAGCTTTTATGTTTGAAAAATCCTATTGCTTACTCCCTATTCTTATTTTAATTTTAATTATATCGTGTAGAGTATAAAATAAGAAAAATTTTACGTATCTGAAAATTTAAAAGTTATTATTATAATCATTAAAGAGGTATAAAAATAAGGAAATAAATACGAGAAAAGCAATGAATAAGGTAAAAAAGAACATATTTTAACTTGACACAACGTAATAAAAAATTTAAAAAAGAACATACTGACCTGTCTTTTTGCGATTGCCTTGCAGGTGTCATATCTAAACTAACAGACTGTTTCTGCGTCATTAACTCAGGGCTCACATACTGGTTCTGTATATTTTGCGTGTTCTCTTGTGCACTATGAAGTGCCTTTATCCCTTTCGGATTAAGTGACTGTGCAACCTAGCATATATTTAAAACTTTTTATTACGTACATATTTACGCCTTAATAAATTATTAAACATTATAAAGGGGAAAAAACTTACTAAAGGATTTACATTGGGAGGTATTATTGGTTTCCCTGCCCCTAAAACAATGCTTGGGGACCTATCGTTGTTAATACGAGTTTCAACTCGCTCACTGCTCTGGCGCCGCTTATTAGCAAGACGATCCAAGAATGTATTATAGTGCGCCTCGTCGGAATTCTAAAAAATTCGTTGGTATTTTAATTATAGTAAAGAAAAAGTATAATATATTTGGATGAGTGATGCAACAAATACTACTTTTACGAATACGAATATCAAACCCACTATTCGGCGAATACGAATACGAATATCTCGCCATGGTAATAAGAAACTAATTTATTTGATGATTTTGTATTGTTCTAAGAATTAAAATTTACAATAGGCAAATTTTTATTTAAAAAACATAAAATTTGTAGATTTTCTGGTTTTAGGCGATTTCTTTTTTCAGTTTGGATGTTCCCAGCCGTTGAAAAAAGTCTTTCCGAGGCGACTGTACATAGTTTCAGTGAAAAATATTTTTAGGAGTCCCCCGTCGTTGAGGCTAAGGGCCAAACACACGTCGTATTTTTTACGCGCCGACGACGCGCGTTATCCAAGTCCGCCAGTAATTAGAGTTGCGTAAAAAAATATTAGTTTTCTAAATATTCGTTATCAGTATTCGCCGAATACGAATATTCGGTAAATGTCTACTATTCGGCGAATACGAATATTCGTATTCGTTGCATCACTAATTTGGATAGCTGAATTTTGTATACTTGAAAATCGTCCAGCTCCTTTTCAATGTCCTCCATATCTCTTTGGTTTCTCTGCAATTGTTCTAATAAACTTGTTCTCTGTAATCTTAGGAATGGGACACTAAGAAACTTGTGTAACAATCTTAAGCCAAATCCATTCCTCATGGATGCCTCGGCATACCGTATAGGCGCTGTCCTGCAGTTAAAAAATAAGTGAGTTACTCCTATAATGAGGGCATCCACGACTTTTTCTGCCACCAGGGCGGCGCCACTTTACATTGAGGTAAAATATTTGACAACTTTCATAGTGGGAACGATAATTTCTTAGGAAAATATAAACTTTAAGGTTTCTTTCCGTATTATTAGTTATATTTTATATTAATTAGATTAGAAATGAATAATCCAAACTATAAATATAACTAAAAGTAGAAAAAAAATTTGTAAGTAAAGTGTAAAAAGATAAAAATCAAACCACTGACGCATTGTGTTGTATATGTATCATATTAACACTAGATAATGATAAACTATTATTTAAAACTAATTTCTGAATTAACTGACACTGTGTAACAAAAAACTTTACCTCAGTCACAACTAGCGACATCTGGTGAGTGGAAGATTATTAGCCCTCATTATTATAGCTTTCTATCTTATTAGCGATCTTCATAAAAATACAAAAATGGAAACTAATAGACTAGTACATTAAAAAGTATTAATTAACTTCTTTCATAAAGTTTTTTCGAATCTACATTCTGTGTACTAAATATCGGGGATTTGTCAATAAAACAAAAAATACAAATTATTCATCTAAATTTATTTTATCGGCTTCAAAGTAGGCCCCATCGCTTGCAATACAACATCTCCAACGCTTCACCCAGTCTTCCATACATTTTTCATAGGCTATTTGCGGTATGGCCTTTAGCTCATTCAGCGAATTTTTTTTATGGCTTCTATCGACTCAAAACGTTTTTCTCGAAGTGGTAATTTTAACTTGGGAAATAAAAAAAAGTCAGACGGAGCCATATCAGGTGAATACGGTGCTTGGTCGAGAACTTTTGTTGAATTTTTCGCTAAAAACTCTTTCACTATAATGGCTGTGTGTGATGGTGCATTATCATGGTGCAGCATCCATGAGTTGTGTTGCCACAAATCTGGACGTTTTCGGCGGATACTCTCACGCAAACGCTTCATGACGCCTAAATAATATTCTTTATTCACTGTTTCTCTCTTTGGAAGGAATTCGGAGTGAACCACACCACGGTAGTCAAAAAAACTGTCAGCACCACCTTGATTTTGGAGCGACTTTGCCGCGGTTTTTTGGGTTTCGGCTCGTTTTCGAGACGCCATTCTGAAGACTGTTGGCTTGTTTGCATGTCGTACTCATAAACGTCGGATCCGTAGAAGCTCGGGAAACCATGTCTTCAGCGACATGCTTTCGCTGCGCTCTTTGAACAAAATTGAGCTCTCTCTGGAACTAGTCGAGCGGCGACGCGTTTCATGCCTAAAATGTCAATGAGAATGTTGTGGACGGACTTAAAAGATATGTTCACCTCACTAGCCAACTCTCTCAGACTCATACGTCGATTTCGAGCACTAGCTTCTTGATTTTGTCGATGTTTTCTTTGGTCGTAGCGGTTGAAGGTCTACCAGAACGAGGCAAGTCTACTACTACTTCTCGGCCTTCTTTAAAAGCCTTATACCATTCATAAGCCCTTGTTTTCGATATACACGATTCGCCGTAGGTATTTCGCAACATTTTTAGTGATTCACCACATGAAATATCATTCGAAACACAAAATTTAAGGCACACTCTTTGTTCAACAATATTTTCCATTGTAAAAATCGCCGAGAACTCAAAACTATGACTAACAAAAAGTGTAGTTTAAAACAAATTAAATGACAGATCCCGCTCAAACTTTGCGCGCTAAATCAGTACAGTGCTACCAACATGCAGTAAAAAAATTAGAACGACCTCTTTTACGCGGGTCTTTTTATTGACATATTCCCGATACTTTTTACACAGAGTTGTAAATTTGAAGTAAACTGTATTTAAACAAACCAAAATAGGTCATACATAAATATTCAGTAAACAACTGCAAAGGACAAACGGACCAATTGCCTAAAATAATGTTCACTGCCGTCGCCCAGTGCAAGTAAAGACGCAGGTTTAGGACAATATAATTCCTTGGCGATAAGACTCTCCTCACCTTGTCCTCTGCGACTTTGCTGGAGCCCAACATCTGATGTGGAGGTAGTGGGTCTTTTTTTATATAGGACGGGGTGACTAACGAGCACACAGTCTACCTGATGGTAAGTGGTTGCTGTAACCCATAGACATCTACATCTATCATCAATAAAGAATCAAAATGCAGATGCGTTGTCACCCGTAAGGACTAAGATGGAATACCTCTTTTCCAGAAAAAAGGGTCTCCAGTTCTCTACACTCACTATACGACGACACACAGCAATGTTAAGCTGCTATTTTACGCTGGTATTCTGTGAGAGCGTTATCCTTCCCCGGTCGAGCCGACCCATTCGTGCTACAACTATACTACTAATATAGCTGCAACATGGCTCTACCGTGTATATAATTAAATTACGGCCTGTATTACACCGCTGCTGTAATACCGCTCTCCCTACCTTTCGCGGCTGAAATGTAATACGCGGTAGTCGTTCATCCTAGCTCCACTAATGGAATTGGAGGCAGGTAGGGTCTTTTGAGCTGGTGGACATGGCGGCGGTGTAGAAAGGCACACCTTTGTTTTTAGTGCTGTTGTCCGATAAGTTATCCTCCCACGAGGCTCTTCAATGGGCGACTAATGATGGTGGGGCTGCGAATGCGTACGAAAACGTTCACGTGACAATGCATGTTTGAGGAAGTTGGAACAGTTGTTTAGTCGGTGCGTGTTCAGTTCATCCTTGCTTTTTTGAGGTGCATATATAGGCATAGGCAATTTCCCCATGAGAAAATAAGGATGTTGAATTGAAGTTGATGGAAAATCAATTAACCATATTTCATAAATATAAAACATAAAAATAAATATGAGCATTCAATGACACCAATTTTCTGTAAAAATCAGTTTTTTTTCTCTTCATTTATATGTAATAATAATAAATACCTTGTAAGTTTTGCATTATGTAGAGCTTGTTCTATATGATGCGGATGAACTTGACGGTGATGTTGCATGTCGCAATGATTCCCAAGCACCACTACAGGCAAGTCAGCCGGCACCCGCGATAACTCTTTCACGACGTATTCAAATGTCCTATAAAAACATTCATTTAACAGTCGTATAAAAACAATGAAAATTCGAAGATGGACGATCGCAGGGTACAGTCTACGTAGGTCTGATTGCCTTGCTGTGCTTGCCCGTCGTCAATCCGGTCTGGGTAATTCATGTCTGGCGTTATTTGGATGATTATACCGCTACCTATCATGGACTGGAATGAAATGGCAAAAATCAATAATCTTACTAAGCAATATTATAAACTTTGTGAAATTTTTAGTAACTTTACGAAACCTCTAGGAAAGTAATACGTCACACGTCCCGTGAAATACATACCTGGGTGGGTACTAAACTAGTTCTAATGATGGAACACAAAGATAAGTTATTTAAAAAATGGAAATCTAACAGAAATCTCAAACTTTGCACTTATAATTTGTAGGATGATTAATGTTGCTAAAAATTCGCAAAAGCGGGAAGATATTAAGGACTGTAAGGGAGACATGCGTAAGGTGTGGAGCTGCTTAAATAATTGGTTGGGTAGGTCAATGTCAACTCAGATCATGTCATAAAAAAGTTAATGATGGACCACATCTGTAATAAGTTTTGTTTAACACGAGAAATATAAGTTTTTACACAAGTTTTGCTTAACATTTACACAAGAAATATAAGTTTTTACACAAGAAATATAAGTTTTACACAAGAAATGTATATTTCTTGTGTAAAACTTAAAGTTAAAATAAACATACCTTTTATAGAACTAGTTATGTTAAAGATTGTAATGTAAGTTTTTGCTATAGGAAAGTCGAGGGGAAGGATGTATGTAAGGTTATTGACTCCATGGACTGCAACAAGTCGATAGGTATTAATGGTATCCTGGTACGGGACTTGAAATTAGTAAAGAGTATATTAGCCCTATTTTAGCTTCATTAATAAATAACTGCATATGCAAAGGTATTTATTGATCCTTTAAAAACTGCAATCATCCGACCTATTCAGAAACAAGGATCACACAGGGACTACACTAACTTCAGATCAATTGCAATATTAATTATCATATATAAAATATTTGAAAAAATATTAATGAAACAAATCCGGATATTTCTTGAAAAAAAATTAATTTTAACAGAATTTCAGTTTGGGTTTAGATTAAATAAAAGTACATCGACGGCCTTGACAGTATTTTTGGATGATGTAAGCAACTCTTGAAATAATAAAAATATTGTAGTAGCTCTATTTATAGATTTTAAAAAGGCGTTCAATACTTTAGAACATGAGTGCTTGCTGCAGGCCATAGATGAGTGTGGAATAAGAGGTCCAGTGGAAACTTAGGTCAAAGAATATTTAGAAAATAGAAATATTTTCGTTTGTGTAAACTGAGTGGATAGTTGGATGGGAAAAGTAAAATTTGGTGTACCGACTTGCTGTGTTTTTCCCGATCAGATATATAATGCATGTCAACAGCATGGTAAATGTTATCAAGAACTGTAGAATATATATGTATGCCGACGACACCTGCCTCGTGTATAGTGGAAAAGACAGTGGCCAGATACAGCTGAAAGTGCAGCAGGATTTAAATAATTTTATAAAGTGGTATTACCCCACGACAATGGTATTATCATAAACTTCAATAAAACCATATTTATGGTAATATCATAACCCTATAACCGTTCTATAAAAACTAGATATAACTCTTATAGGTCACACTTATGATTGCCTGCATACTGATCCTTTGAGCTCTCTCTGCAAAAAGCTACAATGTGTAACCAACTATAAATATTTAGGCTTGGTTATAGATAATCGTTTACACATGGGACTTGCATGTTGAATTAGGCTTAGAACGGTTTTAGATAAACTGAATCATATAAAATATGTTGTGAACCAAGGAATCAGGAATATACTGTATTATGCGCCAGCAGACGCAACTATCAGATATGGCTTAGGTGCATATGGACTAAATAAAGTCTATACAAAATAGATTCTTAAAGATATTAGTTGATCCTAAAACGAAAAACTCTAGATTAAAGTTATGAAATGTTATTTAAAATTTGTAAAATTACTCCCATGGATAAGAAAGTACAATCCACCATCATATTAGACCAGCATGGAATGGTAACATTTAAGACACGTAAGATATATATATATATTGCCGAAGCGCCAAATTACACAAAGGAGGAAATATCTCATACCTAGGGTTGAAAACTTTGGACGGCGAACAATAACTGCTACTTTGTGTTAATAAGGTGGTGGACATATATAACAAAAGCATAACTAAGTCGCAGCTCACAACCATCTTGAGGAAACATTATCTGTCATTGTGTCCACTGTGGTGAATGTTTCTTGTATTTAAGATAAGCAGAGATTTCACTATTTGTAAGTAGGTACCATATATTGTCATTAAGGGATGTGCAACTATAGTGTTTTGTTGCCGACACACTGGCTTACAGTTTGGCAAAATTAAAAATTTAAAAAATGTACACTATTTTTAAGAATATATAAAATTAGAAAAAAATGCCTGTAGATTTTTCTGGCGTTTCCCATGGTCATCTTTAGACACCCACGGGATAAGTATGTGAAGCACGAATACGTTTTCCAGCTGATCGTAGAACTCATTCCGGGGTGTCATGAGTCATGACCAAATAACTAAAACTTTCCATCATATAGCTCGGAGTTATAAGATTAAACAATATATAATACAGAAGAGAAACCGTTTGCAGAGTCGCCGAAGGTGAATGGGTTACCACTTGAACTTTGAATTTGCTCATGTTTTCTTAGTTAGTCCTCAGTTAAATCAAGATAACTTGCATCCGCATAACCGAAAATGGAAAGAAGTAAATATTATGCTAACATAAACTAACAATAAGGAATGGGAAGAAAATAACGCAAAAAAAAACAACATAGGACTTATGGCAGTAAATTAACAAGATGAAATCAGTTACTGGATTTTTCTATCAAAACAATTTTAAGTAGCAACCCGGTGTCAGAAAGTTGGCAGTGTTTCCCTAGTGCCTCAAAAAGATTGTTAAGCTGTTGGTCCCATGCTTCATCTCTCTTTGTTGGTCTCCAATTTCTAGACTTGTTCATATAGTTGGATTACAAATTGTGGCCAGTACTGGAGGAAATAGTCTGCTCAAAATATTACTTCGCCATTGAATCTGCTACGAATCATTAAAACTAACAGTCTCCAAGATAGTGTGACTTTAAATAAAATTGTTTTTAATTAATCACTTAGAAATTTATAAACATGCATACATACATTTTATTACTATTATACTGTTTCTTTAATAAATTTAGTAAGTTTTTAATGTGTAATAAAACTTATATACAAAGTACCTATATAAAAACAGTTTTAGATGAAAAAAAAAGTTTAAGTATATTTTAAATATTGACCAAGGTTTTGTTATATCAAGCATCAATATTACACCACTAGCATTCTTATAGACATCCAGAAATGTAGCATCTAATACTGGTGTCCCATAATCTTCATCTTCTGCTACAGGTGTTGTTTGATTCTCTAGTTTCAGGCCTAGTGGTGGTTTCTTTTTTGCACGACCTCTATCGACAACTTCCCATACTTCCACCTGTAAGTAGAATACAAACATAATAAGTCAAATATTTAAAAAATGCTCAAGCCAAGAATCAAATATGGAATTTTGTGTAAAAAAATAATAATAAGTGTATTATTATTGCATCAGTCGAGACTTACTAATAATATAAATAAAAAATTTGAACTTTTATTTTATAGTGCACACTTAGTTGGATTATGAACAGTAAACCAAACTTTTTGATATGAATTTGTGGTATGTCGACACAAAAAGGTTGGTTCTTGACCCGCTGAGCATCTAGTTGTCTAATGGTGGAAGTGAGAGCGAGGTATTCATCATCATTATTATCAGCAATAAGCCTCTTAGCATGCTTCACCATCAGCCTTCATGTGGAAGCAGTACTTAACCGGTTCAGTGCGGATGGCACGCCAGGCGTGCCATCGATTATTTTTGTGTGTGGCGTTTGACACGCGAGTCGTGTCTTTTGTTTTGAAAATGTATCCAGGACAGAATATTCATTATTTTGCACGTAGTTCATGCCTACAGCTTCGTTTTTGGATATTTTGAATATTTGAAATTTTTAGGGGTTGACAACCTTTTTTGAACTTGTACATGGTACTTTTTTTACTTAAATCATGTTGTGGAAAAATAGTCTAATAAGTAACAAATAATAACACTCATTGCGATCGCTCACAAACTCAAGTTGTAAATTAATTTCTGGAAAACAAGTCTCCTGTTAAAAAAAACAATGCGTTTGTCTTATTATCTAATTTTGCTTAAAATGGTTGAACTGCCATCTTATTACTATCATATGGCCAAATAGACCTACGAAGTACCATGTGCTCTTGTGATATGGTATAAGGTTTATTTTTGCTTGAAACAGTTCGAAACCGTTCATGCATAAAAAAAGTTCGCTAATAAATAGTCTTTTGTCAATCTACCGCCGTATAGCGCCGGCGTTTTTTTCCTTTTGAAAACACTTGTTTTGCTATTCTTACTAATTAGACGTTTTCAAATCGACTTTACTTTTACATTTGTATAACCTTAAATAATATTTAACATTTGTAAATATTAATGAATCATAAACCTTATTGTTTTCCACATTAAGATTCTTGATTGTTTGATATTTACAAATATTATTATTAGGTGAAAATTTAATTTAATAAAAACCAAGGTTTTCCAGGGTGATGTAGCTGTACCTGTTTTATAAAAAAATACTTATATAAATTATTTTTTTATAAAGCAAAAAATAGTACAAAATGTTTGTAACCTCTGTATAAAAAAAGTCACTTACTCTCAATTTCAGTGAAAACACTTAGAAAAACACGTAGTTACCCACTAAAAACAAGCATCCTTCAGTTTGTAACTGATGTTTGATGTCAACTAAACTTAATTAGGTCTAAACAAATGAAAAAAGCATAAAAAAGAACATTACTTTTACACATGGCTGATGACACAATAGGCGTATCTTGAATTATTTGTTGGCCGCCACAGCTAAAAGTTGTCGAAAATCGGTACTACAACGAATCGGTTAAGCCCAATAGGATCTGCCCTGGAGGTCATGTAGATTCTTGCCAATCATGGTCAAAACTTTCTTATTCACTGTAGGCTTGTTTAAACCTTTTATAAATGTCAAAACCAACACCAGTTTGTAAAACAAGACCTGCTAATTCATTCAATGAATTCTGGGGTGATTTGTAAAGCTATATTATGTCATTTACAACTTATAATAAAATCAATATACCTAAATACAATATCATATTGGTACTTTGGGATTATCCTGACGACCTCTCAACACTCACAAACTAAATACATGGTAGAGCCATGCTGCAGCCATATTAGTAGTAGGACCATGCTCTCAAAATACCAGCTTAAAATAGCAGTTTAACACTGCTGAGGTTCATACGCTGAGTGTAGAGAACTGGAGACCCATTTTACTGGAAAAAAGGCATTCCGTCTTATGGGTGACAACGCGTCTGCATTTTGATTCTCAAATGAGAATACATGTAGATGTCTATGGGCCACAGCAAGCACTCACCATCATGTGGACTGTGTGCTCATTTGTCACCCAATCCTATAAAAAAAAAACATAATACCAATCTTGCAATATCAGTAATTTGAGGTGATGATATAATTGTTAACCTTAAATAAATTAAAATAGTGTTGAGAGATGGACAGGATAATCATAAAGTACTGTCAATTTTCACAATATATCCAATATGTTCAGAGCAAGAGTTATTTCAACCCTTATATTATGTTCAGGAATGAAGTGGACTTTTAATAAGCTATAACGAAAACATGAATGGATGAATGAATTTTGTTTAATATAAGTGTATATCTACCATCTATACTATACTACACAAAGTAGTAGATTAATAGATAATGCTTTGAATCCACCCTTTACAACTGTAAATGTTAGCACTTATGCTTTACAGTTGCAGAGGAGGCAGACAACAAGCAAAGAGAAGAGGAACTTTAAGTTACAAGTGCACTAACTGAACAACCTAAACAAGCATGCCGCAGAGATGGTTAACAAAGTTCAGGGGAATTTGTGAGTGAGCGGTGACAACTGTTTCCCCTCCAACCCTTCTTTCAATCCCTTATCATGGCCACTAACCTCATTTTTAACAATTTCCCTGTCCAAGAAAAAGACAGTTGTTAAGACAATCGAAATATTCATATAATATGACTCACGGGACAGTGAAATGGTTAAGAAAAATAACTGTTTACAATTTAGTACTTACTTTTACTATATAATCTGTATTTTTATATGTCCAGTGAATGGGAGCAACTTGTATCTGCTCTGTGGGTACGTATTCTTCTGTGAATGGCCCTCCTTGTAATCTTTGTAGAAGACATGATTTTCCAACATTTCTGTCGCCTTTGATTAATATTTTCACTAAAAAGTTAAACTAATATTACTTGCGAAATGTCCATAAAGTCGGAAATCACCTAAATTGGAGCCATATACATTTGAACGCAAATTATGCTAAAGAATTTTACTGTTAAAATGCACTCCTCTCGAAAATTTCTTCTGTAAAGAAGAGGACATCGGCATTGGAGCTGGACAGCGATCATCATTAATTCTTGTTAATTTCTTTAGGGCAGAAAACATGATTTGTTCAAAGATCTTCCGGTTTCAAAGGCTACTGTTTCCCAACATAACACGGGTAAATTCTGATTTGCCTTAAACTAATATAAACTAGTTTAAAATAATAGAAAATCAAAGAACTTTAGTTTTTAGGTAAATAAACATAGTATTTGTATTGATGTACTTTCAAAAACATAAATAGAGTAGAATAATATATACAGAAAAAAAACACGTCACAGTCATAGATAAATATTGGATAAGTAAATATCAAATATTAGGCTTGGGCAAAAAATATCGATATATCGATATTTTTTAAATTAAATATTGGTATATGGTAGATATTTTAAATTGCGATACATCGATATCCATATTTATCACGCGATATATATCGACGCTGTTTAAAAATATAGATTCGATATATATCGATATATTTTTATCCCTTACCCATCCCTATCAAATAGTATAGAACTGTCTGTCCTATACAGGAATGAGGATCCGTAAGGTTTTTAGTTGAGAATGCAGATTTATAGATCTAAGAAATCCTTAAAATACAGTGCAAAAATTTTTGTTCTACGACAAAAATTGACGAAGTTATTACCAAATTACTAGCGAAGTTCACTGACAGCCCGGCGCGGTAGCTGTGACGTCACTATGACGGTCTTCGCCAGTTAGCCGTTGGCAGCGATAAGGCGCGCAGTGTTTTGTTTGGTTAATTGTGACTTTGAAACAAGTTAAGTGTCCGATTTGTGTCTAATTCACCTTTTTAACTATGTATAAATATTGTATAGTGCCGAAATGTACAAACACTTCTATTAAAACACCAGAAAAACTATTTTTTAACGTACCGAAAGACCCAAAACTTCGTAAAAAATGGTATTCCATTGCAAAAAGAGATGATAAAACTACACCCTCTGCCCAGGCTACAAGACATTGCTGTGAAGATCACTTCGATGTACGTACCTACATATCTATTATACCTATTATTTAGTTGATATGGAAATAAGTTGGTACCTTATGTTACGTGTAGTGTACGAGTGACGTACTCGGGTAAAAAGCAAAGAGTGAATGATAATATTCTTTAATCATTTACATTACAGCGGTGAATTTATGTATCTGCCTCAGCTATGCCTTATTGTTAGAAGCAAATAAATTAATACTTATATTCATTTTTATATTTTCAGTTAGAAGAAGATATGGAAAATTACGTAAAGTTTAAGTTAGTTGGAGGAAAGCTTAAACTAAAGAAGGGAGTTTTGCCTCATAAGTTTGAATGCCAAAAGCCCCAAAAAAAGAAAATTGACAGACCCGGTTTTAAAAAACGACAAGACATTGAATATTTTGAAAGAATTTTAAGTAGAAATATTGGACACGAAGACCTGTTGTTGCATTCCATTGAAGTAGTAGAGTGTGAAAATCAAGACTCAAATAACATCCAAAACAGTGATCCCCTTAACATACCTGAAGAAATAGACGTATTATCAAAAAACAATGTAAGGAGTCAAAAAACACAAGCAGTGCAGGTTAATATGAAACCAAAAATGAAAACTAAATCTAATAATACGCCAATGAAATGGAAACAACCAATAGTTAAAAAAAAAGTAATCCCTAAAAATCTTGATCCAAACGTTAGCTTCACGATCAGCAACTCAAACTCAAGTGAAAATATTCGTTCTTTTGGTGTTAATGCTAGTGATAACGAGTCGAATGATTTAGAAATAACAAAAACGATGAACAAAAATTTCTTCAATGAGCATATGCAAAAGGGCGCTCTAATGGCTATATCTCGAGATCCAAAATTACTGATAGGCATTCCTGCCCATTCATACTTTTGTATCAAACATTTACAAAACTTCACGGAAATATCATCTATTGAAATCCTAGTGACTTTACGAAAAATCCGATGGCATGACCCAAACTCAATGCTTGCAATACATTTTGGCCTCTCTGAGAGTTCTGTGACTAAATATTTTAATAAAACTCTCCCAAAAATTGCACTGTGCCTGAATCGACTTATTATCTGGCCATCAGCAGATGATGTCAGAGAAAACTTGCCGATAGCTTTTAGGAAGCGCTATTCTAAAGCGATTTCAATAATCGATTGTTTTGAAATTCAAATCGAGAAACCTAGTAACGCTTCGCACCAAGCGGCTACATGGTCTCAATATAAAAGCTGCAATACCATTAAGTACTTGATTTCAATTACACCTGACGGTTTGATAAACTTTATCTCAGAGGGATATGGAGGGAGGACTCCAGACTCAACAATATTTGAAGACAGCGGATTTCTTGACAAATTGGCACAAGGAAGTATTGTGTTAGCTGATAGGGGTTTCAAAAATATTTCCCATTTACTGGAACAACGTGGTTGTACACTTCTGAGGCCGCCTAGTGTGAGTTCCAACTCAAAACTTACAGCAGAGGAAGTCTTGCAAACAAAGAGAATCGCTGCTATAAGAGTTCACGTTGAAAGAAGCATAGGGAAGTTGAGAGACTTTAAAATGATCGGACCTCACGCATGTGTCGATATTTCATACATACATTTTTTGGATAATATTGTAACAATAGCCTGTGGCTTAGTTAATTTACAGAATTGTCTATTTAGTAATCAAGTATAAAAACAAAATGCTTTCGTTTCTTTTATAGTTTTATTTGGACAACCTCGCAACATCAAAAGCACATGTTATATTATTAATAAAAGAATAATTTTAAGTCTCAACCAGTTTCGGAAACACTGATGTTTTCCAAAAATGCGTGGACTTCTCTAAAAGATCAGTACAATAATTTTCATCATAATCTTCTTCAAATATTTCCACTTTTTTATTGCTTTCAAAATTTTCATTAGCTACACAAAACAATCCCTTGACTTTATTGCAAAAAAACATTTGTAGCTGAATTTGAGCTTTCCATTTGCTGCCGATAACACTATTCTTTACAAAACTTTCCTTTCCTTTCTTTGTCGAGGGACATTTTATTTCTACTACGTATTCACTTGTCAATCCATCCGGAGAAGCACCCAAATGAGGCCAATCAGGTTTTAAAAAGAAACCACAATTTTCAATAACTATTTTCCTTGTTTTGGCTACTTCTGCTCTGACATTGGATTCCAATCGTTTGCCTCTTTTCATAGACAGAGTCTCTGGTACATAGGCACCAAATATTTGTTCAATCAAAGCACCATCAGGAGTCTTGCAATGTGCGGCTTCGTGAACTTTAGACGCGGTTATTCTACAATACCTTAACTCATGCCATAACGGTGAACTAGCTTGACAAACTGTTGCTTCCTCTGCTTTGTGACATTTCTCTATGGTGATTTTAGTAGAACAATAATCAATAAAATCATCTGCACTATTTATATTATTGCCTTCATTTTTGTATTGATGAACGAGGTTATGCAAAGACAATTTTTTATACTCATTCTTTGTAACGTATACTGATAACTGATTTTTGATAGAATTTTCCTTTAGGCTTTGCACAACTGCTAGGAAAAACTGATCTGAATTGGTGTTATCAGTATTTTTATCTTCAGTAGTAACTGAGCTGGGACCCATATCTTTAGCTTTTATAAATTTAGTACCTATAGTAGCCAGCTTTGGTTTGGCCCAGTAACATTTTTTTTCAGTAGGAGATGGCTCTTCGCCGCGTCTATGAAGCCACATCAAAAATGCTACGCTATGTTTGCAGCCTCCCTTTTGAGCAGCACAGTCATGACAGTTCACGTTCAAAACCATTTCCTCTTTTTCATCACATGTAAATGTACAGCTATACGCTTTACTTTTTATTCTATGTTCAGGCGTTATTTTTGCTTTTACCGTACATACATGTCCCGACCTCTGGACTTGAACAAATCCTACAGCATCATCTCCATAGGTTTCACGTGCTGATCTGTAATAAATAAAAAAAAAAACAAATAAAAATATACAAAAACAACATTCTATCCTATCCTACTATCTTACTTCCGACTAATATTATAAATGTGAAAGTTTATGAGGATGAATGGATCTTTGCTCCTCTTTCAAGCAAAAACTGCTGAACAGATATGTATGAAATTTTACAGCAACCGTGCATTTTTCTGGTATAAAAAGTATTTTATCTCGGAAAAATACACGGTTCCTCTACGATAAATAAATAGTAGTCTATGCGTACGAAGCCTCGGGCGTTCGCTAGTATTATATACACTTTTCATTTATACAATACAAGTCATCCTACTTAAATACATACTGAACGAATGATTTGTAACAATGAGCAAGATGACAAAAAAAACTGCCATTGGCAACCAATATTAAGGTTTCTGTCATAGATCAGCAAGTGTAGGGAACCATGCACTAAATAAAATGCAAGTAAGTTAAAAAACCATCTGCAAAATGATCTACATATGTATGAACGAAAACAACATTCCTTTTATCAAGATACTATAAGCACTTTATTCATAAGTTATGAATACGTCCCTGTAACTATACAACATTCATTCTTTCTTTCATTTACCTATACAACTTATTCCTAAAGATTACTAATAAGTACCTACGAACGTAGATAAATAAGCAGCACCCTTACCTTTGTAGTTTCCAACCACGGATTTCGGCGCTGGTGAACTTAGAATGATTACTTAGATAATCAAATACCATGAAAGAATCCACTTTTGGAAGGTTATCTGATTGAGCTTGCACAAAATTAGCTTCTACTTTATTAGCACTCATATTATGTACGTTTAATACTTAAACAATCACAAAATTATACTGTAACAACACTTTATTCAAATAAATTTCTAAATATAGTGCCCAACCGCGTCTCCGCACTCCAACGAATCGTGAACTACCACAGAATACATGTATGAACTACTATGACGCGTTCGTTTCCGTCGCTGTGACGTCACGCGGACCTGCGTACATCGACTTTTAGCGACAGAAACGGCCTATGTTTATTACTTAATATCTTCGTAAATAATGGTCCGATTTGGCTATTTCAAAAAGATATATAATTCTTATCTCATAAAGAATAACATGGATACTAGTTTTATTGAATTTTCTATAACTTTACTGATCCTCATTATGGAGTGTAGAGTACAAGGAGAACCATCTCTATATACGAAAAGTGTCCCTAAAAACGCGTCCAATAAGGGTGGCGCTGCAGTAGCATAGGATAAATTTAAAAAAAGCGCCAAAATTAATTAGATTAAGATGGAGATATAAACAAGGACCAACCAATCCGCTTGGTTTTGTACTACGTAAATAGTTGGAGTTTTTGTATACTGACATTTTACTAACTACTATAGTCATGAAATTTTTTAAATATTTGAATTCAGCTGACTTCACTCCGTCTACAACAGCTATCTTCATATCGTAGTTTTTCAGACGCCAGCGCTATTGTGGTAGGTTTTAGAACCTCTATTTTCAGTATATAGTGGGACACTTTTTCAATTTTCGCACCTTATAAGATGGTTCCCCTTCTACTCTACACTCCATAACAGGAATAAATATGTAGCATTGTTTTTTTTTAAGATTTTTGGCTTGTATGCTTGTTCTTTAAGCCAAAGAGAATATTACCACTACGTTTACTTTAAGCCTTTAAGCTTTGTCTTTATTTATTTCAGTATTTAGTGATAAGTCTTTGCCACTGACCTCTATATATGGACTGGGTATAACCGTGACATAATGAGGCTATTTGATTTTTGCCATTTTGGCGCTGACAGCAGAAGTGTACGTCCACGGAACTAATAATACAGATAATAGGGTAGTTCTTCAAAACGTGCTAAAATATTGTGCCGAACTTTAACATATAGATCTATTTGCCCATGTATTGTATGTTCAAATTAATTTTGTTAATTAGTACATACATCAAACTACATGGTGCATTAAAAAAATAGGAAGAAATACATAATATATTATATTGCTGTAAAATTTTAAAAATATGTCCAATATTTTCCCTACCGGTGTTGAGTTTCAACAGTAATGTTTTAGAAAAATATTTCATAACAAAAAACTTGTCTAGAGAACACTGATTTTATGTTAGTCCTTAATAGTCAGTAAACCATTTGATAATATTTTAATACTCGTCATTATCTAAACATTATATTTACTGTCGAAAAAACATTTTAAAACTTTGTATTAGTAAAAAAGTAATTACCGTGACAGAAACTATATTTTATTTTTTTACCCGGTCAACATCGTTTTATAATGTCAATTCACTATTGAGAAATAGGTAACATGTTTATTTGATCTGAAACTGCCAATTCCGATGCACATGCTGTTGTATCTTTATTAAGAAATAGCAAACAGTGTTGAATTTTGGTACTTTTGCCGAAATACAGTTCAACACCGATCCGCTAATTATTCAAGTAAGTACAATGTTTCATCTTACATTATAATATAGTGTCATGATATATGTGATTTTATGAATAGTATTTGTGTTCGTAATTTAAATTGTTTGTTTTTTATAATATAAATATAAAAAATCTTAGCAAATTTCACTATCATAACATTAATTCAAATTTTCATGGTCCCGGTAATGAATGATTTTAGCCGGTAATGAATTTTTATTTTTTTATAAATATTAGCAGCAAAGATGTTTTATAGGTCCAGATACCGTATTGCTAACACACCGCAACGTTCATAATGAAGACAGTCTTTGATTCATGTGTGCGTGAGTGCCACGTGACGCGCATATCTTACGCACCATGGCTGCATTAATGTGCGTGACTTCGGTAATAACAGTGCGAATCGATTACCCAAAAAATGTGGGAGATTTTATATTTCATTCCTATTGACGTACCTATTGATTCTAAGAGTATAAAATATGTGTGCGTGGCGTGTGCATTTGTGTGTGTGTATGGAGATATGGTTGCTTATGTGTGTTTTATGTAGGTACGAACATTGCACTAAAATATTGTAGATATGTAAAAAAACATATAATTAATGTAACAGTTAAAATAAATAAAAAAGCACAGTAGATATTTATGTATGTAACATATATTTATAATCTATTATTACTAAATATATACTGAGTACTACACTTTTGTACTGTAGAACACAAAATATTGACATTGCTTTCATTATTTCATCTACACTTATCTCCCTACCTCTCTCCACTTCTTCCGGAATTTCTATTGCACTTATTTCAGACGACTCTTCACTCTTAAACACGCTTTCAAAATATTCCTTCCATCTCTTTAAATTCGAAACTTCATAATTCAGCATGCAGCCATTCTCGTCTCGTATAGCATTAATTCTAGGCTGTTTTGAATTTCCCCTGGCTGTTCTTACGAGCTTCCAGAACATTTTAATATTTTCCTGGAAGTTATCAGATATCCTTCTATCATTTTTATCTATCCTTTCTTGGTTTTTCCTTTCAACAACTTCTTTTACTCTCTTATTTATACGTCTAAAGTCTGCCTTTTTTCTTTCAATCTCATCATTCATACCGCCAGAATTACCAGCTTTAGTTGCTAGTAAATCTAGCCATGCTCTATTCTTTGCTTTAACTTCCATCCGTACCTCATCATCCCATCACAACGTATTACTTTTCCTTTTATTCGTTCTCTTACTTACACCGCATACTTCGGTGGCTGCATCCACCAAAACTTTCTTAATATTATTCCATACATTCTTCTATTCTAAATCATTCATACATAATTCATTCAACCCACTTATATTTTCCCTCAGTCTGCATTTATACTTCTCTTTCACACCTTCATCTTGTAACCTCTCTATTCTTATACGCTGTAACGCAGTGGTAGACACCGATGTCCGATGCCGCCAACGTCTGAATAGACCATTAATTCAGCATAAGACCAAGTAATGATCCGTCCCTACGTTGGACCCCCGGTAAACTATTGTATCTACCACTGCGCTCTTCATTCTTTCATCCACAATTATAAAATCTATCATGCTTCTATCATCCCCTCTTTCCCATGTATACATGTGAATCGTTCCTAATATCCTTTCATAACCAGACCTCTTCACCCCAACCCTTCCATTAAAATCTCCTAACATAACAATATTTTCATTTTCCTTACATTTCATCAACACCAGCCTTACCATATCCCAAAACTGCTCTCGGATATAAGTGGGCTTAGACATATCTGGAGCGTACACCCCTAGCACAAACAACTTCTTTAAGCCCACTTTCATTCGTATCCACAGCAGCCTTGGGCTAACACATTCATACTCTTTCACAAATTGACCCATTCTTTCTGAAAGGATGACACCGACTCCCTGGCATGCCCGCTCGGTCTCGTCTACTCCAGACCAGTAAGCGGTATACATGCCATGTGCAGTGACATCTCTTCCCTTTCGTTTCGTCTCGTTTACACATAACACATCTATTCCTCTTTCATTCATCATTTCGCATACAAAATCACCATTAATTATTTCTGGGTTTACTTTCACAAAGCTATATAAAAGCAATGCAAAAATAGATGTTGACAAAATTACAAAAGAAGTTGGCACACAGACAACGTTTGAAGAGCTGATGGATGCTGATATTTATTTTAGAAGTCGCGACAAAACCCGAATATCTTTTCAAACGGATATATTACATAAGGTAGACTTCCATAATCAGCGCCCATCAGATGTAAGAAATGAAAATTTCGCTCGATTGATAGCGTTCGAGTTAGAAAGAGTGCCTGCAGAGAATCGTTCGAATCTATATCCCCAAATTATAAATATCATTATATTATACCGTGGTGATTTAGATTTACACGAATGTATAGATTTCGTCCCCATAATGAGTGATTCTGAAGATAGTAACGGCCACGAACTGCCATTGAATGTTCGTTACAAAAAAATGTAATAGTGAAAACTGTAGCTACATTTAATTTCAAATATTTGTTTAAGGGTTTTAAAAATTATGAGAAAGTGTACTTTTTTAATTAAATCACATTATTTTGATTTGTTTAACCATAGTTCTAACTTCTAACATAATTATGATTGAAAGTGTGATTAATACAATCATAATGGATATTTAATTCCTTAAGTTGTTACGTAGTCAGTAAGTTAAGCATTTGTGATTTAGATTAAGGCGCAGGTTGAGCAAAATGTCGCGTTAGTCGTTATTTGTGCGGTTTTTAGGAGCTATCTACTTTTTATTTAAAAGATATATCAACAAATAAAAAACACATTATATTTCTACATAATCTTTATTCCATAAAAGCTATATCCAATTTTTTTTAAAGGAAGAAATATTAATATAATCTCCTTACAACGAAACCACATAAATGTGAAATTATTATTGATAACATGCATCTCCTCGTAAAGTAAGTATTATTTTATTTTGCGATTTACACCAATGGATAGGCAATTTATTAATGAACATTTCTATAGTAAATTTTTTTTTCAAAAGACCAAAATTTGATATTATTAAGAAATTATTTTAAAATCTGGGCATATTCACTGCTCACGGGCTTGCTGAAGTCAGTGAGCGCTGAGCTCTTCGACGTGAGGCCCGTGTCGTTAGAGCGTCGACCAGCGCATACGTTCACGTCATATCAGTCGATAATATTATTACTTATTAGGTTATTTATAGGTAGTATTATTTGTTTGTTTTGGGTATAATTTTTCGTATTAGTTATACATATATTTGTTGTGTTTTTTACTGCGCGATGAAGCTTTTTGCGTGTATTTTCTTTGAAGTAAATACAAATAAAAAAATGAAGCACCATTAGCATGTAAGGTTCAAATCCATAATTAAAATTTCGACAAATATTATAATTTACACTATAAAAGGCTAATTCAATATTATCACCCAACCACAATATCTTATTAGGTATAGTACTGCCTCGTTGGTCTAGTGGTTGTAGTAGTGCGACTGCTGATCATGAGATCCCGGGTTCTAATCCTGGGTCGGGCCAAAAAGTCAGTTATGAGTTTTTCATTTTATGTTCTAAGTTATAATTAGTATTACTAAGTTATAGTTTTTGCTAAAATATAGTATATTATTTATTGCTTGTTTTTTCTTCTTTTTCAAAAAATAATTGAGTACATAAGGTGTTCTATACTTATAATTCGGTAAAAAGTATCTAAGTAGGTACTAATATACCTACTTTTTACTATTAACTAAACATTTTTAAAACTAAATTTAACTAAAAAGACTAAACTGACCATTTATTTTTTAACTCAAAACAGGTCATGGGTTTATTTATACTCTAAAAACTATAACTTTATACAATTAGTGTTTACTATAAAATTATATTCGGTATAGACGGTAATTATTAAATGCAACATATTTTTTTAAATTATTAATTACATTTGTCAGTGGATTAAATTTGCTTTAATAAAGTTGGTGATGATTTTAAATAAGAATAAAATTCTGCTCAAGTTTTTTTTATTGTTATCTTTGTTAACAACATCGCCTTTTGAACTCTGGAACCGTAAGTGTTTCTTTCAGACGTCCACAATTTATTCAAAATAAAAAAATACTCTTTCTACCGGAGCATTCGTACCAGGTAGACATAAAATATATTCGATTAAAAAAAATTATGTTGAAGATTGTTGACTTTGAATACTTCCATCCAACGAGTTACGGGACAATTTTGTGTCCCGGAGCTTTGTTTGGGGACAATGGGACAGGTGACCGAGAAAAGGGACAGTCCCGTTCAAAACGGGACGTATGGTCACTTTAGCTATAACCCGGCGACGGATCCGTGGCGCAGTGGCTTAGCAATCAGTTGTTGCGCTGGGGGCCGCGGGTTCGAATCTCGCACGGAACAAGTATTTGTATGGCCTACAAATAATTGTTCCGGGTCTGGATGTTTTTCCTTGTGCAATTTATGTTTGTAAACTGCCTCCACGACACAGGAGAAAATCCTAGTGTGGGGGTAACGTTTTTTTACAATTGAAATTGAAAGATTGAACCCTTATACTTCTTGTTGATTTTTGTATTACCTTTATTAAAGTTACCCTTATGTATAAATAAATATAATTACGTATGTAGAAATAAAATTGATTTTCATCCTCATCAATCATTGAGGCGAGGATAATGTCTGCCAGCATAAGTAATAAGCAGGCTAACTTACAAGGTGCTCAGTTCAAAAATTTGTAGGTAGGTATGTTACTTTTCAATACGTGACACGTAAAAATTAACAATATTCAAAAACACATCTACGAAACATCCTATTTATTTATATATTCTTTATTGCACCAAATATTTGTACAAAAGGCGAGTTATCTATTTATTTACCTATAGTGAATAGGTATCTTTTAAACTCACAATTTTCAATGCTTCATTTTTAATATATAATTAATTATAAAATTTCATAATTAGATAATATATGAAAATACATAATTCTAATAAAAAAATTAAAATACATTTATCGTTGTACGCTGTGTGTATTTCCATAAATTAGTTTATTGATGTTGAAAAAATAATACTACGTTCTTACCTACAATAGGGCAATATATTGAAGCGAGCGGCGCGCCGCCGGAAAAATGCTCAAGGTCGTTCGCATGGAGTAGCCCCTTAATAGATAACTATTATAAATATAAAATATTCTGTTTGTTATATAGAGACCGATACTTATCAAAGTAAAGTATGGTAGTAGTATACTTATGGTAAGGAATGTTAATTATTGTTTAAAATTTTTCCAAAAGACTATATCATAAGTTTCTAAGCTTAAAACTATTAATGTTATATGTACTGTTCTAAAACTCTATATTATTATTTTTTCTATTGTTTTGATTAAGACTTCAATAGCTGTTGATTATTTTATTTATTTTATTCTTTTATTCTTTTTCTTTTTTTTAATTAATAATATTTTGAGTTATGTTATATCTTTTCGACTTATATTTGATTATTATTAATTTTACAAATCTATAAAAATAGACATATTTCGTATTTGTTCATTACCGTCTCTTTTTGGTAATTCCCGTCTCTATCCTTTTCATTTCCGTATAAGCCTAGTTCATTACCAGTAATATGTGAAAATTAAAAAAGTTGATTATCTAAACGAAACCTGGATAAATATATTTAATAATCCGAAACTTTATAATTGAGCGAAGGAGAATTTTTTTTTTAAATTTTGCTTCCTTGTTATACCTTAAATTAAGATGGCATCTATAATAACGCATATTTTGGAGAACTACCCAAGACAGTGTGAAAAAACACATCGATAAGAATTCTGTACCCAGGCCTACCCGTAACATCCATTCTATTTATGTATCATATTAATACAATGCCATAAAATAAATAAATGTATCAATTAATATCTAGACCTTAGACGCAAGCTTTATACTTCATATAACCACTCGTCTGTCGCGGCCATTTTGGCCAATATGGCGCCTCTGTCGAGCATTTCCTGAAGTACTTCCAAACTACTTCCTGCTGTTCATTAAAATGACTATTTCCAAGACATTTTGTACGAAAGGTATATTAAAGTCATATATCAATGGAAACTTTATTAAGTAAGCTATCAGATTATGTATAAATTAAATATAGGTTTACTTCGAAAGTGATACTAATGCGAAAGTGAAATTAAGAAAAGTGTTTTTCCCCAATTTTCTGCATTAAAGGTGTAATAATTATAAATGAAAGCCTTTATTCCAAGTACTATTTGTTTTACTTGTACGTCAAAAGCATAATTAACAATAAATAATTAAAGCAAAGAAACTTCTTCATATATTTTTTGTTTAAGACAACGTCGAGAACAATAGGCCTCACTTAGCTCTACTCGAAATCAGTACAAAAATTGAGATTTTTACAATTCAATCCCGTATTGTGACCTTTAGACTGGACTTTTATTACATCCCTGTTCTATTCTATTGATTACAGTAAAGTTAGAGAGAGATAGGATTAGTAGAACCGATATACATTGATCTCTAAAGCTTCCCTGTAAAACCACGCCATATTATGGAGTTTGACAGATGCGCATATTATTACACGCCAGAATATGGCGTTTGGACAGACGAGCGGATAAAACAAGAATCGACACTGCGGTGATCTATCAACGTTTTTATTCGTAACTACAGAACAGATTTTGTTCCGGGTTTCAAATGAGAAAATGCCTACGCATACCTGCATTGCGGGGGCAAGAATGGATTATGTCGGACTTGAACTTACTAAAACCCCATGATGTTCCACCTTCACCACACATTGACAGGGCCACAGAAACGCTTTCAAGCACATCTGCGGCCCCACCAGTGAGGATCCCTCCTTAGTTGAAGACTTCTCTCCCCGATTTCCCTTGCCCGATATGTGGAGGCCATGGAGCCAAGAAAAAACGAGCACTCAGAAGCACCAAGTGGTACAGTCACGCCAAAGTCGCGGAGAATTGTCCAGTGGCGAATTACCGTACCAATAATCCTCTTCCCTTGCGACACCACGTCGGTTGCAGCGGATATAGAGAGAGGACTTTCCTCTAGCTGCAGCTAACTAACACACATCCAAGGGCTCGACAAGCCCACTCAGAGTAGCCACCTAGGGCCAGCCCTTAACTTCGGGCCAGCCATGTGAGTCGCCCTACGTTTACCGAGCCATGGATACTGACCCCCCCCCCTCCCTCATTTGCCACAACAAGGCGGAAATCCGTTCAGGGTGGAGTTATTTCTCACCTAAACTCATACAAACTCACTAAGGACATAAACAATTTTGCAGTTCCAATATAAATTATTTATATTTATTACAATATAATTATTCCCTTGATACAATAAATTGGTCATAATAATTATACAGAATTCACAAACTTACGTCTTGTAAACACAAAGTCATCATCAGGTAACTTTCCTACACTTGACTATGGCCCTTGAGTCTGGGGGAAAATAAGGTGAGAAAAAATAAAAAACATTCCAAATAATAATCTAATATTTTTTTACTTACTGGTACTGGTACTACCAGAAAATATTGTGGGTATACTGCATTTTTAAAGTGGTGCGTTTCTTATGTCCAATAAAACAGTCGTCTGTGAAGTGTTTAGAACAAAGATAATCATATTGTTTCGGTCGCCAATTCACAATTTTTGTGCTTTTTGGCCATAATTTTAGTCTAGGTTCTAGTTCTAGGTAGGTTGGTTGTGATCAGATATGGGTAGAAAAGAATATCGATAAGTATTATAGACAAGGAACTCGACAACCCTATTAAATTTTATTGGTTATCAAAACTCAGTAATATAAAGACAAACATGTTGGTAATTACGATATTAAGATCAGTAACAAATTTTTAAGTACCTATATTATCAAAGTATAAAAAGCATTTGGCGTGAAATAGGAGAGCTAAAATCATCCTGTGAATTTAATAGTGAAAAAATAATTAACTGTGAGTCCAGAACAACTGATCTTGAATCCAAGATTAGGTTTCTTGGATTCATTTTCATATTTTCTCAATTGGAGCAAATAAGAATAACAGTTGACTCGATACTCTCTGAAATATCGACCCTGAAAAAGGAGTTAGCTGCTAAGGAACAGTAATCTCGACTTAACAATGTCGAGATAAAGGGAGTGCCCCTAAAGAGAGATGAAAACCTTTTTTCAATAGTAGAGAACATATGCACGCAGGTTGGTTACACGATCCCAAACATCAAATAAATTACATAGCGAGGGTGCTGACACATTTTGGTAGAGATAAATCTTTTATTGTCAACTTCATCAACCGCTACATAAAGGGAGAATTTGACACTGCAGCGCGAGCCAAGAAACTCATGACAGCGAAGGACATTGGGTTTGTGGGTAACGAACAACGGCTGTATGTTAATGACCACTTAACACCGCATTCGAAGGCTTTGTTAACTTAAACCAATGCTATTTGTAAAGATAAAGCTTATCAATACGTTTTGGTAAAGTATTGTAAAATTCATGTAAGAAAAAACGACACTACGAGGGTTATGATTATCACAAGTGATAGTGATTTAAACAAATTAGCTTAAACTGCCTCCAAACATATAATTTGCTTAACTTAGGTCTCAGCTTAATTACATATAGTTTAATTAATTGCTTCTGCTGTATATTACACTCGTAATGAAATGTTTACGACCCCTGCTTTGCCGATGTATTGCTGTTGTTATTCTGTGTTTTTTTGTAAAACTCTTTGATCAATATATTGCTCGACCCATAATTGTTCCTATCCGCTTTTTCGATATATTTTAGGTAACCGTATTCACATTGTGCTCGCTCTTTTCGCTCTTATATCCCATTTGGTATTGAATGATATTGATTGCACTTATTCCGTGCTGCAAAATTATTTTTTCTCACCTTATTTTCCCCCAGACTCAAGGGCCATAGTCAAGTGTAGAAAAGTCACCTGATGATGACTTTGTGTTTACAAGACGTAATTTTGTGAATTCTGTATAATTATTATGACCAATTTATTATATCTAGGGAATAAATTTATATTGGAACTGCAAAATTATTTATGTCCTTAGTGAGTTTGCATGAGTTTAGGTGAGAAATAACTCCGCCCTGAACGGATTCCCGCCTTGTTGTGGCGAAGGAGGGAGGGGGGGGGGGGTCAGTGTCAATGGCTCGGTAAACGTAGAGCGACTCACATGGCTGGCCTGAAGTTAAGGGCTGGCCCTAGGTGGCTACTCTGAGTGGGCTTGTCGAGCCCTTGGATGTGTGTTAGTTAGCTGCAGCTAGAGGAAAGTCCTCTCTATATCCGCTACAGCCGAGGTAGTGTCGCAAGGGAAGAGGATCGTTGATACGGTAATTCGCCACTGGACAATTCTCCGCGACTTTGGCGTGACTGTACCACTTGGTGCTTCTGAGTGCTCGTTTTTTCTTGGCTCCATGGCCTCCACATATCGGGCAAGGGAAGTCGGGGAGGGAAGTCTTCAACTAAGGAGGGATCCTCACTGGCGGTGCCGCGGATGTGCTTGAAAGCGTTTCTGTGGCCCTGTAAATGTGTGGTGAAGGTGGAACATCATGGGGTTTTAGTAAGTTCAAGTCCGACATAATCCATTCTTGCCCCCGCAATGCAGGTATGCGTAGGCATTTTCTCATTTGAAACCCGGAACAAAATCCGTTCTGTAGTTACGAATAAAAACGTTGATAGATCACCGCAGCGTCGAATCTTGTTTTATCCGCTCGTCTGTCCAAACGCCATATTCTGGCGTGTCAAATAATATGCGCATCTGTCAAACTCCATAATACGACGTCGTTTTACAGGGAAGCTTTAGAGATCAATGTATATCGGTTCTACTAATCCTATCTCTCTCTAACTTTACTGTAATCAATAGAATAGAACAGGGATGTAATAAAAGTCCAGTCTAAAGGTCACAATACGGGATTGAATTGTAAAAATCCCAATTTTTGTACCGATTCCGAGTAGAGCTAAGTGAGGCCTATTGTTCTCGACGTTGTCTTAAACAAAAAATATATGAAGAAGTTTCTTTGCTTTAATTATTTATTGTTAATTATGCTTTGACGTACAAGTAAAACAAATAGTACTTAGAATAAAGGCTTTCATTTATAATTATTACACCTTTAATGCAGAAAATTAGGGAAAAACACTTTTCTTAATTTCACTTTCGCATTAGTATCACTTTCGAAGTAAACATATATTTTTAATTTATACATAATCTGATAGCTTATTTAATAAAGTTTCCATTGATATATGACTTTAATATACCTTTTCACAAATATCACTGAGAACGCCTACAGTGAACATTAGAACGAATGCATTACTCTACTTACCAGCTTCATCAACTAACTATGGGAGAAATACTTTCATGTATCGTTCTATTAATCATTTTAATAATTTATGCAAAAAGCATGATTTTGATTTGTTTAATACTAGCTATATATCGGCAAGGCGGGCATTAAGCCGACAGTTTTTTATGTCATAATTGAATTTATTTTAAGAAAAATTATATTGTGAGTTTAGCCCTGCTTTTTCTTTTCTTTTGTGGCTATTATTGTTCCTTTCACTTATAAAATTTATGCATGTTGCACATTTAAATTAGACTCCATTTTTGTTGCTCGTATTTGTGCTATGTCCTTTAAACAACGAAATAGATTATGTTAGTGTATTTCTATTAGTGAGAACCTGTTATTGGCTTTTTGTAAATTTAACATGTTATTTACTTAAGCTTTGTAAGCTGTTGGTTTTTCATATCATACAAATAAAATAAAATAAAAAAGGTTTTATTTGCTTAATATTAGCTGCAAATTCACTTACACACTTATTAGCAGGGTACGAGTCAGTCACAACAGCATTCTGAGGACCGTAGCGGACAGATATACATCGCCGCTGTGGAAATGTCTTGTGCAGAGACTGATCACTGGGCTCTATCCACCCCCATGATGGTATTTTTGATGGAGTTTTAAGCAAACCATTATTGTTACTCACTCTTGTTTTATTTTGATTGATTTTTTTATTTACAATAATAAAGAATTTTTTTATCTTTTTTTATATTATTTTATTTTATTTACTTGTGGAATGTTATCCCTCTTTCCTTTTGGTAATGAGTTTTACATATTACGCACACTCTCATTATTACTAAAAATAATTCTTATAATGTAACTAAAATCAAACATAATCAAACCACATAAAATACTTTAATTTTTTAGTTTAAAAATTCAAAATACAGAGATATGATTTAAATAATACAACAGAATTTGGCATATTATGTCAATTTCAGTTCCAGGTACGGACAATGATGGCGCTTCAAATGGGTATAAGCATTTTGTATGGCATAGCCAGTCCAGCGTATATACTCGTATTACAGTGGTCTTTGCGTTATAGCATGGTGCGGGTGACAGGTTGACTAGGTTACTAGAACGTAACTTGCGTGCGTTTGCAAGATACGACAAAAAAATTAATTATGTGAAAATAGCCCCGAATTTCTTTGTATTAATTTTCTCTATTCTGTTTTTTTTAATAGAATAAGGGTGACAAACGGGCACACAGTCTACCTGATGGTACGTGGATGCTGTAGCCCAACTATACTATTAATATAGCTGCAGCATGTCTCTGCCACGTAAAAATTATGACTATTTAATTAACATTAACTTCAAAAATCTTACATAACGTAGTTTTATTTTTACTAATAAAATTATAAAAGTTTAATTTATTTCACTTGTGTGCGCAGTTACGTAGGTACTATGCTTACTAGCGGTAATATTGTTTTAATTAGTAGAGATGTGCCTCGTAACTGGACTTATAAATGGTTTTTTTTTATAGGATAGGGTGGCAAACGAGCACACAGTCCACCTGATGGTAAGTGGTTACTGTGGCACATAGACATCTACAGCTATCCTCGCTTGCGAATCAAAATGCAGATGCGTTGTCACCCGTGAGGACTAAGATGGAATGCCTCATTTCCAGTAAAAAGGGTCTCCGGTTCTCTAAACTCACCATACGAAACACATCAGTTTTAAGCTGCTATTTTACGCTGGTATTCTGTGAGAGCGTGGCCCTTCTCCGGTCGAGCCGACCCATTCATGCTACAACTATACTACTAATAAAGCTGCAGCATGGCTCTACCACGTATAAATCAATTGTCAAGCGAATACAATCGCAAAAATAAATAAGATAATTATATTTTAGGTATGTATAGTGCAATACCGTCATATTCATGTTTACTAAATTTAAGTAGCTTACGATTCATGTACTACAAAAAAATAAATAAATAGAGAAAGTGGTAAAATAAAAAAAGGAATTAAATAATTTTATATTTATTCCGCCAATATGGTTGTTTTCGCTTAGGTAATCTCAAAGAAGCTTGACTCTCTTTAACAATTTTTTTATTTACCACTGGTTCGGAAAATACCTCTGTCCTGGAAAGAACCAGCAAGAAACACAGCGGGACTTTTTTTAAAACATATTTCACTTTACAATAATTTTGTTTTTTTTGTTTGTACAAATTTTAAATGAGTTATAATGGATCACCTTATTCCCGTGGTGTTTTTCACTTATGTATTCGTTGATATTATAATAAACCAAAGACATTTAAGTAGTAGTAGTAATCGGACCGGACATCAGCAGCAAAACTGTCGTCTGTAACTTATGCCCTATAGGATATATCTCCGATTTTTGTCATTTAGTCTTAGTGACATCGTCAAAAGTCAAGACGCATTCGTTTCATATATTTAAAAATATTTTTAAAGAAAATATGCCCGGTTGTAAGTCACGATATGGAGCAAAAAATGAACGCGATTTCTGTTTATTATGGTAAGTATAACATATATTTACCGAATAATCTTTAAATTTTATAATGTCTAGTAGATTGTTCTAGAAAATTTATTTTTATTGTAATAAGCGCCTTCTGTTATCCAGTAAACGTCACTATTTAGTTACTAATGTTAAAGTTAGTGATTGACGACGTTTATCGATTGGGGTTATCGATAAAAAATATACCAGATGCCGATTTAATCCTTTACAATATTTAAGGAGGTAAAACAGTCAACGATACTGTACCCATACGAACAAAAATGAGTAGCATATACCAACTATGCTAAGTAGCCTACTTTATGTGGAGCAAGTGTGGGAAATTTTATTTTATTTTATTCTGTGTTGATGTTTAGCAATACAGCAAGTCTTCTCTTTTACATACCAGGCTTCATTGTCTGGTGGTTTTACACCGGGCTTCATTGTCTGGTGGTTTTCAAGGACAAAGTCATTATAGATCCTGGCTTACAGTGATAGGAGAGGGCTATAGGTATGTTACATTAAATACAATTTGTACTGTTAAAGATATCAGATGCAGGAAGTTGTAGGTTAAGCCTGAGTTAGAAAATAAGGTAAAAACTTAAAACAACAATTTTTATTGATGTGAGTGCCTTTAAGTACTGCAGCCGATGAAATGTGATAAACCGTGAAACGGCTTCAGTATTTTTGTAAAAGAAACGAATTTAAAAACATAGAGGCGCTCTTTTATTGGATTTTCCATTCCTCGATCTGTGACGTCATCCAAGATGCCAAGGTGGCAACCAAAGTGACTGCTGTTTCAATTGATTCTTAGTTATTAAAAATTAAATATTTTATTTCATGACACTAAAGGGGCTTAAAAAGTTAGTATGATTTTTTCGTGTGATAAATAGATTTATACAATAAAACAATCATGTATATTCCCTATTATTATATCGAAAAACATTTCAAACTTAGTAACCTTCAACAACATTATCGATACTTTGGTATCGAAACGGTACCTTCCTAAAACGACGTTATATTTATTAGCGTCACCTACTGGGAAATAGCTAAAATGTTGTCTTAATAAGTGCTTAGCGTTATTTTGCTATTTTTAACTAGAGGGAGCCACACGCGCACTAGATTAAAGTTTTTGTATATAAATGTTACCGATGCCCGCTCTATAGTATATATATATATATATATATATATATATATATATATATATATATATATTTAAATCTCTTTGTAATAAAACTTTTTGTAGAATTTTTCTTTAATAAAACATTTAAACTTATTTATTGACAAAGGAGACGGTCCAAAATTGTATGAAGCGTAGGGCTAGTTTTGTGGAAATAAATTAAAATAAAATACTAAACCACTTTTGATCATTCAAATCCACAAATTTGCCTTAATTTCAGTGGTATAAATATTTTATTCTCACCAAAATTGCAACACTAATGGCGGATTGCTGTCGTGATTTGACGTTAGCTATCAATTCTGAAATATACTCATATCACCTATAGCATATCAGGTAGATTTACTATGTAAAATAGCTAAAATGTCTCGAAACTAGTACAAAAGTAAGGCAAAAAAGTTGTATTTTTGGATCAAAACACGAATAAAGTGTTTTATAGATTATGTATGTGCCTTTTTGGTCTCAAAACAACTAACGTTCTTGTTGATATTTGCATATCATAAATCATTGAGTTATAACGTACTAAGTACTAGAGGAGACGCCTAAACTCGATTGTTTGTAACGTAGAGGGAGTGTGTATGAGGGAGTATGTATGTAGTTTATTCTCTCTCTATGGTTTGTAACATGCGTTAGAGCGCGCGCGCTCAAACTCAGTCTGTGTCAAGCGGTTGCTGCAACGTGAGACGTTTGAATGAAGAATTATTTTTATTGTATAATATTAATATGACTTCGTGTGCATTGAGATACTGTTCAAACAACTCGAGGAACATAAGTAAATGTTAAGGAGTGACTTTTCACCATTAAGTTCAACATATTATTATTTTTAAAACACGCTTAATTTAGTTATATTTTATCAACTGCAACATATATGTGAATGTCAAAGAGTAAAACATTTTTATGCGTAGACTTGACACTATCGACGTTATAATGTTAAGTAATTATGAAAAGTAAAATATTAATATATAATCACGGTATGTAGGAAATGTTAATGCATTAAAATTAATATTTTTTATTATTATTTTTATTTAATGGTTTCCTCGGCCGTGTTATGAAACAAAAAAAATTATGGATCAAATTTGTTCAGAAGAATTGCAGCGAAGAAACGTCAGATTATTCACGCATATGTTCCGTGCAGTTCAAAGAAAACGACAAATACACCACAAAAACAGGAAGAGTGTACTTAAATAAATCAGCAGTACCATGCAGTAACATAATTATATTATTAATATAACATTGCTGAGATTTTTGTTTTATTTTGTGATTAGACAATGAACGAAATTTTTGTAATGTTCAGTATATTTACGGGACTAAAGAGAGGCGGGACCCTCGGTGCGCGAGTCATACAAGTATATGGCGGTTTTTTAATAATGTAACGCTAGAATTTTTACAGGCTTCCCAAATAACTAGTATCTTTTTTTTCAGCCAACAAAATGTGGTGAACAGGAAATATTAGAACCATTGTCTGAATCAATAAGCAGTTCAAATTCAATTTTTGATAGTCCGAGCAAAATTGTACTTAAAAATAAATTACGCAATGAGTGATGTATACAAAGCCTAAGTTTTTAAATATAGTTCTACCTTAGTAATGAAATCAATAATTCTAGGTCATTATAAAAATAATAAAATATGAGCAAGTTGTAATATTGTGTTTGTATTTAATAGCAAGGAATTTGCAGCTACAAAGAAACTTACTGATAAATTTAAGAAAATGCAAAGAAAAAATATTTATCTAAAGAAAAAATGCGCCTCTTACAAATCAATTGTACAAAATTTGAAACATAAATTCGGTCTCAACTTAAATGCTGAGATTGAATTAATGACTAAAGCAGAAGTTATGAAGTTACATAAATCTTTAATGAAAAAGAATAAACAGAGCACGCATTATTTATTATACACTGCATGCACCTTTACGTAAATTCGAACAGATTTTACACTATTATTCACCAGCTGCGTTTAAATACGTTAGAAAATGCTAGAAAAGTAATAATAATGATCTTTGAAAATAAATTCATGTTTTCATATTATACATATTTACCTTTTAAAGTATTAAATAAAATATCATTAAAATGTAATTCTGTTATAATATTATGTTATATTATATTAAATTAACACATAAATGCAAAATAAATAACAAAAAAATTGTACTCGACATAATTTACAATACAATTTAAATAAACAATTACTTATTACATTACATACTGATCAATATACCTACGTCATTGAGTATATACATAAGTATATATATATATATATATATATGTACTACGTACTAGAGGAGCCATTCTGGAGATTGACTATGTTCAACTGAACTGTAGTGCTATCCATACAAACTAAATAAAATAAAATAATAAATAAAAATAAAATAATTTATTTTTCTTCACAAAACTTAAATTAATTAGATAGTTGATTGGGGTCTCCATTTAAGCAAGTAATGCTTGTGTTTGGAAACCCCGCTCTTCCTTATCTAAACATACATTTTAATTCTAAAAACCAAAAATGACAAATCAATAATTACTCTATTTTAACTAACCAAAAATAACAAAAACTAATTTATTCTATTTTTATAACCAAAAATGAAAAAAGTACAAAAGTATATGTGTGCATGTATGCATGTGTGTGTGTGTGTGTGTGTGTGTGTGTGTGTGTGTGTGTGTGTGTGTGTGTGTGTGTATGTGTGTGTGTGTGTGTGTGTGTTTGTGTTTGTGTGAGTGTGTGTGTATGTACGTGTGTGCACGTGCGTGTGAATGTGTGTGTGTGTAGAGAAAGTATTATTATGTTATATATCGTAAAGAACAGTGAATTATGAAATGCGTTCCATTAGATTTTCAGTTTCGTCATATGTTTTCGACTGCACCCACTTTAGTATAAGATTTTTACACTCCCTGTACGTTTTGTCATATATGTTTAATTCTCTATTTATTAAATTATATAGGAGCGAGATTAGAATGGCTCTCCAGCACCTTAAAAACGGCAAGGCCCCAGGCGAGGATGGAATTACAGCGGAGCTTCTGAAAGCGGGTGGAAAACCGGTACTTGAAGTCCTTCAGAAGCTCTTTAATTCCGTCCTCCATGGTGGCATTACACCGGAGGCGTGGAGCAGAAGTGCGGTGGTCTTGTTCTTCAAGAAAGGCGACAACGCTCTCTTGAAGAACTACAGACCGATTTCCCTTCTGAGCCGCGTCTACGTGCTGTTTTCGAGAGTCATTACGAATCGTCTCGCGCGCAGACTTGACGACTTCCAGCCTCCCGAACAAGCCGGTTTCCGAAAAGGCTTTAGCACCATAGACCACATACATACCCTTCGGCAAATTGTACAGAAGTCCGAGGAGTACAATTTGCCACTATGTCTGGCGTATGTGGACTATGAGAAAGCCTTTGATTCCGTCGATTTTGGGCGGTGCTGCAGTCCCTTCAGCGATGCCAAGTTGACTGTCGGTATATCGAAGTGTTGAAGTGCTTGTACAGTAGGGCTACGATGGCTATCCGAGTACAGAACCAGAGTACGAAACCTATCCAATTGCAGAGAGGTGTAAGACAGGGTGACGTCATATCCCCGAAACTCTTTACCGCTGCATTGGAAGATGTTTTCAAGCTTCTGGACTGGAAAGGATACGGTATCAACATCAATGGCGAGTACATCACTCACCTTCGATTTGCCGACGATATAGTCCTTATGGCAGAATCGCTGGAGGACCTAAGCACTATGCTCAATGACCTCAATAGTGTTTCCCAACGGATAGGTCTTAAGATGAACATGGACAAAACAAAGATCATGTTTAATGTCCATGTCACACCTATGCCGGTAGTTGTTGGGAACACTAAGCTCGAAGTTGTTGACGAGTATGTTTACCTGGGACAAATAGTCCGACTAGGTAAGTCCAACTTCGACCGAGAGGTCAATCGACGGATTCAACTCGGTTGGGCAGCGTTCGGGAAATTACGGCACATCTTCTCGTCAGGTATACCTCAAAACTTGAAAACGAGACTGTACACCCAGTGCGTGTTGCCAGTGATGACATACGGAACTGAGACGTGGTCCTTCACTGCTGGCCGGATGAGGAAGCTCAAGGTCGCTCAGCGAGCTATGGAGAGGGCTATGCTCGGAGTTTCTCTGCGTGATAAACTCAGAAATGAGGATCTCCGCAGTAGAACTAGAGTGACCGACATAGCCCAACGGATTAGTAAGCTGAAGTGGCAATGGGCCGGCCATATAGCTCGAAGAACCGACAACCGATGGGGAAGAAAGGTTCTCGAGTGGCAGCCTCGTACCGGCAGGCGAAGTGTAGGGCGTCCCCCCACTAGATGGAGTGACGACCTGGTAAGATATGCAGGAAGTCGATGGATGCAGGTGGCTCAGGACCGTGCTTTGTGGCATTCTTTGGGGGAGGCCTATGTTCAGCAGTGGACTTGTGAAGGGCTGTAATGATGATGATGATGATGATAGGAATGTAGAACGGGAGCTAAATTGCCTACTAGCAAACACTGTTTTGGAACCAGAAGACACAGCCACAACATCTTTTCGCCGCTTTTCCAAGATGCATGGGTCAAAGGGCACGGATTTGTGTGCTTTGAGCGTTGTCATAGTAACGTATAATTGTCTAACTGAGAGTAGACCACTTATTTGATACAGGTTTTCAGTGGAAAAACGTCTTTTTTTAAAATACATGACCTTAAGAAGGATTCGCTGAGCTCTTTCCAAGTTAAGAAATTGGGTCTTTGTAGCTCCACCCCACACCGGAATGCAATAAGTTATGATAGAAAATATTGCGTAATTTGAAGATTTGTGAATTCCATAAAATAATTATTATTACATTTTATTTACAAATATGTTTGTTTATATTAAATTAAGATATTTTATATTAAATTCTTATAATTATTTTATATTAATATCTTATTTTATATTAAATTAAAGTCTTCGCGCATGCGCGACTACTACTCCCGCGCATGCGCGATGACATAAAGTAGGACACAATTTTTGTTTGGAATGGCTTCTCTAGTACGTAGTACATATAACTCAATGACCTACGTATAATCTATAATGACAAAAACCGCGCATGCGCGAAGACATAGGAGTAGCCATAGACTTAGGATATATGGGAGTAGCGCACATGTTTTGTTTAGAATAGCTTCTCTAGTACGTAGTACATTATAACTCAATGTCATAAATGCAGTTCAGGAGAAAACAATTGTAAAAAGTACTATCTAATTCCAGACAAGAAGATTGTTGAGATAAATCAACGGTGCCTACACACAAAATTATTTATTTGCATTCATTAGTGTGTACTACTGCACACTTCAGTGCCAGGGGCATCCAGGCCTTTTTTGTTTTACATGGGATAATGAGGCCTAGCTGTTTTGTTAATTTTTACAAAAATTTAGTGCCAGATAGCTCAAAGCCGAGATTATATGTAAATAGCTGGTAACTCCGTTTCTCTATCCTAAAAAATCCACCCTGAGATGTATACTAGTTTATTGTACTAATAATAAAGAATATATTTAACTTATTTTACCTTTAGAGTAGCTGTTTTAAGGTGGATAAACAGAATATTAATTTTTGTTCAGGTATTATGGGTCCGTCTGGGCTGCTGAAGTGCTAGGGAATAATCATAGATAAGACAATTCATTTGTTATAATATGGACATTACAGTCGTTATAAAAGAATTCGCATCCTAAATATTCTGCCGTTTCCGGCGTACAAATATTTTCATATAACAGGTCCTCGGCGTGTCAGATTATGCCTTGAGCCTTGACAGACATTTAAAGCCTGGATAATGTCATAACAAAGGTTAACAGTCTTATGAGTTATAGAAAGTGAAACATTAGGTCAATCATGTTTTGGATACTTAAGGTAATATAAATAAAACAACTTAATTAATGTTTTATTTTTTATTTATTTATCTTACATTAAAATCCTCTCTTACTAAAATGCCATCCAGAATTGAGGCCGGTGCGGTTATGAAATTTTGATACCGAGCCCAACCCAATTACCAGACAACGGTTATTATGTGGTCTCGCCAACAGTATATATATGTATAATAAGCTCTGCCCGAGTGATGGCGAGATTTTATACAGCCTCTTATTAAAACAGAGTCTTGTTGGGATGATATTAATTGGGTTACAACTTGTCTGCTACCCAGTCTTCGTTGACACCAAACACACAATATAGGTACTGATAGTATTGGCATTAGGGTGATTCTTGTAATACCTTTGCAAAACATTGTGAACATATTGGTGCATTTTCATCCATCTAAAACAAAACAATCTTATTTTAATAATCATTTTAAACAGTGCAACATGTTTTAACAGGTGAACTGAAAGATAAGTACATCGTATTAAGATCTTGCAGCCATTATGAACTTATGTAGAAATTAATAATTATTAACAGATTACAGATAGAAGCATGTTATTCAAATGCATTTAATAACTTAAGAAAACATCTTTCTTTAGTATATACCTGCTTACTAATTCAAAAGGTGATTCTACAGAATACAGATGACCGATATCAACGAAATCAAAATCTCACGTAAATCATGAAGTCCATAAAACAAAAGCAGAGTCAAAGGAGTAGTAACTGATCCAAAGTCCAAACAAAAAACCAAATGCCCAACGAAATCCACAATTAAACGCATTCACGAGTTCACAACTACACAATCAAGCTCGGAATAAATAAAAATATCACTTGACAGAAATGACATTTGACAAAAAACCGCGTCTGACTGGACTGACGTACGTAGTAGAGCCATGGTGCAGCTATATTTGTAGTATAGTTGTAGCACGAATGGGTCGGCTCGACCGGGGAAGGACCACGCTCTCACAGAATACCAGCGTAAAATAGCAGCTTGACGCTGCTGTGTTTCGTATGGTGAGTGTAGAGAACCGGAGACCCTTTTTACTGGAATAGAGGCATTCCATCTTAGTCCTCACGGGTGACAACGCATCTGCATTTTGATTTGCAAACGAAGATAAATGTAGATGTCTATGGATCACAGCAACTACTTACCATCAGGTGGACTATGACCCGTTTGTAACCCGATCCTATAAAAAAAAATTGAAATCAGTTGACGAATTATATTTTCAAACGACAAAAATCAATAAAATTTTCACGCCACTAAATTCAAATTTAGAACACAGGTATCCAGAGATAGATACGAATTTAAAAATGAGAGATATATATTTTTTAATTTTAACTTTTTAAATAGAAGTGGCTAGGCTTTCTTATCATCCCGCCATCGTAATTAAATTTTCAAGCAGTAATCATCGGTTCAACAAAAAATGAGATTAACTTGATTATGACGACCAGACGGCAACCGTTCAGTGAAGTCAGTGATGTCAGTGATGTGTGAAGACTGGCAGCGATCACCGAATGGTAAGAGACACATTGAACCTAAACGTTAAGTTAGAGAGGTCACTTCTAATGAATGATCTAATGATCCAAAGTCCCGAAAACTTTCAGCTGGAGTTACAAAACCGTTTTATCAGTGCTTAGAAGACTGCAATGTAGTGAGCGATATGAATGACAAGCTTGACTTCATCTAGCAAACTCATTCAAAACTATTTTCTGGAGTCTAACTGATAGTCAGCTTTTTATTTCATTATGGCCTTCTAAGCACTGAAATATTTCTTAAAAGTTTTACGATAAGCTGTTACAGCCTTTTTAAAAACTGGTATTAAACATTTGAGGAGTTGGTGTCGGTAGAGGGCATGAAATAGGAGATGGTGGTAAATTTCTCATAAGTGGTGTTGGCATAGTACATGACATCGAAAAGGGAGAGTGTGGTAGTTTTGGTAGGGGATAGGTTGTTGGTAGTTCATGTTCATTGGAGAGTTTTTTATTATTTTCTTCTTGTTCAATTATTTCTTTATGATGTACCTACTTCAGGTAATTTCCGGACACATTACTCAAAGTTTTTATAAACGAAATAGCATAGCATTTGTCAAATATTATATTTTGTTTTGCGAATGATCCACTTGGTGCTGGTTTCAGTTGAAGCACGAACACTGCGCGAAGATTTATCAAATTGTCTTTGCACTGTTACTTTTTAGTTTTTAATGCACTTATTAAAAACAGTTTTAAGTAGTCCAATCCGAAGCCGATATCCAAAAAAGGCAGCTGACATAGTGAAATCAGCCATTGCTCAATTCGTTCGGAGTAGAGAAGGTATTTCATATCAGCCAAGGCGCTTTGAAACTTATTTTACACTTTTGATTTAGCATGTTTACTGTTTCTTGTCTCATAATCATACTAATATTAATAATAATAATAAACATTTGTAACTTACCCGTGAGATTTACTATTTTCCTCAGGTCACTCCAAACTTTTTTTGTAACCTCCCTACGCGAATACTCCGTTCAATTATGTTTATACAAACACGGATGCTTTTCTACTTCTTGGTAAAATTGTATGTTTATTAATTGGTCATTCATTTTACTATAGCACAGCTTCCAAGATCTCAACGATCCGTGGTACCAGCACGTTGGGTTGCTAAAGATTGAGCATTTAGGTATCGTGTTAGAATTTTATTATTTAGAAGTTAGGGCAGACGAGCTTGCGTCTCATGTGATGGTTAATGACTATCTGAATAAGTAAAGAATTGCAGGTGCGTTGCCGACCTTTTAAAAAAGAGTTTTTTTTTATTAAGAAAATATTTAAGTAAATTAAGAAAATATATAAAAATCAATAAATATATTAGGAAAGTGAAAATTTTGTTAAAACTAAAATTAATACTATAAATGTATGTAAGGAAAAGCAAGAGTTAATTAGTAAACTTAAATTATATTCAATTGAGGTGGGAAACATGAAAAATTGTTATAAGACTGAAATCGACTGTCAAGAATAAATTATTAAAATATATTGCATATCTTAAGGCTTTAACTAGTCTGAATGACCTTGACGAAACGGCGATCGCAGAGATTTTAGCCGATGTCAACACGTTTTAACGGTGGTAGAGCCCCGCAGCAGTTTTTTGCTGTTGCACGTATGGGTAGGCTCGAGCCGGGTTGGTACCACGACCTCACAGAATACCGGCGTGAAGTAGAGGCTCTGCTTCTGCGTTTCGTCTGGTGAGTGCAGGTGGCCGGAGGCCCAATTCCCCCCCCCCCCCCCCCCCATCAACATGGTAGCGGAATTACAAAGTAGACTACCCCAGGAGGGTACCAGTACCCCTGGAGAATCCCTCGCTGAGCATCCACGACCATGTTATTCCAATCCTGAGCGTGGGTGCTCAGGCTGCCCCGCGTATTCTGGGGGGGGCAAAATTCCGCTCAAAAACAAAACTGCTTGGGGCAAACTGAGCAACAATACCAAGGCGACCCCTGCCACGCTATCCGTGAATTTCTGCAACATCAGGGGACTTCACTCTAACCTAAACGCCGTCCACTACCATCTCGAGACGGCGAAGCCGGCCTTGCTCTTTCTGACCGAGACGCAGGTTTCCTCTCCGGCTGATATTTCGTATCTCTCCTGCCCGGGGTACAAATTGGAGCACTCCTTTGTGCCTCGGGCTGGAGTTTGCGTGTATGTCAGAGAGGACATCTGTTCTCGACGCCTCGGCAGTCTTGAAGGTTCGGACCTGTCCATCCTTTGGCTACGCGTAGACAGCGACGACCATCCGCGCGTCTACGGGTGCCTCTATAGGTCCCATAGCGGTAATGCCGAAACAGACCGACTCATCGACCACGTCCAAATGGCTACAGATTCCTTGCTACAACAGGTCCCATCCGCAGAGATCGTGATCCTTGGCGATTTTAACGCCCACCATGCCGAATGGCTCGGTTCACGTTTAACCGATCATGCGGGGAGATCTGTTTATGACTTTGCTTTGGCATATGGTCTGACACAACTGGTTACTTCGCCTACGCGGATTCCAGATGTGGAGGATCATACACCTTCCCTGTTGGACCTTCTGCTGACCTCTCATCCGGACGGATATCAGGTTTCCGTCGATGCCCCTCTCGGCTCTTCGGACCATTGTCTGATCCGGAGTATGGTGCCACTCACGCTCCCTTCGCGGTTGCGTTCTGCAGGTTGCCGCCGTGTTTGGCATTACAGGTCGGCGGATTGGGACGGAATGCGGTCTTTCTTTGCATCCTACCCATGGGGGCGGGTTTGCTTCTCGCCGGATGATCCCAGCGCTGTTGCTGACTCTGTCACTGATGTGGTGCTACAGGGAATGGAACTATTTATTCCATCATCTGTGGTACCCATCGGAGGCAGGTCTCAGCCTTGGTTTGGTCGCTCCTGTAAGACTGCATTGCGCAGAAAGCAGGAGTGTTATCAAGCCTGGGCTGCGGCTTCGGTGACTCGGGATGTAAACACCAGCACACTTAAAAAGAAGTATAACTTCGCCTCCAGGTCCTTCAAAAGAGTTATTGCCAAGGCAAAGTCAGAGCACATAGGCAGAATTGGCGAGAAACTAGTTCGCCTTCCTTCGGGAACCCGTGCATTCTGGTCTCTCGCCAAGGCTGTCCAAGGGAATTTCTGTAAGCCATCACTACCATCTCTGCACAGGGAGGACGACTCACTGGCCCACGACGCAAAAGAGAAGGCCGACCTTTTAGGCTCCCTTTTTGCGTCCAACTCGACTGTTGATGACGGGGGGAACACACCGCCGACCATCCCGCGGTGTGAGTGCTCTATGCCGGATGTGCTATTCTCACAGCGCTCGGTTCGCAGAGCACTCCTCTCCCTTGACATCCACAAGTCGAGTGGGCCTGACGGAATCCCCCCAATTGTGCTGAGGACGTGTGCTCCGGAGTTGGCACCGGTTCTAACGCGTCTTTTCCGGTACTCCTACTCCCATGGCGTTGTCCCGAACTCATGGAAGACAGCTTTTGTCCACCCGATCCCTAAAAAAGGCGACCGCTCAGACCCGTCCAACTATAGGCCTATCGCGATCACCTCCTTGTTCTCCAAAATAATGGAATCCATTATTAACTGCCAGCTCATCCGGTACCTTGAGGATCACCAGCTGATCAGTGACCGCCAATACGGTTTTCGTCGGGGTCGATCAGCTGGTGATCTTCTAGTCTACCTGACCCATAGATGGGCGGAGGCAGTAGAGTCCAAGGGGGAGGCGTTGGCCGTTAGTCTGGACATTGCGAAGGCCTTCGATCGGGTTTGGCACAAAGCGCTTCTTTCGAAGCTCCCTTCCTATGGGCTTCCCGAGAAATTGTGCAATTGGATCACCAGCTTCCTTGCAGATCGGAGCATCAAGGTCGTTGTAGACGGTGCATGTTCTGACTACAAGCCTATTAACGCTGGTGTTCCACAAGGCTGTGTGCTATAACCAACGCTGTTTCTTCTGCATATCAATGATATGTTGCTAACTGGTAACATTCATTGCTATGCGGATGACAGCACTGGTGATGCTCTATACACCGGCCGGGCCAATATTTCTCGGGAAAACGTCGCCGAGTACCGGAACAAACTTGTGTCTGAAGTCGAGTCTTTGCTGGACAAAGTCTCGGATTGGGGGCGACTAAATCTAGTCCAGTTTAATCCTCAGAAGACACAAGTTTGCGCGTTTACTGCTAAAAAGAACCCCTTTGTCGTATCTCCTCAGTTTCAAGGCACTCCCCTTCTTGCCTCAGCCAGTATCGGTATCCTCGGAGTCGACATATCGAGTGACGTGCAGTTTCGTGGTCACTTGGAAGAGAAAGCCAAATTGGCCTCTAAAAAGCTTGGCGTGCTCAGCAGAGCGGGACAGTATTTCATGCCGGCACACCGCCTGCAACTTTACAAGGCGCAGGTTCGGCCTCACATGGAATACTGTTCCCATCTCTGGGCAGGGGCTCCCCAGTGCCAGCTCCTTCCACTTGACCGCATCCAGCGCAGAGCGGCTCGAATCGTCGACGACCGAGCCCTTTCCGATCGGCTCGATTCATTGGCACTGCGAAGAGATGTTGCATCTCTTTGCATTTTCTTTCGCATCTACCATGGGGAGTGCTCTGAGGAATTGTTCGGATTAATCCCAGCCGCCAAATTTCATGAACGCACATCGCGGCAGAACTCCCGATACCATCCACACCATCTGGATGATTGGCGGTCCACCACTGTGCGATTTAGAAGATGTTTTCTTCCTCGCACGACTTCCTTGTGGAATCGATTACCATCAGCGATTTTTCCGGACCGATATGACTTAGGGACCTTCAAGAAAAGAGCCTACTCCTTTTTAAAAGGCCGGCAACGCATCTGCAATTCCCCTGGTGTTGCGGTTGTTCATGGGCGGCGGTAGTCACTTACCATCAGGTGAGCCGCATGCTCGTTTGCCCCCTCTCCTATAAAAAAAAAAAACCGTCTAGCAACTACGTTCTGTATTACTTATAAAAGTGCAAAGATTAATAGACTGCAGAGATGACAATTATATAAGTGACATACTACCTGTTATGCTTGCGCATCACTGAGAATTATGTCGCGGTTACGCATCTTCAATTACATTGCACGGTGTGGTGCTGTAGCTTTGTCCGGTAGGCATCACGAGCTATCAAGTGTTCAAGTTTCAAGTACGTAAGAATTTTTATTATATATGTTAAATCGTATTTATTTGTATCGTATTAGTAGATCTGGGTCAAAGCGTTCGCTGTAAATATTTTCCCGGGTTTGATCTCCGACAGCACGAATGAAATTTGTAATTGCAATTTTCGTCAACACGCATTGGGGAAGCACGGCGGGCATTTCCTTGCCCTAAAACCAACTCAGAAATAAAAAAAAGAGTCCTGTGCCCAGTAGAGGGACTTGTATAGCCTATTACTTTACTTTGTAGCAATATTTATATTCGTTTCAGATATAGAAGGGTACCTTATGCTGACAAAAATATCATGTGGAGGCGACGAAAACGTAAAACATCTTTGTACCTAGATAAAACGTTCGAAAGATTGTCAGTCATGTCATACGCCACATTTTCTATAGAGCGTAGAACATTGCAGATAGGGCAAAATAAAAAATAATCCAATATATTATGGGAACTATTTATTAATAATATATACATTTATAGGTATTTATAATAAAAATAATGAACAAGCTGCAAGGTTCAACTAATAATGTTTTTTGTAAACACAATCGTAAAATTCCTGTTTTAATTTTTACCAATGGTTAATTGATGAAACGTAGTCCAGATCACTTCATATAAAATATATTCAATTAAAATTGACACGTGACCTATTTGGCCTTCTACTTACAACTCGGCGGAAATTTGAAAAGAAATTTTGTCTTTTCACACAAGTATTGTTTACAACTGGCGTGGTTTCAAAAAGCGTGATTAAGTGTCAGCGGTATATAATCAATTAAACACTGAACTTTATTATAATTTATTTTTGTTTATTTTTGTTATATCTTCTTAAAAACTGACGCCATCTCACTATTTTATTATTTGTTTTTTTCGTACGCATAAGGATAAGTTAGACTAAGTTAGATTAACTTGGACAAGTTTATATTTTTTTTAATTTTATCACAAAATTTCCGCAATAAATTATTACCTTTTTTTTTTTTTTTTTTTTTTATAGGAGAGGGGGCAAACGAGCATGCGGCTCACCTGATGGTAAGTGACTACCGCCGCCCATGAACAACCGCAACACCAGGGGAATTGCAGATGCGTTGCCGGCCTTTTAAAAAGGAGTAGGCTCTTTTCTTGAAGGTCCCTAAGTCGTATCGGTCCGGAAAAATCGCTGATGGTAATCGATTCCACAAGGAAGTCGTGCGAGGAAGAAAACATCTTCTAAATCGCACAGTGGTGGACCGCCAATCATCCAGATGGTGTGGATGGTATCGGGAGTTCTGCCGCGATGTGCGTTCATGAAATTTGGCGGCTGGGATTAATCCGAACAATTCCTCAGAGCACTCCCCATGGTAGATGCGAAAGAAAATGCAAAGAGATGCAACATCTCTTCGCAGTGCCAATGAATCGAGCCGATCGGAAAGGGCTCGGTCGTCGACGATTCGAGCCGCTCTGCGCTGGATGCGGTCAAGTGGAAGGAGCTGGCACTGGGGAGCCCCTGCCCAGAGATGGGAACAGTATTCCATGTGAGGCCGAACCTGCGCCTTGTAAAGTTGCAGGCGGTGTGCCGGCATGAAATACTGTCCCGCTCTGCTGAGCACGCCAAGCTTTTTAGAGGCCAATTTGGCCTTCTCTTCCAAGTGACCACGAAACTGCACGTCACTCGATATGTCGACTCCGAGGATACCGATACTGGCTGAGGCAAGAAGGGGAGTGCCTTGAAACTGAGGAGTACGACAAAGGGGTTCTTTTTAGCGGTAAACGCGCAAACTTGTGTCTTCTGAGGATTAAACTGGACTAGATTTAGTCGCCCCCAATCCGAGACTTTGTCCAGCAAAGACTCGACTTCAGACACAAGTTTGTTCCGGTACTCGGCGACGTTTTCCCGAGAAATATTGGCCCGGCCGGTGTATAGAGCATCACCAGTGCTGTCATCCGCATAGCAATGAATGTTACCAGTTAGCAACATATCATTGATATGCAGAAGAAACAGCGTTGGTGATAGCACACAGCCTTGTGGAACACCAGCGTTAATAGGCTTGTAGTCAGAACATGCACCGTCTACAACGACCTTGATGCTCCGATCTGCAAGGAAGCTGGTGATCCAATTGCACAATTTCTCGGGAAGCCCATAGGAAGGGAGCTTCGAAAGAAGCGCTTTGTGCCAAACCCGATCGAAGGCCTTCGCAATGTCCAGACTAACGGCCAACGCCTCCCCCTTGGACTCTACTGCCTCCGCCCATCTATGGGTCAGGTAGACTAGAAGATCACCAGCTGATCGACCCCGACGAAAACCGTATTGGCGGTCACTGATCAGCTGGTGATCCTCAAGGTACCGGATGAGCTGGCAGTTAATAATGGATTCCATTATTTTGGAGAACAAGGAGGTGATCGCGATAGGCCTATAGTTGGACGGGTCTGAGCGGTCGCCTTTTTTAGGGATCGGGTGGACAAAAGCTGTCTTCCATGAGTTCGGGACAACGCCATGGGAGTAGGAGTACCGGAAAAGACGCGTTAGAACCGGTGCCAACTCCGGAGCACACGTCCTCAGCACAATTGGGGGGATTCCGTCAGGCCCACTCGACTTGTGGATGTCAAGGGAGAGGAGTGCTCTGCGAACCGAGCGCTGTGAGAATAGCACATCCGGCATAGAGCACTCACACCGCGGGATGGTCGGCGGTGTGTTCCCCCCGTCATCAACAGTCGAGTTGGACGCAAAAAGGGAGCCTAAAAGGTCGGCCTTCTCTTTTGCGTCGTGGGCCAGTGAGTCGTCCTCCCTGTGCAGAGATGGTAGTGATGGCTTACAGAAATTCCCTTGGACAGCCTTGGCGAGAGACCAGAATGCACGGGTTCCCGAAGGAAGGCGAACTAGTTTCTCGCCAATTCTGCCTATGTGCTCAGACTTTGCCTTGGCAATAACTCTTTTGAAGGACCTGGAGGCGAAGTTATACTTCTTTTTAAGTGTGCTGGTGTTTACATCCCGAGTCACCGAAGCCGCAACCCAGGCTTGATAACACTCCTGCTTTCTGCGCAATGCAGTCTTACAGGAGCGACCAAACCAAGGCTGAGATCTGCCTCCGATGGGTACCACAGATGATGGAATAAATAGTTCCATTCCCTGTAGCACCACATCAGTGACAGAGTCAGCAACAGCGCTGGGATCATCCGGCGAGAAGCAAACACGCCCCCATGGGTAGGATGCAAAGAAAGACCGCATTCCGTCCCAATCCGCCGACCTATAATGCCAAACACGGCGGCAACCTGCAGAACGCAACCGCGAAGGGAGCGTGAGTGGCACCATACTCCGGATCAGACAATGGTCCGAAGAGCCGAGAGGGGCATCGACGGAAACCTGATATCCGTCCGGATGAGAGGTCAGCAGAAGGTCCAACAGGGAAGGTGTATGATCCTCCACATCTGGAATCCGTGTAGGCGAAGTAACCAGTTGTGTCAGACCATATGCCAAAGCAAAGTCATAAACAGATCTCCCCGCATGATCGGTTAAACGTGAACCGAGCCATTCGGCATGGTGGGCGTTAAAATCGCCAAGGATCACGATCTCTGCGGATGGGACCTGTTGTAGCAAGGAATCTGTAGCCATTTGGACGTGGTCGATGAGTCGGTCTGTTTCGGCATTACCGCTATGGGACCTATAGAGGCACCCGTAGACGCGCGGATGGTCGTCGCTGTCTACGCGTAGCCAAAGGATGGACAGGTCCGAACCTTCAAGACTGCCGAGGCGTCGAGAACAGATGTCCTCTCTGACATACACGCAAACTCCAGCCCGAGGCACAAAGGAGTGCTCCAATTTGTACCCCGGGCAGGAGAGATACGAAATATCAGCCGGAGAGGAAACCTGCGTCTCGGTCAGAAAGAGCAAGGCCGGCTTCGCCGTCTCGAGATGGTAGTGGACGGCGTTTAGGTTAGAGTGAAGTCCCCTGATGTTGCAGAAATTCACGGATAGCGTGGCAGGGGTCGCCTTGGTATTGTTGCTCAGTTTGCCCCAAGCAGTTTTGTTTTTGAGCGGAATTTTGCCCCCCCCAGAATACGCGGGGCAGAATGAGCACCCACGCTCAGGATTGGAATAACATGGTCGTGGATGCTCAGCGAGGGATTCTCCAGGGGTACTGGAACCCTCCTGGGGTAGTCTACTTTGTAATTCCGCTACCATGTTGATGGGGGGGGGGGGGGGAATTGGGCCTCCGGCCACCTGCACTCACCAGACGAAACGCAGAAGCAGAGCCTCTACTTCACGCCGGTATTCTGTGAGGTCGTGGTACCAACCCGGCTCGAGCCTGCCCATACGTGCAACAGCAAAAAACTGCTGCGGGGCTCTACCATCGTTATCTTTTCTACAGTGATTCTCTCCTCTTAGTTTCGGCGTGACTGTAGGATGTTATAGTGAGTAACCGTCAGTTACTAAGCGGCCATAAATCATTATATGTATGTATAGACAAAAATATATACATTTTTTGATTTTAATATTTATGTTTTTTGAATTGTGATTGATTTTTTGAGACCTGGTAAAATTATATTTTTCCATACCAATTGATGGGCCTGAATATAATGCCAGTTATGCTCTTTGGCTGAAGTTATTTTTTATTTTATGCTCAATTGCAGACAAAACAATATTGATTGCGCATTTCTAAAACAAAATTTTACCTCTTCTCCTTCTTATAATAGCTCCTGCACCTAACACGGCGGAATAGTTATTATTATCTATAAGACCATTTGCGAAAACTGTTTTTGTTAACAGTTATGAGTGTAACATTTTATAGGCTGCTTTGTTTATAGTGCCTTGAGCAACACTTTGCCGGTTTCTGTACAGAAAATGATGCTGGCTTTGCCAATACGGATGGCCGCTACCATTGAATATAATACCCGCTATGTTACACTTATTTACATAGAAACTTTAATTACCATTTGCATAAAATTCTAAATAGTACTTTTTACACAAGAAAGGAAACTTTTAGATCAGTCCATTTTGTTTTTCACTAATTAAGTAAAAAGTAAAACAAACCAATAGGGCCGGGAATTAAAATTTCTTGCAATTTTTATAGAAAAGCATGACCTTATTATAATATAAAAGTCAATCATTTAGCCATGTGATAAAACTTTTAAGTGTGTCAGTCAAACATTAATGATGATATTCGGGTCATTATACTGGATATAGTCTTTTAAATATTTTGTAGTACAATTGATAATCTTCAGTATGATTGACCGTGTATATGACTTTTATAAGTCTATGTTATTTTTGATGAAAATGATATTGCAGATAAAAGCCCTTTCACATTTATTTTAGTCTCGAATTAAATTAATCAAAATGAAAATAATATTTTTTTTAATTCATTGAACTTTTTTAAGATTTTGTTGAAACTCTACTGGTAAGAAAAAAACAAATATATTATATATATATATATATATATGATAGTTCTTGATAAAAATAATATATGCGCGTTACATCGCATCCCATCAAGAATTTCTAATGTAATTCTTGGTGTAAAGCTAAGACGTGATAATAACTGTAAACAATAGAGTAACAAAATAATGAAAACATTTACATTTACATACAAAACATTTACAAAAATACTTGCTTAATAACCTAATAAATATTATTTGACCGTAATAAAATAAGACAAGGTAGTCTTGGGCATGAAAGTAAAAATAAATATTTTCGATTATTTTTGCAATATCTAACAGCCGGATCAGCAGGCGATTCTGATCCATCTAAAGATGCTAAATTTCAGCAAGCACTGTCAAATTCAATAGAAGTGACAGAAAAACGGTTCTTGATATAGAAAGGTAAATAAATTATTTAACCTATAAAGTAAAATCACTTTATTACAAATCAAAATAGCCCAATAACTTTATTAACATGAGACAAAATTGTACGAGTGCTTAACATTATTTTACTGAAATCTCAGAAAGTTTTTTTTAATTAGAATAAGGGTGACAAACGAGCACACAGTCCACCTGATGGTAAGTGGTTGCTACGGCCCATACACATCTACATTTATTCTTGATTACGTATCAAAATGTAGATGCGTTGTCACCCGTGAGGACTAAGATGTAATGCCTCGTTTCCAGTAAAAAGGTTCTCCGGTTCTCTACACTCACCATACGAAACACAGCAGGGTTAAACTGCTATTTTACATGTTATTCCGTGAGAGCGTGGCCCTTCCCCGGTCGAGCCGACCCATTCGTGCTACAACTATACCTAATAAATATAGCTGTAGCATGTAAAAAAAATTGACGTTGAAAATTGAAGTATTTTTAGAAGCAACTTTGCAATTATTTTCTATTGAGTTAATTTTTGTGGAATCGTGTTTTGCAAACCGCCACCTAAAATACGTACAATTTTTTTCGATAATGACGTGAAATTACAAAACGATCCCCATGCATTTCAATGTGGCTCTATTTAGCCTCTTAATATGAACATACCTCGGATTTCAGAGATAATGGAAGATATAATATTATATTATTACTGTTCCGTGTGAGGCAACCTTTATACTTATATACATATTCTCATCATATTTTTATGGTTGGTTAGAAAAATTATATCTAAATGCAAACTTTCACAGGGTCAATTTTTTTTTACTATTTTTACCCAGCAAGTAGTAAAGCAACTACAATCCCATCGGTAAGTGGTTATGTAGTCTAAGATGGTGAATTGCACTGACTTAACAAAAACCTATTCACTCTTGCCTAATAGTACTAGGTAAGTATTATTTGCGACCTATTTGTGTGTGTGTGTGTGTGTATGTGTGTGTGTGCGCGCGTGCGTGCATGCGCGCGTGTGCGTGTGTGTGTGTGTGTATGTGTGAAGAAAAGTGTATGAGAATACGTGAAGAGGAATAAAAGTTGAGTACTAATTCGCTTACCTGTACGAGGTTGCCACTCGAGGACCTTTCTTCCTATTTTTTATATGTTTTCCAAGTTATATAGCTAGCCCCTAGCCCATTGCCATTTCACTGTAATATTCCGTTGAACTATGTCAGTTACTCTGATTCCAATGCAAATACCTTCACTTCTAACTTTATCACGTAGAGAAACCCCTCTCCAATTTAAAATTTTTACATTTTTTAGATGATAGTTTGTCTAACATAAAAAAAACCATAAACCCAAGAATGTCTTTATTTAGTTATTTATACTTAGGTAAGCACCATTCTTTTATTTATTTAAATTGTTTGATTTAATTTGATAACAGTGTACCTAAATGTAAGTATCTGTATCTTTATTTCTCTCCCCAATAATATTTTATAAAGTCATACTTTTTTATTATTGTAATACATAATTATAAAATTCATTATTAACTAATTAATAAAAAAATGCAACAATAAAATTACATAGGTATTAAAAACGATCGAAATCTAAGTAACGAGAGCATCTAAATTATATAAAAATGCATTATTCAATTTCACTAATCAACGTCGCCGCAAAAATTTCTTCTTCTTTGGGCACTTTAAAAATTCATTTATTTAGAAAATAATATTTACAGTTACCAGTGTACAGATATTAACTAAATTAAGTGTTCTAGTCATAAAAATATTTATAATTGAGTATAAACTTTTAAAAAACTAATATATATTTGAACGAAGTCGCTCCAACACCGACGTGCAGTCCACCCTCGACGATGTCCGAAAACGGACTGTGACAGAGCTTACATGGCGACGGAGCATGCGCGCTCGCGTAAATATATTCAATTTCAGGGAAAAATGATATATTCTCTTATAAAACAGGTAATAAAAATAAAACTCTCAATTAAAAATATTAATATTTTTAAGACCTTTTTTTTAGTGTAAGAACTATTTAAAAAGCTTGTGCCGTTTTGGAGAAATTTTGCAAAATATGACAAAGATAGGTACTCTTTGGGGATTTTTTTTCTAATAAGGGGTTGACAAAAATACAATTTTGTTAAATTAAAAACATTAACCAAATCTTCTTCTGTTATCTTGTATTTTTTCTTTGTGGATTAAATGAACAGTTATTGAGATTTTTTTACTTAAATATCCTAGATTTAGGCATTTCAACCACTGTTAAGGCCTTAATAACTTAAATGTATATAAAGTTATATCGCGTAAAAAGTAACAGACAGTCAGACCAATTAAGTTATCTTGTTTACATTAATTTAACTATTATATATATGTCGGAGCGTCTATAAAATACCCGGTTGGATCGAGGTAGAAGGGAGGGTATATCGAGAAACCCCCTCTTGTGTCTGTAGTATAAAGTTCACTGTAGGTGCCGTGCGCGGCAGATTCAACCTAAGTCATTCAACGAGTGTGGTCATTCGATTAGTCCTAAGATAGTGTCGTAGTTCTGTTCGTTGTTGTAATTCTTCTAGTGCAGGCAAGGAGAATTGGTGTTGCTGAGAGGCTGCCCAGTGTTACATTGAGATAAGTAGTGTTGCTGTTGGTTTACATATTTTGGTGTTATCATGTAATGTACCTCACGTTACACTGGTGTGTGATTGTGGCGGAGACGTGTTACGGTGTGGTCGAACTGTAATTTCGCTATACTGAATGTATAGTGCGTTACGTTGTCTTATTACTGATAATGATTAAACTGCGTAAGCAAGAGAGCAAGTTGAACATCCGCTCTCACACTTTTATTATTTTTAACAGTTAACGCTATCCTGATGTATTTCCAAGATCACAAGTGGAATACTCTGTTGTAATCCGACACCAGAAGTGGGATCTTTTGTTGTCATTTCCGATATCAGAAGTGGAATAAAGTCCCTGTTACTGCCCACCTGTTATAACCTTTGAATAGTGTGAGGGTTATAACGTTGGTGAAATACTATGATGTGCCCGGCGTTTTGATTTTGTGTTCAATTTCTTAAATCAAGTTTGTTGTCGTATTTACGACACTGACGAATCATTGAAGTGTAGAGTAAAAGCTTAAAGTGAAATGTTTTAAGCCCAAATGTTAAATCTTTTTGTTCGATTAATAATAATAAGGTACCCGCAAGTACATTTACTATTCCTTAACGTAAAAATGTCGAAAGAAATGTTGGAGGTATTTTAAGATGAGTTTGAGTTTAAGTTTGAGATTAAGTTTAAGTTGATTTTGCATTTAGTGGAATCTTAAACTATTCGAGTAATGTTAGAATTTGATAGTTTTTGCGAAATATCATTTAAATGTGGTACATTTTAAAGTTCGAAATGTTTAAACGATGTACCGAAAACAAAAATGTTTACTTTAACGTGCTATGGATTAAGAACACTAAGTAGTATTTGTGTTCTCATGTGTTGATAAGTGTTACAGTTTACTCAGAGTATTACGTAGTTAACAAACTTGCGATTTGATGTTGAGAGTTTAGTGGAGAGCGTGGAGCTGTAGCGCTCGCTCTTGAGTGGAAGTATGCTGTCGGCTTATGACGCCGCGGACACATTAATTGCCGCTGCTATCGATCACCATTTGGTACATGAGGAAAGTAAATTTATCTTGAGGTTAACTCTTTAATTGGTTGCGAATAATTCTGGAAAACCAAAGTATAACGGATGAAATTGAACTAAAGCAAATTATTTCTCACATTAAAGAGAGTATTTAAGTTTACATGAGAATCGGACCGTACCAGAGGTTGTCGTGTAGCCACAGCCCAGTATATGGTGCCCTGGAAAGGCGAATGCTGTCTCGAGAGTAGTGCTGCATTTTATTTGAAAACAAGTTCCTACTGAATCTTTTAATGTTTTCTTTTGTGTTACAGTAGTACGTGTGATGTGATTACATGTGCGCAAGCGTGTGTGCGAGAGTGTGCTTTGCTGATTGGAGCAGACTGCCGAGTCCAGCTGTATAGCTTGGCCTGGTTTCGGCAGACTCGTATGCTGCACGCATTGTGGGCGCCGTCTCGGAGGGCGCGTATGGTAGACATGGCGGTTCCTCGGAAGTCGTACACTATGTGTGCGCGGAAGTGTTATATTCTGTATGCGCGGAAGTCGTGTTCTCTGAATATGCATCAGGCTCTGTCCTGGCAGGCGCTGTCCTGATTCAGGTTTTTTTTCGTGGTTAACGTGGGATCTCCTACGTTCAAGTACGGAGTATGTGTGAGATACTCCGTATGGAGATGTATGCTTACTTGTGAAAGCGAAGTTATTATAGTCCACGGTATGAGAGCGTTTCTGTTTGAAGGCCTCGTATGCGTGATGGATGAGAGAATAGGCAACTGTGTATGTTGTCCTGATAATTAACAACTTGTTTTTCACGCAGATCACGATGACTGCAACCTCGACGATGCCTGTGAACCTTCAGGTGCTCCTGCTGTTCCCGTTGACGCTTTGGAGTGCGTGGTACGGTGCAGCGTCTCGCTGGCGCTGGGGAGATGCGACGGCTCGCTGTGCGAGTGCGGCACGCCCTGTGCTGTTGTTTTGACCACGTGAGCTTGCTTCATGGCAGCTAACTATGGCGTGTGCTGGTTTGTTTTAATAGCCACGTGCGCGTGCCTTACGCCTGCCGCAGAGGCGAGCAGTGAATGACGTGTTGATGTTTACTATGTGAGCAATCCCAGCTGTGTGCTGATGAATACTGGTGAGTCGTACCCATTTTATTATGATTCTGGGCCGAATGCCCTATCATCAAAGATTGTGTTGTGGCAAAAGTGTAAGTAATTTTGTAAATTTAACCGAAATCTGTCTGTGCACGACGCAAACATAGTAATACGTCGAACGAAATGACTTACGGATTGTTTGTGGTAACCATCGCTAGTTGAACAACCTAGGGGCGGTGGGCGGGGCCAGGATGATGTTATGATCGTCAGGCCGCGCTCACGGTTCCACAAATAGCGGTGGTTGCCCGCAGCAACGCGGGAAAAGCCGTAGCAATAATATTGAGAAATATAGCTTTTATTTTTAAATAAATAGTATTGTAACTATGTAATAACTCTCGCAATAAAGGCACCGAACAACTGGCGAGAATTAACATAGATTTAGAATATAGAAATTAATTAATGCCGAATTGTAGAATAAGTATTATATGTAAATTATATTCCCTTGTATAGTGCAATTTAATTTCTTATGTATTACCTAAGCCTTTAGGCACGATAAATAATAAACAGGGCATGTTACCGTGACGCGGCCGCGGAGCGAATGAGGCTACGCGCGCCGCGCCACGACGTTTTATATTTATAGTACTGAGGCGGGGGGCAGGGTCCTCAGCTTAAAATTGCTAGAAAGACAACATTGTAACCTTTAGTATATAGAAAAATTGTTATGTAAGTATTAGTTTAATAAGTAGTTGTAAGAATGTTATATATTTAAGTCTGTGCATTAGTTGGTAAGAAATCTACCTAATAAAGAAAGGCGCGGGGGTGAGGCAAGGGTCCGCTGGCCAGCAACGGCCAAATAGTATATAAGACGGGCCGGCCGGAACGGTCGGCAGTCGCTCTCCAGCCACAGAAAAGAAAACAGTAGCAAGAAAAGAAAAAGTTCCTCCTCACCGCCGCTTGCCTCCAATTTAAGCAAGACCAACGCGTTTCATTCATTTTTCGAACGGCGTTACGGCGATCCGTAACATATATTATTGTGAAGAAAAATGGTGATTACACGTAGTAACAACGGAGAATCATCGAAGCGTCGCAAGGATGAACAAATAACCCAGGGGGCCACAGAAGAGGCCTCTGGGTGCGACTCAACCGCTACTGGTACATCCAACACCACGAGCGAAACCACAACGGTCAGCGATACAACCGCTACCTCTGCGACCGATAACACGGCCGCAACGGAAGAAACCCAGCAAGAGAGGGATCGAAGATCGCAGCGCACACTAAGGTCCGACAAGACTAGGTCGCGCCGCTCCGTAGCCTCACGCAAGAGACTCCTCGCGGAGTTAGAGGCGAAAGAGCGGTTAGCCGAACTCAAGCTCGAGCAGGCTCAGTTGCAAGCAAGAACGGAATTGCAAGAAATACACGTGCAGCGACTACAAGCAGAAGTCGGATCAACCGATGACGAAGATGAAGAAATAGAAGACGATTTAGCATCAGTACGCATTAGTACATGGTTGCAAGAAAAACCTACATCGCAACCAGCGCCGCAGCCTGCGCCGCAGCCTGCGCCGCAGCCTGCGCCGCAGCCTGCGCCGCAACCCACGTCGCACTTCGCACCGCAACCCGCGCCGCAACCCACGCCGCACTTCGCATCGCAACCCGCTCCGCAGTTTGCATCACAACCCGCGCCGCAGAAAGAAGACAATGGGCAGGCGCAGCAACAAATCGACGTCGCTACCTTAGCCGCTGCTCTATCACAAGCAGTACGAAGCACAAGGGAGCTGCCGAAATATGTGCAAGAGCTACCTACATTCAATGGTAGCAGCAAAGAATGGCTCAGCTTCAAAACAACGTACGAAGAATCTTCAAAGTACTTCACGATGAACGAAAACATAGCGAGAATACGCCGAAGCTTAAAAGGGACAGCAAAAGAAGCCGCCGGTTGCCTACTTATAAGCCAACCAGATCCCAGCCTGATAATGGAAGCTTTGGAAAGGAGATTCGGACGACCAGAAGCGTTAATCCACTTGGAAATAGAGAAGCTGAAGCTACTGAATAAAGTTACGGACAATCCCAAGGAGCTATGCATGTTCGCAAATCGCATAGCAAACGTAGTGGGCACCGTGGAAGCACTCAAGAAAGCACACTATCTGCATAGTCCGGAAATGACGCGAGTTATCACAGACAAACTCACGCCCATATTGAGAAGCAAATGGTACGACTATGCAGCCAGAAAGAAAGAAGATATCCCAGAGCTTAAGAAGATATCAATGTTCTTAAACGAAGAAGCGGACAAATGCAGCGCGTATGCCTTGCCGGAGTTCATAGCAGAGGACAGCGAGACGAGAGAGCGAAGACCGAGAAAAATAGAACGTGCCTTCGCCACAAGCAAGAAACAATATGATGAACGCTGCCCTCAATGCAAACAAGAACACAAACTGCCCGATTGCAAGTCATACGCCGCTCTGTCCACAAATGACAGATGGGAAGTAGCAAAGAAGAATAATATCTGCTACCGCTGTCTGCGAGGCAAACATCGCTGATTGCTGTGTAAAGCTCCACCGTGCGGAAAAGGCGGATGCATGATGAAACACCATAAATTGCTGCATCACGACAGAACAGCAGAAATCGAAAAGGAACCCGCTATGGAAACCGCAACATCGGCAAGGGAGGTCATCACAGCGACTCAACCGTACAAACACCGCCGCGCTTATTTAAAGATTGCGCCCGTAACAATAAGGGGGCCGCTAAGCTGCGTCGAAACATACGCATTATTGGATGAAGGAAGCACGGTCAACTTAGTCGATGCCTCAATCGCTGACGTCATCGGCGCCGACGGCCCAGCCCACGCAATGTGGATACAAGGGGTCGGCTCGGAGGTGAAACATGAGAAGAGCAAGATCGTCAGCCTTAAAATAAGAGGAAAGTACGCGCAAGAGGAACACAACATAGAAGCAGCGCGTACGGTAGAGCGGTTGGACTTCGCGCCAGAATCCGTGAATGAAAATCACTTAGAGAATTGCCAACATCTGTTGGATATCAAAGAAGATATCACCTACGAACGCGCCTCACCGAAAATACTAATCGGACAAGATAACTGGCACCTCATAGTGTCTAGAAAACTGCGCGTCGGTCGTCGAAACCAACCAGTCGCCTCACACACCAACCTGGGCTGGGTTCTGCATGGCTGTCATAGCTCATTGACGTCGACGGTCACCTTCTGCGGCAGACTACATCAGAGGGTAGATACACAGCCGATAGAAGAGGAAATAAAAAATTATTTCAAATTAGAATAGCTGTGCATCGAGCCAAGAAGACCGAAAGAAGATCCCGAGCAGCGAGCTATGCAAATGTTGAGGGAAACCAGCCAGAGGTCGGCGGACGGCAGATTCGAAACAGGGTTGTTGTGGAAACAAAAGGATTTCCAAATACCAAATAATTACAAGGACGTGGAAAGGCACCTGCACACCTTAGAGAAGAGGCTCGACCGAGACAGCAATCTCAAGCTACAGTACGAAGAACGCATACAGAACCTTTACAACTCGGGTTACGCAGAGCGCGCGCCTATGCCACCGCCGCAAGGAAGGACATGGTATCTGCCACACTTCCCAGTCATCAACCCTGCGAAACCAAACAAGCCGCCGAGATTGGTGCACGACGCCGCAGCGAAGACAGCCGGAATATGTCTCAACGATATGCTTCACTCGGGGCCCGACTTGTTACAATCATTGCCCGGAGTAATCATGAGGTTCCGACAGTATCCGTATGCAGTGAGCGCCGACATAAAAGAAATGTTCATGCAGATCAATGTGCGCGTTTCTTATGGAGAGGCAAGCGGCGGGAGGACCAACCGGAAGAATATAGGATGACGTCAATCATCTTTGGAGCGACATCATCACCGTGCACAGCATTATACATCAAAAATAAAAATGCTGAAGAACATGCAGAGGCATACCCAGAAGCTGCGGTCGCCATAAAAAGAAATCACTATATGGACGACTACTTGCAGAGCTTCCACTCTGTCACGGAAGCTCAGCAAACGGTAAAAGCAGTCGATCACGTCCACAAACAAGCGGGATTCGTACTCAGCGGGTGGACATCGAACGAAGAGAAAACAATAGAAGAAATAACGACAGAACATAAACAACACGACGCGACCGTGAGCCTGGGCGGAAAAGAAACTGAGAAGACGCTCGGCCTGCTCTGGCATGTACAAAGCGATCATATTGGATTTAATGCTCACAATATGAAGATGCCTGCCGACGTAAAAGAAAAACAACGCTTGCCAACTAAACGTGAAGCGTTGAGCATCATAATGGCATTATTTGATCCGCTGGGATTAATATCACCAGTGACCACCCCAGCGAAGAGAATATTCCAAGACACATGGCGTTACAAGGCGGACTGGGACGACCCTCTGCCCACAGAATTAAAAGAAAAATGGGAAGACTGGATTACGTCACTTAACGCCATAGAACAACTGAGAATACCGCGATGCTACGATTACAACCCGGTGTCGACGCGCCAACTACACACATTCGTCGACGCAAGCGAGGAGGCCTACGCAGCAGCCGTGTATTGGAGAACGGAGCGAGCAGACGGCAGCGTTAACGTATCATTGGCTGCCGCCAAGAGCCGCATAACACCACTGAAACCAGTATCCATACCACGGCTCGAGTTACAAGCGGCACTGCTGGGAGCTCGTCTAGCGCAGACCGTGGTCGATGAGCAAGATGGTGATATAGCGGGCAAGACATACTGGTGCGACTCTCGTACTGCACTGGTGTGGACAAGGTCGGAGCCTCGCGCGTACAGAACTTTCGTCGCTCATCGCCTGGTGGAGATAGAAGATACGACCAAGAAGAACGAATGGCGTTGGCTACCGTCTAAAGAAAACGTGGCAGACGACGCGACCCGATCCACGCCAAAAAGATTCGACGAGTCGCACCGGTGGTTCCGAGGGCCCCCGTTTCTGCAACGTCCACCAGCAGAATGGCCGCAGGAAGTGAAAACGACGCAATACGACACCGGGGAAGAACGAGAAGTATGTAACATCGCAGTTAAAAGGGTAGACTCGCCAACAACACATCTGCCACAAATAGAAAGATTTTCAAAATGGATTCGCCTCATAAGGGCGACAGCGAGAGTCCTCCTATTCATCGACATGTGCAGACCAAACAAGCACGTGGTGAAGGCTGGGCGTAAACGCAACCGAGCAAGACAAGATAGCGACCCTGGCTGGCGAAGAACAAACAAACGCAACATCCCCGCCAAGGAGAAAAAGGCAACTCCTACTGTCTCGTCACTTGTAGGAATACCGGCCGCTTATCACGTAAGAGCCGAACAACTGTGGGTGCAAGCCAGTCAGCGGGAAAGCTTCACGAAGGAGCTCAAGAGGATCGCCAACGGAAGTGTTCCGGGAGGTGACGACAAATTAGGCCACCTGAGCACATACGTCGATGAAGAGGGGACCCTACGCCTCAGAGGTCGAATAAAAGCAGCATCAGAAGTAGAAGAGGACACGTACGACCCTCCCATACTAGACGGGAAGCACGCATACACTCGTCTGTACATAACCAACGTACACGAGAGGTTGCATCACGGAGGCGTGGAAACAGTCGTGAACGAATTAAGACAGAGACTGTACATAAGAAAAATACGTCCAGTGGTGAAAACTGTAATAATAATAATAATAATAATATTCCACAACTATCAAACAACGCCATCTAGTCCCAAGCTAAGCAGAGCTTGTGTTATGGGTACTAGACAACTGATAAACATACTTATATATTTCTAAATACATAAATATTATAGATAAATTACACCCAGACACAGAACAAATGATCGTGCTCATTACACAAACATTTGTCCTGGGTGGGAATCGAACCCACGACCTCCGGCGTAGCAGTCAGGGTCGCTAACCACTAGACCAACAGGCCAGTCGTCAAAAGCTGCCTACCGTGCCGTCTAAGAAAAGCCAAGCCTGCATCACCATCTACAGGGAACCTGCCGTCCGCACGCCTCGCTCATCACGCACGTCCGTTCACATACACCGGACTGGACTACTTCGAGCCAATAGAGGTCACAGTGGGACGATATCGTGAAAAGCGCTATGGCGCGTTATTCACCTGCATGACATCCCGAGCAATACACATAGAGGTAGCCCACTCTTTAAGCGCCGACTCAGCCGTGTCGGCGCTCAGACGTTTTATGAGCAGAAGAGGATGCCCAAAGGAAATATGGAGTGACAACGCTACGTGCTTTAAGGCAGCAGACAAGGAGCTGGCCGAAGCAGCACTCGCAGCCCTCGAGCACGAAACCACATGTCGACAAATTGTGTGGAAGTACATACCACCATCAGCACCGTTCATGGGCGGCGCATGGGAGCGAATGGTTCGCTCCGTGAAAGAAGCTCTACGCGTCACCCTCAACGAGCGCTATCCCAGTGACGAGACATTGGTGACCCTGCTCGCCGAGGTCGAAAACACGGTCAACTCAAGACCTCTCACACACGTCTCAGTCGACCCAGGAGACCCAGAAGCCATCACGCCGAATCACATCATCATCGGCATCGGTCCCAACTCGCACGTACCTGCGCCGGGACACTTCAGCGAGAGCGACGTGACGGCCTGCCAGCAGTGGAAACGAGCTCAAGCCCTGGCCGACGTTTTTTGGAGAAGGTGGGTAAAGGAATACCTGCCCCTACTCCAACACCGGCGAGAGCCCAGCGGCATAGGCGTATCACCGAAGATTGGAGACCTAGTCATCATTTGTGACTCCAATCTACCACGCAACATCTGGCCCAGGGGAAAAATCAGCAATCCTGGCGTCGACGGAGAGGTACGAGTAGTGGACGTAACCACAAGCACGGGGCATGTACTACGAAGACCAACAAAGAACGAGTTTCACGAGTTGAATATGCATTGCTTATGAATTGTAAAGAGTAAAAAATTGTTAAAATTACTGTGTTGGAACTTGTTGATCGGACCTTTCAAATTAATTCATGTTGTGCTGGAAGCACTGTGTACGAAGCCTTAATAACAGGGCATTGTCAATTATGACAGTAGAGTATTGTACTTAGACTTAGGAGAAATTAAGTACCATTTGAAATCGACCTTGTTTCTATTGGCAGAATGACCGAGCTAGATTAATCTCTGAGCATATTTTGTGTACAGGCACTGCAAACGAGGACGGATGCTAGTCAGGGATGGCCGTGTCATGGCTTGATGGCGCCATAACTCAACAAGAAGCGCCATCTAACAATTAGTTTTGCGAACTAATAATATGTACCTGCTCGTGTGAGGACGGACGAGCGGGCGATTTGGTGACTAAATAGTGTTTGTTACAGGAATGCATGAAAATACACGCCCGAGGGCGGTCGTACGTCAGGACGGCCGTGTCGGAGCGTCTATAAAATACCCGGTTGGATCGAGGTAGAAGGGAGGGTATATCGAGAAACCCCCTATTGTGTCTGTAGTATAAAGTTCACTGTAGGTGCCGTGCGCGGCAGATTCCGCCTAAGTCATTTAACGAGTGTGGTCATTCGACTAGTGCTAAGATAGTGTCGTGGTTCTGTTAGTTGTTATAATTCTTCTAGTGCAGGCAAGGAGAATTGGTGTTGCTGAGAGGCTGCCCAGTGTTACATTGAGATAAGTAGTGTTGCTGTTGGTTTACATATTTTGGTGTTATCATGTAATGTACCTCACGTTACACTGGTATGTTATTGTGGCGGAGACGTGTTACGGTGTGGTCGAACTGTAATTTCGCTATACCGAATGTATAGTGCGTTACGTTGTCTTACGAGTGATAATGATTAAACTGCGTAAGCAAGAGAGCAAGTTGAACATCCGCTCTCACACTTTTATTATTTTTAACAGTTAACGCTATCCTGATGTATTTCTAAGATCACAAGTGGAATACTCTGTTGTAATCACCGACACCAGAAGTGGGATCTCCTGTTGTCATTTCCGATATATATATATATATATATATATATATATATATATATATATATATATATATATATATATATATATATATATATATATATATATATATATATATATATATATATATATATATATATATATATATATATATGTATATTATAAGAAGTTTTTGACAAGAGATAGGTATTATACATATCAAAGTATAGTTTAAGACTATATATAGTTTAAGTAGCAAATACGCTATCTCATTACATATTTATTTCTTAATTCAGCCATATTTTTGGCTACCTTGACACCTGCTTCTTTTGAGCAGCAAAATGATTTTAAAGTTGATTTGGAATCGGTTCTAAGTAATTTAAATTAGATAATAAAAGAAAAAGACAAGAAAAATTCAGACTATTTACATATATGGAGTATTATTTACTAAGCAATGAATTTAATAAAACATTTACTTCAAAAACATTCTCCACAGTAACAGTCGCAAGGGCTTAAATGAGTGGGCGACAGCAGGAAATCATAAGAGCAGACGAAGCTTATATGAACGTTACCATGAAACATCATATAATCTTTCCGATACTTTTAAAGAATACTCGTATGTCAAAAATTATTCCAAAATGTTTAAAAGAGTCTGCTGCGCAGCCAATTTTTTAAATATTAGCAACAATATCAAGACTGCTAAAATAAAATTAAAATGACGTGGAGTATAATTAATAGCGAAACCGGTAAAGACAAACCTCGCAGCACAATCTATCAATTGAAAATTCGTAACGAATTGATTAGATCAAATCAAGAAGTCGCAGCGATGTTTGAGAAATATTTCACTGATATACCTATTTTGACAACAGTCATTGAATAATTCACCAACTGTCGCCGAGTCATTACTCAAACAGAATGTTTGTACTACCTGTTTAAAAGAATTTAGATTTGAAAAAGTATTACCACAAGATATTTAAAAATATTTCAAAACCCTTGATGTAAAGAAAACAGCAGATTTATGGGGGATTTCCGTGAAATGCCTGTAATACAGATGGTATGGATGGTATCATAAATTTTGTCATTTTATCATTTTGATGGTAAAATTTAGAGGCTGGAATTAGAACCAACAATTCGCATCTGAGCACGGTAAGTGTTCGGATGCGATAGAATATGCAAAGGAATGCAACATAGCTCCACTGCACCAGCAAGTTAAGCCAATCAGAAAGAACTCACAGTCGTTGATGATTTAGGCTGCTCTTCGCTAAAAGCGTTCAAGTGTAAGGAGCTGCCACTGGGGTGCCCCGGCTCATAGATAAGAACAGTATTCCATGTGAGGCCGAACTTGGGCCTTGTAGAATAGCCTTGTAAAATTTTTAAAGGCCAATTTGGCCTTCCCTTCCTTCCTTCCAGTGACCACGGAACTGAACGTTTTTAGATATGATGTCGACACCGAGGATCGATTGTGTTTAATAATAATTTTGCTGAGCTGTGTAATATTTAGTACATCATTAAACATAAGTAATTTCACATTTTGCCTTCTGTATAATTAATTATTCAGAAACAACGCCTTTACCTTTTTTAATACTGTATTTATTTACTGCCACATAAGTCACATTCTGGTTCTCATTACGTAATATTTGCTTATCTTAGAACAATTACGCACTATAGAGATATGTAAACACAACAATGTTATGCACATTGTTGTGTTTACATATCTCATTTAGTCGTTGATGGCATTCATATATTAGTCCCGAGTTTAACACGTTGCAACTCAGAGCTTGTAGTACCGCCATGCAGTCGGCCAGTACTCTAATGGAGGAAGTCTTTTACTTTCCTAGCATCTATTATTATGGCCGCTTGGATGATACCCATACCTTGTGCCTGAAAGACTTGTGTTGTGGATACCCAGCGGTGTACCAGGCCGACTGAAAAGTTCACGGCCTAGGGTACTTAACGATGAGTAATTAGCTTATTACTCATGTTACTAGTTGCACACTCAGTAGTAGTATAAAAGCAATCACTACTTAAGTTTGCACTCATAGTTAAATTATTTATTAAACAACAAACATTACAATGTCAGCCAAATCTAGAAATTCTCGGAAATTGAACACCGCGTCGTGATAAAATTCCTCGTAAAGACGGAAAATACACCGAAAAACATTTTTGACAAGATGTCATCGGTTCTTCGGATTCTGTACTTTTATATGCGATGGTGAAGAAACGGGCCCGCATATTTCAACAAGGACGAGGGAGCTGTGAAGACGAACCTCGCCCAGGCCGCCCTGTCACGGTACTGACCGAAGAAAACGTCCGAAAAGTCGAAAAAATCGTTCTGGCCGACCGAAGAATTACATTGTGGCAGATTGCTGAAGAACTGCAGATTAGGAGAGAATGAGTTGGAGAAATTTTACATGAACATTTGAATATGAGAAAAATTAGCGCGCGCTGGGTACCGAAAAAGCTCACACCGCTCAACAAGCAACGTCGACTCGCAAGTCGCAAAGATTTTTTGGAGCTAGTCGGCGATAACAAGGAAGTCATTTAGCAACGGATAGTCACCGTAGATGAAACATGGATTCACTAACATGATCCGGAGTCCAAACAAGAGTCCATGCAATGGATAAAAAAAGGAGAAATGCCGTCGAAGAAATTCAAGCTCGAAAAGTCGGCGTACAAGCTAATGGCGAATGTTTTCTGGGATAGCGAGGGCAATTTAACTATCTATTACCTGCCCAGGGGAACTACGATGAATGGTCAATATTACGCCAATTTATTGACTCAGGTTCGCGAGGCTATTGTACAGAAACGACGTGGTAAACTGACGCGCGGAGTGCTCTTTCTGCAAGACAACGCCTGTTCACACTGCACATTTTACATTTTACAGGGTCTTCAGAGATTGACCACCGTCCGTATAGCCCAGATCTAGCACCGCGATGTTTTCCTGTTTTTCAAATTGAAAAAGTACTTACGGGGCCGAAGATTTGCAGATGATAACGAAATGAAAGCTGCAGTTGATAGTCTTTTTGAAGAGAAAGATACAGAATATTTTTTGGGCGGGTTAAAGGCATTGTATGCGAGATGTGAGAAATGTATTTCACTTGAGGGAGATTATATTGAATTAAGAAAATGTATATTTTCTTTCGTTAAGTACTACTTTTGTACCATAAAAGCAATAAGTAAAATACCTGCAGCACTTATTCTATTAATTATTGAGAATATTAGGTATATCTTTTATTCTGTACATAGGTAAGTTGTGCTTGCAAAGTCAAGCTCAGCGCCCCCTCGAACTAAGCATTCTAGGCTCCAGCCTGTTAGCCTGTCCAGTTAGCCTGTGGGTAAATCAGGCCCTGCGTACATGCGTAAAAACTGTAAAGAATAATACGAGTACGACTTAAATCGTACATCTACCAACACTGCGGAGCTCCTCGTGGAGTCGCGGTGTGGAAGTAGCCACACAGCGGCATCACAGAGGGGTGTGCAGCGTTTCTCTTCATCGTGGCGCGGTTTCCGAACCTTGACGAGGCTTTTCAGTACTTTTGCGTCTTTATTAGCTTTTTTGTCCTAAAAAACTGCTGCCATTTTCAGGTTTTTGCGATTGAAAATATTTTAAGGTTATCTTTTTACACGTCACTGCCGATCATCTTTATCAAATAAATATAATTACACGTTGTAAGCGAATTGTCTGTCTTTTTTCATTTGAGGTCGATAATACTCGTAGATGTATTTTCAGCAATATCTGATAATTTTAGCCGTTTCCTGGCTTGAGACATCGGGTCTCTGGTAGAGCAGTTGCAAGTAAGCTGGGTGTCCTTGCAAGTGTGCACTTCACGCCACTATAGACTATATTACATATGTATAGCGCAAGTCTGGTCGTGCCTAGAGTATTGCTGTTACATTTGGGATGTCCTAGGTGGGGCAGTGGATATTCATACACCGCCACTACACGGTGAATAAAAACTATAACTTCTTCGTTTTTAATGTCGGCTAAAACGGATGATTGTATCCAGATGTGGAACGTATGTATATTTTTTTATAAACTGAAGCGTGTAAGCAGTCTCGCAAAACAGACTGTGAAGTTCTGGCTAATAATATCAATAGATATAAATATATTAAAGTGTCTGTCTATAATACTAAAATAACAGGCTTCTATTAAAATCAGTGGTAATTATCATGCTATTAAAACATAAACAACCATTCTTGACCTGATAAAATAAAATATCTTTAATGATCTTAATTTTAAATAACGCCACATTAATAGATCATATCCAGATGATATCGGGGTGGGCCCCTAGTTATTAATATAAAAGTTTAGAGAGGAAAATAAAAAAGATATACTTTATAGATCACTATTATATTATAGAATATACTCATTGATAGAAAATAAAATAGAACCACAGATTTTTATTATTTCGTAAAATAGAACATTACAATCTGTCACTCAGATTATTTTAAATGTAAATATCTGTCACTTTTTGAACATGGTCTCACCTATTTGAAAAGAAATGTGGATTTAAAATTTACAGTATTATATTACGAAAAGTTAAAAAAAAATAAAAAAATGTTTGTTAATAAAATATTGAAAAAACAGAAATTTAAAAAGGATGCGTGCAAAGTGAATGAAATTGCAGAAATTAGAAATTATAAGTTATCTTGTCCACCGCGGCCATCAGGCACGTGCGGTTGCCAACCACAGATACCGAGCTACAAAAATATTATGCCACCTCCAGCTTCGTGTCGAAAGGTAGATATACCACCCAACCCATGTGTACCGCGATATCATCATGGCAAGGATACATGGAAGAAATATAAATATTTCGCCCTATTCGTCTGTTTTCCACTCATACTAATACAAACCCTACATGTTTTGGGACACAAATCACCACCCAAGGAAGCCTGTTTGGATTATGAATACATGCGCAGACGCACTAAAAGATTTCCATGGGGAGACGGAATCCAGTCTCTTTTACACAACGAGCGTGTGAATCACCTTCCTGGAGAATGCGAACCTCCTCCACTGGAATGCGATTAGGTCCGTTTTAGAAAATTTTCCTATACAACCATCTTAACAAATAATATTTTAATTTGCATAAAGGATTTACGTAAAGTCAAGTCAGTCTTATTTTTTTCTTCTTTTTCAAGCCTACGTCAGCCACCCAAACGTAGAATACCTACCTATATAAATAGCTTACATACATGCGCAGTGATAAAAGTTAAAAAGAACATGCGGCGGCTCGCTAGGGCGGGCTGGGGCTTCGATCAATAGCGGAGCTGACGTCAGTGAGGCGTCGCGCGCTATTGGCCTAGCCGGCATTATTAAGTAAACCTCCGGGCGGAGTGGCGCGCAAAGCGTCGCGTCGCGGGCACAGCACCGCAGCACGCGGCGGGCCCGCGCAGCGCTCGCGGCCGCCGCCGCACGCCATGGCCGACATGCCGGACCTGTCGCACCTTACGCCCGAGGAGCGCGCCATCATCGAGGGCGTCATGATGCGGCAGCGGCAAGAGGAACAACGCGAGCACGAGATTATGAGGTGCGCCCTACACCCGCCCCGCTTCCACCCTCCCGTGTCTTGTCCGCTGATGCTATGTATCTTATTATGTGACAGTGTCGTGATAATATTGTCGCCATATTAAAACCGAACTTGAATATCAGAAAACTGTAGGTGCGATCCTTCATATAGATTTAGATAGGGCGTTTAATCATATGATCAATTATCTATTGATACCTACGTATATATACAGAATACACAGCATGCGGGTATCGTGCTGACTACTGACATTGTTCTTTTTCGACCTCATAATAAAAGAACCACTTTAATATGTTTTTAACTTTGTTGAATAAATAAAACAATACAAAGCCATTCCACCGCATCGTAATGCAGTTCCTATCATGTAACTGGAACAGTGTTGCATCGCTGCAATAGTATCAAAGAATGCTATAATTTGATTACTTAGGTGACTTTTATGGTTTAATTTTTTAATAATTTACTCTTGACTTCACTATAGCATAGAAACTCATAAAATAAAGAATATTTTTAATATGCAAAATAATACTTTGCGTAACTTATAAGTTCGAGGAAAGGATCCTATCATGTGCATAATCATTACATAATACATGCGATAATACGTAAAATTGAAAATTATACCATCTGTAATTTGTAAAAAACCAAGCATAAATAAGATAATATGTATATGACGTAGGTATTATGCTTTGATAGGTAACTCGAATACTTGTACTGAGTTGAGAGGCCTTTGCTATTCTGCCTAACGATTTTAACTATTTCTTCTATTTATTTAATCAGGCTCTGTGATCCTCAAAGGTGACACCATACTCGTAGCCTTCTTTGTCTGAAATTAGTTTACCGTACGGTGTACCACTTTTATATTTTTGGGATATTCATTATTTGATAGTAGGGGAGGGGGGTTGCATAGGTGATTTTATGTACTTAATGTTTAACATTTTTATGAAAAAAAGTCAACACAAACATTTAACATTGTGTTATTTTTTCTATGACTCAAATATTTTCAAAATGATAACCAAATTTACGTATGTGAATATTTATTCGTTGTAAATAAGCTCTCAGTAAAATATTATATATCTTTTTCAAAAATCCCCCTGGGTTTCTTGCTGGCTCTTTCCAGGAAAGGGTTTTTTTTTTCGGAACCAGTGGTAAAAGTAAAAAATGACTTTCAATAAGAATTACATGTGTAAGTAATCCCTATTGAATAAAAATAATTCTATTCTATTCTATTCTTCATCAGCCTGTAAATGTCCACTGCTGAACCCGTTGCAGGGAAGATTTGCCTTAGTCGTCAGACTTGGCAGGCAGCTTGATTGCGCTACCCGACGTCTCGCACCCATAACAATGCTACCCGTCGCCAGTCTGGGTATGATACTCTTAACGTCTGGTGTAAATGAGATGGTTAAGTGGTTATCTTTCGGAAGCCATAAGATTGATCTGGTATTTCTCACGGTCGCAAGTACGACATCCACGAAATGGAGTGATGTATTATCCTACCAAACGGCAAAAATAAATATACTATTTATATTGATTTTTATATAATTATCGATGTTGTTTTTACTAGATTATAGGACTACTTTTCTGTCTAAAAGTCCATCTGGTTAGCAATCTCTAACATATTAGGTGCGCAACTACTAATCTCTGTTTCGGACATCATTTTTGTATCAATAATTACCTTATTCGGAGGCAAATGAAATAGGAAATGGGCCAGCAGCATCTTCATGATAACTACTCAAAATAATTAAAAACTGCAGTCGCAACCCGCCTTCCAAGCGTGCCAATCAGAGGCTAAGAGGCTTATCGACCCATCTTTCTTTTCAGTTCACATGATTGTCTGTTAAAATAAACTAGATTATATCAGTGGATCGTGCTCCACAGCTTGGTCATTCCCACTTCAATTTTTGAGGGCGGTGCATCTATTACATTCTTTTTTTTTTGTGAATTACGTGGTTTTTAATCTTTTAGTTTTATTCCTCGTTTGTCACCCATTAGTTTTTAAGGCTGTAGGTCTATTTTCAGTACTTGTATTTCAATAACTTTTTCCAGGTTATAGCAATTCTTCCATCGATTTTATCTTGGTTTCTTGACATTAAAGGATGTTTGTTTACCAAGGTATTGAAATCTACATATTCAAGAACTATTTTGTTAAGCGTCTTAAACTATTTGTTTAGCTTCCTCAGTTTTTTCGGTGTTTAGGTGTAGACTTATTTTTGTGCTAACATTGTATTTCTACTAGAAATATTTTATGTGATTCGGAGAAGATAATAATACAATCGGTGAAGCGTAGGTTGTTCAGATGTTTGCCATTAAGATTAAGTCATGTTTCGTTTCATGTTGAGTAGGTCTTTTAAAATATGTTGTACTACAAAAGAGCACACAGTCCATCTGATTGTGAGTTAAAATGCAGATGCGTTGTCAGCCGTGAAGACTATAGAATGCCTGTTTTCCAGTAAAATGGGTCTCCGGATCTCTACACTCACCATATGAAACACAGCAGTATTAAGTTGCTAAACAAGTAGACCCTTTATTACATAAACTTTTTAGACCAGTAGTACTACTGGTCTAAAAAGTTTATGTAATAAAGGGTCTACTTGTTTTACTCTTCTACGTATTTTGATCTCTGATCCTGTGCGATCAAGTTTTACTCGGCCTGTGCTTTATTCATAGATGTTTTGTTATGCTGTCTGATAGCCTTCAATATACTGTCATGTGATATATAAAATCATAATTCAAAGTTTCAGACGTGGTAGAGCCATACTGCAGCTATATTAATAGTATAGTTGTAGCACGAATGGGTCGGCTCGACCGGGGAAGGACCACGCTCTCACAGAATACCAGCGTAAAATAGTAACTTAATGCTGCTGTGTTTCATATGGTGAGTGTAGAGATCCGGAGACCCATTTTACTGGAAAACAGGCATTCTATAGTCTTCACGGCTGACAACGCTTTTGCATTTTAACTCGCAATCAGATGGACTGTGTGCTCTTTTGTCACCCTTATTCTATATATATACTCAACATATTTTTCAATTATCCGATCAAATGTATAGATATGATCTATGATGCAGTAAACCTCTAAGTATGTCGGCTTGTTCTGTATATTTGACCTCGTATCCGTTTTTTAGACATAATGCGAAAAGTTAATATATCGCACGTCGTGAGCCCTGCCAATTTTTGGAAACTATACTTTCTTTAATATTCTATTTAACAGTTCCATGAGAGGCGGATCTAAGAGAGGTTTGCCAGTGCCAAAGCTTCGTTTCGTCAGAACCGGGACTTTTATCATTTTTTCATCTTGTCTATATTTTTAATTATTTCTATTTTGTTAAAATTTTCAATATCATTATCAAGGTCGTAAAGGCTCATAATCGTCATCACCATCGAAACGGTTCTTATAAAACTCTGTCATGATATTGACGATTTTTTATTATCAAGGTGTTTTTCTACTAATTCTATCCTATGTTATTGGTTACCCTTACTTAAATTTTTGTTTGCAGTATGATATTTCCTTATGGGAAGATAATTTTGGGAGCTTTTATGTTGAAGATCTGCACGTCTTTTTAACAATGATTTATTTGCCACGGAGATAAAACTGTTCCTTTTTAATAGTTCTTGTGATTTCGTATAATTTAGGCAATATTTTATTAACATTTAGATTTTTTAATAAAGTTACTTGATATTGTCGTTTTTTCCAAAGCAAAATTCATTTGACTTTTGTTGAAGGATGTGATGGTATTTGTTTCGACCAACATAGTCTTATAAGTTTGAATTTGTTTTGCTGTAGCTTATTTTTGATTTTTTCTCTTTTGCGAAACTCTTAGTACCCCGTACCAGCCTGTGATCTATATATTATTATTTATTACTTCAAAGCTCGTCAATTGTTTTAAGTTGTTACTTATAATTAAGTCAATTAGTTTTTTTTATGGGATAGGGTTACAAACAAGCACACAGTTTACCTGATGGTAAGTGGTTACTGTGACCCACAGACATCTACATCTATCCTCAATAAAGACTCAAGATGCAGATGCGATGTCACCCGTGAGGACTATGATGGAATGCCTCTTTGCCAGTGAAAAGGGTCTCCGGTTCTCTACACTCACCATACAAAACACAGCAGTGTTAAGCTGCTATTTTACGCTGGTTTTCTGTGAGAGCGTGGTCCTTACCCGGTCGAGCCAACCCATTCGTGCTACAACTAACTACTAATATAGCTGCAGCATAGCTCTACCACGTAAAAAATTAGTTTACTGACCAATAAAAATAGGGGGGTAATTAATGCCACCAACAAGAAAGTACTTATTATTCGAAGTTTGTTTAATAGAGCGTATTGCAGAAATAGGTCAACCCTGTGGTCCCTTTTCCTATTACAGGAAGGCCCCATAACCTTAGTTTTTTTTTTATTTCTCGTTGCATAATCTTGGCGCTGAATACGCCCTTAAAATAAAGTTGCTTGCATCAATAGTTTGTGTTTTGCACACCGTGTCATAAATCTCATTCATTTCTTAGGGTTTTACCACACCAATCGATCGATCATCGATCGATGTCATCGAACGATGGTGGATTCATCGACGTCGATTCTTCATAATTCTGATAGCCCTATTATGTCGTTATGTTGAATGGGGATGTTTGATGAAGTATGTTTACAAGTTTTATGTTAATCTTTCAGATGAATTAAGCAATCGTACATTGTATATGCCGATGTAGAGCTTTTGAGGTGGAGGGTCGCAGTCGTTCTCACCCGCGGGGATTAGCCGTATTGGGAGATGAAATTTTTGGGTCATAGGTGATTATTATTCTCTATCGTTGCTTGTTCGAGTAGAGTTTTCTGATTATTTTGGACTTGTTACAAAAAGTGGTATATTTTGTGTTTTAGTTGGTGTGCGCGTTTTCACCCCTATTCTATAAAATAAGAAATACGACTCATGTTTTAAACTAGAATCCGTTCTTCTTCAGTTAAAAGGATTGTTCGTAAACCTTAGTTTAAGCCAGACATTTAACTTTACACCACCAATACACCATTTTTTTGAAATAAGTCTTTGTTATAAATAAAAGATTTTGTAATAGGGTTTTGTGTTAAGTATAGTTTTTTTGTAGTTTGTTGACTTCCTTCTATCAGTAAATTATGGATGTCGCCGCCGGAGGACCCAAAAAAACCAAAATTACTTTTATTCAATTTAATTTAAAAGATATTACAACTAAAATAACTAATACTAATTAAATCTACACCTCGCCCGATGTTAGAAACGAAGTGTAGTATTAAAAGAACTAATACTAATTAAATCTAATTAAACCTACTCACCGCCCGATGTTAGAAATGAAGTGTGGTGGCATCTTGGAATTTCGTACATATAATGATGGCGGGTGACGCCGCGGGCGTCACTGTGAATCCATGGCAGCTACATTTCCCATCAGGTTAGCAGAATTGCCTTCTGGTAAAGGTGCTATGTCGGTTGACATCGCGTGCGTCATTGTGAGTCCACGGCGACCTAGTTTCCCATCAAGTCAGCAAAACTGCCTCGTGAAAGCAATGTTGAAATGCTGTGTGGGAAAATGAGGTAGCCGCGTAGTTCGCGGTTTTGTAAGGGGCATCCATATATGTAGCACCTCGCCCCTGAGAACAGCAACTATTTCTGAGTCTTGAGATGATGAAATATTGCTGTCTTCTGTGGTTCAGATTTTCCAGGTTTCGCGTAGATGTGTTCTTTGGATGGGAGTTGCGATACTTTTCTAGTGCACTACAATAGTCCGTAACGTTTTAAAGTAACAAGGCTTGTAAGTACCAGTATACTTAATATCATTATAGTGTAAAGTGGGATGGTCGTATGGTATAGGTATTTCGACGAAATTTGGTCAACTTCTAAAATCGGTTAAGACATCAGATTATGTTGAATTTCATGTAATCTCTTTAAGTCAATAGATTTTAGATGTATGTGAGACGAGTTATTCAGATGAGTAGCTGGGGTAAGCTTCGTGATCATCAAAGGCTGCCCTTTCACTCGGTCGTTGATATTAGTGATGGTAGACTCCGTAGCGTACAGAAAGCAGCTCATTGGGAGGGTAACCAGGTAAGTACCATTTAAGATGCTGTAATCCTCTCGCCCGCACCGAGTATGTATCTTCGTGGCGTTAAGGAATGACAAGACGTAATGTTTCTCATCAAGTTCCTCTAAAGCTGTTCTGGACAGGGAGACGGTGGTCATCTGGCAGGTCTTGCTAAGAGATTGATTGGTGATGAGTTCTTGGGTGCAATCTGGATGCTGTCAAAGCTGGTGGCCCATCTTCTCACTACAGAGGTACCAGTGACTGTACTTCGGGCATTCAGCATCTATGTACACATAACCTTTCCTGTTTGTTGATATCAATGGATAAGGAGGGATGAGAGCCTGCCGGTATTTATTAGGAGCTAAACATAATTTATATAAGTCGTTAGTATCTAGGGTGAATATACAATTATTATTTTATTTCCCGAATAATAATAGCAAGGTTTTATTATATCATAATATTACTTAGGTTATAATTCAAATATAGGTTCTTTACTGTACATAAGGACTAATTTATGAATCATGCTATTAAGTACCCCGACACTTAACGTTGGGTGGTGAGTACTTGAGGAACAAATGAAAGCCGAGTCAGCTCGTCTAATATATCGTCTATGTTTTCTGTTATAATAGCTAAATATTGGGCGAATTTAGCAAATTTTATAAGACTCGAATCTCTGTAAGTATTTGAATCTAAAATAATTTTTAAAGTTTCATTTATTTTTATTTCGTTTGCAATTAATTTAATCATTATTTTAGAATTCTGGATCATCCACTCGTTATTGAAGCTTATGTGGGTATTAAATTGACTGGTAAGTTTATTATTATTATCCTGAAGAATTTTGATAGCATTATCATACCTTATAGCGTCTGAGTTGTCACGTATTCGGTGATAGTCTTAACAATTGACCTAATCGATCTACGAGGCCTCTTTTTACGCGTGTTGGCTGTAGTTTCCAAGTGCTTTGTAGCTTTTAGTAATTTAGAAGACAAATATTCTATTTGAAGTTCGTACAGTATGTATGTACCGTTTTTCAACTGAAGTTTGAATTCTACTAATTTTAATTAAGTCTATATAATTCTATTTTATCGCTAATGTATTTAAGTTGTATAAACTGCAGGAACGTATGGTAGTGCGCAATTAACCTTGTCGATCCAAGTCGAAATGTTAGTAATCCAGGACCATCATCATGACTCTCAAGTGTTACCCCCTGAATGGCTTCCTGGACCGCTATCAAATGAGTAGTCAGGACCAGAAGCAACCTACGACAATTGGGCACTTTTAGGGACTCTCTTTAATCTATTTTAAGCGACAGGTCCGCGTTTTTTCGATGTATATATACCTAGTCAGGTCATAAGTATTGTCACACAGTAAAAACTTTTCTTTTAGAATGCTGGCCACAAAAAAGTTTATTGAATTCGAATTTTGAATTGTTCATGAAAATAAAACTGTATACTTTTTAGAATTTTACTCATTTTTAAATATGGAGTGGACGCTTAAAGAAGACCGTGTTGCAGTTATTGCGTTGCATCGTTGCGGTTACGCGCCAATTCAAATTTTTGACATACTGAAAAATTTGGATATAACCAAAAGATTCGTTTATCGTACCATCAAACGATACAATGAAGACTCTAGTGTAGATGACAGGTCAAGAAGTGGTCGCTCTCGGTCTGTTAGGACTCCAGCAGTGATAAAAGCTGTGAAGGCGCGAATTCAAAGAAATCCCAAACGTAAGCAGAAACTGTTGGCCCTTCAGATGGGGTTAAGCAGAACCACGGTGAAAAGGGTGTTAAATGAAGACTTAGGGCTTCGGGCATATCGAATAAAAACAGGACATCGTTTGAATGCCCGTCTAATGGACCTGAAACTGAAGAGATGCCGCGGTTTGTTGAAGCGGTACGCGGGAAAAAATATCGGGAAATTCTTTTTTCGAATGAAAAAATTTTTACCGTAGAAGAGAGCTACAACAAACAAAATGATAAGGTGTACGCACACAGTAGTGAAGAAGAGAGCAACCGTATTCCGCGTGTCCAACGAGGTCATTTTCCATCCTCGCTCATGGTATGGTTGGGAGTTTCTTATTGGGGCTTAACAGAGGTACATTTTTGTGAGAAAGGTGTAAAAACGAATGCAGTTGTGTATCAAAATACAGTCCTGACGTACCTTGTGGAATCTGTTTCTCATACCATGTTCAATAACAGGCATTGGGTATTCCAACAAGATTCGGCGCCAGCTCATAGAGCGAAGAGCACACAAGACTGGCTGGCGGCGCGTGAAATCGACTTCATCCGGCACGAAGACTGGCCCTCCTCCAGTCCAGATTTGAATCCGTTAGATTACAAGATATGGCAACACTTGGAGTAAAAGGCGTGCTCAAAGCCTCATCCCAATTTGGAGTCACTCAAGACATCCTTGATTAAGGCAGCCGCCGATATTGACATGGACCTCGTTCGTGCTGCGATAGACGACTGGCCGCGCAGATTGAAGGCCTGTATTCAAAATCACGGAGGTCATTTTGAATAAACTTTAGTGTCATAAGAATCTAATGTTTTGTTAAGTTCATTTTGGTATATAAATGGTTACATAATGAATAAACTTGTTTCAATTATTTTATATTAAACATGTGACAGAATTTATGACCGGACTAGGTATATGAATGGGCAAATCTGTGAGAACAGTATCCTGACTATACCTTGGGGCTAACTTTTGCCGGCTTGCTAAGGGGTTACTTATAAAGACGCGTTGTTGGGGCTGGTATTCATCATCGTAATTTTTCTCGTTTAGTTTGCGGAAGTCTATGACGAGACGTCATTTGGTTTTTCCAGATGCGTCAAGTTTTTTTTTTGGAACTATCCATATGGGTGAACTCCACGCGGACTCCGAAGGCCGAATTACGCCTTATTCCAGCAAAATATGTAGGCATATTTTCTACATAATAACTCTAAATTTACTCATTCCTCGGGGTTCAATTGGTTTGTTCGTAAACGCGACAAAACTTCTTCTGCGCGTGAGAGTTTCTTCAGTACGCGTGCATTTAATACGAGTATTATAAGACTCCGCGTGAACGGGACGATCTAGAGAAAATATTAACCCTTAAATTGGCAGACAAAAAAAATTGTTAAAAATATGAATTCCTTGAATAGGACTGGAATTAAGATGGATAAATGAGTACTAAAAAATATGTATTTATTACTTTTTAAAAAAACCATATATGACTTGGTATACACTGCCAACTACGTGAAAACATAGCTAATCATTTTGATGTATCTTGTGGTATACTTCACCAATATACGGGAGTGACAAATAAATTAAAATAATTAAAGAATAATAAAAATATTATAAATTTTTGGTATGAAAATCAAATTTGCAATTGCGCGAGTTCTTGCCAGTAACAAAACACAACTGTACCTGACACTCTATACAAATAACTTAGGTCAAGTTTGTGAAAAGACGGCATCGGCTCTGACTAGTCATATCAATGAAATGGCCTAGATTGTCATATTATCTCACACACTGGATTACCTCGTCGTCTTTTTTTACCTTCTCCGTTTTCTACCGAAGGCTCAGATCTACCTGTTTTTTGCAAACCTTCGTAAATATGAAACCGGAAATTTTTCAATGGCGTTGGATTCTGGGAGGATATTTTGGCCTAATCCTGCCTGTATAAAAGTCAAGCATTGTTTATACAAATATCTATCAAACGAGCGACGATTCCAATATAACAGCGCCGGATTTTTCAAAGGTCTTGTATAAAGAGTAAAGCATATCCGCAAGGTCCACACCTCCCATGTGCTTATTATATTCTTTCAATATCTGCGGGCAGTCTACATCTTATTTACTACGTCATTCCTTGCATTATCTTTTATTTTTATGAACTGGTTAAGTAGCGACGTAGACTTTTAAGGGTTTGTTAACACCGACAACAGATATACAGTTTTTGTTGCAAACTTTTCACCATAACTGCCCCGATGCTTTTTTTTTAATTTTCCGATGGTAAAATTATCTCTGTGATTCTAAATCTATTACTCCGTATTGTCCCCAAGTCCATATACCCCGTAACTTTCTCTCAATATAAATAGTTCGGGGCTAGATAAAAACTAGTCACGATAATAGCTGGTTTATTCTATTAACTTATTATAGTTGACAAATGCTTTAGTTTTGATCACTGTCGCTCGCTTCTTCAGTGTATGCTATGCATCATTCTAGATAGAAATCAATAGAGGGAGGTGGTGAAGAAGAATAAGATGAGGCATTCTTTACGAGTTCTTCGGCATCAGACTTTCTGTAACACTCGGAGAAAGATATTTTTTAGGAGGCACAAGTGCAATAACTCTATCACTACGTGTTACTATCTTTTGCTGATGGCAAAGAAAAACAAAGCACCTAAGCAAATAACATGCATGCCACACAAACAAAAATATAAATTAACAAAAAAAACGTAGCGTCTTAATTAGCAATGTATAACGTGACATACAAGCAAATTTAGCGATACATTTCTATGAAATTGGCAGTGTATATGGTGAAATACAAAAAGTTTGATGCTGAATAAAAATAAGTTACGTTGTTAATTTAGTGAAAATTAGCATGCCTCAGTATTTATTGACATTTGAAGCACTGCTGAGTGTTACTTGTTTCTTCATCACCGACATTGTTTATATTATAATGCCAAAAATTTTGCCAGGACCCTTTTTACTGGAAACGAGGCATTCCATCTTAGTCCTCACGGGTGACAACGCATCTGCACTTTGATTCCTAATCGAGGATAAATGTAGATGACTATGGGCCACAGTAACCACTTACCATCAGGTGGACTGTGTGCTCGTTTGTCACCTCTATCCTATAAAAAGAAAGGTTAATGAATTATTTTTTTACCAAAATTTAAATAATGTTGTCACCGAGATAATTGCAGAAAACTCTAAATAAAGTTGTATATATGAACATAGATTTTATTGAATATTGTATATATTGTGACGTACAGTGTCAATTTAAGGGTTAAATCGTGTTGCATTAGGTAAGTGACTTCTAAAAATCCGCGGTTGTTCCGTACAGTAGTTAGACACTGACCAATTACACAATTAGAAATAGTTTGTTCGTTAATTATTGCATCTCCGTCGCTTATATTTTAATGGAATGTTTGAAAAGAAAGTGTCAACAGCTGCCGGACTTATAAAATACTGATTAGCGCCAGTGTCTATCAGAAATTTTAAGGGCGGATCTAAAGTTTGAATAAAAAGAAGCTGTCTCTGAGAGTGTAAATTTAATTTGAGGGTGGCGCGCGGAACATTTGCTGAGTACGCGACTGCATGTTAATTGGTCTAACTGGTATTGGCTGGGAATTTGGCTTCCACCCTTGTGGTTGCCATATTGGTGGAGACCGTGCAAAAGAATTGAGTGGCTTAAGCGCGGGTAAGTTATTAGGTAACATAGGTTATTAGGTAACATTACTCACATCACACATCAGGGGACTTCACTCTAACCTAAACGCCGTCCACTACCATCTCGAGACGGCGAAGCCGGCCTTGCTCTTTCTGACCGAGACGCAGGTTTCCTCTCCGGCTGATATTTCGTATCTCTCCTGCCCGGGGTACAAATTGGAGCATTCCTTTGTGCCTCGGGCTGGAGTTTGCGTGTATGTCAGAGAGGACATCTGTTCTCGACGCCTCGGCAGTCTTGAAGGTTCGGACCTGTCCATCCTTTAGCTACGCGTAGACAGCGACGACCATCCGCGCGTCTACGGGTGCCTCTATAGGTCCCATAGCGGTAATGCCGAAACAGACCGACTCATCGACCACGTCCAAATGGCTACAGATTTCTTGCTACAACAGGTCCCATCCGCAGAGATCGTGATCCTTGGCGATTTTAACGCCCACCATGCCGAATGGCTCGGTTCACGTCTAACCGATCATGCGGGGAGATCTGTTTATGACTTTGCCTTGGCATATGGTCTGACACAACTGGTTACTTCGCCTACGCGGATTCCAGATGTGGAGGATCATACACCTTCCCTGTTGGACCTTCTGCTGACCTCTCATCCGGACGGATATCAGGTTTCCGTCGATGCCCCTCTCGGCTCTTCGGACCATTGTCTGATCCGGAGTGTGGTGCCACTCACGCTCCCTTCGCGGTTGCGTTCTGCAGGTTGCCGCCGTGTTTGGCATTACAGGTCGGCGGATTGGGACGGAATGCGGTCCTTCTTTGCATCCTACCCATGGGGGCGGGTTTGCTTCTCGCCGGATGATCCCAGCGCTGTTGCTGACTCTGTCACTGATGTGGTGCTACAGGGAATGGAACTATTTATTCCATCATCTGTGGTACCCATCGCAGGCAGATCTCAGCCTTGGTTTGGTCGCTCCTGTAAGACTGCATTACGCAGTAAGCAGGAGTGTTATCAAGCCTGGGCTGCGGCTTCGGCGACTCGGGATGTAAATACCAGCACACTTAAAAAGAAGTATAACTTCGCCTCCAGGTCCTTCAAAAGAGTTATTGCCAAGGCAAAGTCAGAGCACATAGGCAGAATTGGCGAGAAACTAGTTCGCCTTCCTTCGGGAACCCGTGCATTCTGGTCTCTCGCCAAGGCTGTCCAAGGGAATTTCTGTAAGCCATCACTACCATCTCTGCACAGGGAGGATGACTCACTGGCCCATGACGCAAAAGACAAAGCCGACCTTTTAGGCTCCCTTTTTGCGTCCAACTCGACTCTTGATGACGGGGGGAAAACACCGCCGACCATCCCGCGGTGTGAGTGCTCCATGCCGGATGTGCTGTTCTCACAGCGCTCGGTTCGCAAAGCACTGCTCTCCCTGGACATCCAGAAGTCGAGTGGGCCTGACGGAATCCCCCCAATTGTGCTGAGGACGTGTGCTCCGGAGTTGGCACCGGTCCTAACGCGTCTTTTCCAGTACTCCTACTCCCAAGGCGTAGTCCCGAATTCATGGAAGACAGCTTTTGTCCACCCGATCCCTAAAAAAGGCGACCGCTCAGACCCATCCAACTATAGGCCTATCGCGATCACCTCCTTGTTCTCCAAAATAATGGAATCCATTATTAACTGCCAGCTCATCCGGTACCTTGAGGATCACCAGCTGATTAGTGACCGCCAATACGGTTTTCGTCGGGGTCGATCAGCTGGTGATCTTCTGGTCTACCTGACCCATAGATGGGCGTAGGCAGTAGAGTCCAAGCGGGAGGCGTTGGCCGTTAGTCTGGACATTGCGAAGGCCTTCGATCGGGTTTGGCACAAAGCGCTTCTTTCGAAGCTCCCTTCCTATGGGCTTCCCGAGAAATTGTGCAATTGGATCACCAGCTTCCTTGCAGATCGGAGCAACAAGGTCGTTGTAGACGGTGCATGCTCTGACTACAAGCCTATTAACGCTGGTGTTCCACAAGGCTGTGTGCTATCACCAACGCTTTTTCTTCTGCATATCAATGATATGTTGCTAACTGGTAACATTCATTGCTATGCGGATGACAGCACTGGTGATGCTCTATACACCGGCCGTGCCAATATTTCTCGGGAAAACGTCGCTGAGTACCGGAACAAACTTGTGTCTGAAGTCGAGTCTTTGCTGAACAAAGTCTCGGATTGGGGGCAACTAAATCTAGTCCAATTTAATCCTCAGAAGACACAAGTTTGCGCGTTTACCGCTAAAAAGAACCCTTTTGTCGTATCTCCTCAGTTTCAAGGCACTCCCCTTCTTGCCTCAGCCAGTATCGGTATCCTCGGAGTCGACATATCGAGTGACGTGCAGTTTCGTGGTCACTTGGAAGGGAAGGCCAAATTGGCCTCTAAAAAGCTTGGCGTGCTCAGCAGAGCGGGACAGTATTTCATGCCGGCACACCGCCTGCTACTTTACAAGGCGCAAGTTCGGCCTCACATGGAATACTGTTCCCATCTCCCCAGTGCCAGCTCCTTCCACTTGACCGCATCCAACACAGAGCGGCTCGAATTGTCGACGACCGAGCCCTTTCCGATCGGCTCGATTCATTGGCACTGCGAAGAGATGTTGCATCCCTTTGCATTTTCTTTCGCATCTACCATGGGGAGTGCTCTGAGGAATTGTTCGGAATAATCCCAGCCGCCAAATTTCACAAACGCACATCCCGGCAGAACTCCCGATACCATCCACACCATCTGGATGATTGGCGGTCCACCACTGTGCGATTTAGAAGATGTTTTCTTCCTCGCACAACCTTCTTGTGGAATAGATTACCATCAGCGATTTTTCCGGACCGATACGACTTAGGGACCTTCAAGAAAAGAGCGTACTCCTTTTTAAAAGGCTGGCAACGCATCTGCGATTCCCCTGGTGTTGCAGTTGTTCATGGGCGGCGGTAGTCACTTACCATCAGGTGAGCCGCATGCTCGTTTGCCCCTCTCCTATAAAAAAAAAAAAAACATCATGTCTCTGACATGAGCTTCTAAGTTTGACATAGATACTTGTATAGACGTCCTCGTATGAGTATCAAAGGGCTTAGAGGCCGTCAGATGCTTCTTAATATCAACAACAACCGTTATACATAACTATCTGTGATTTTTATTTAATGGTTCCACAACGATTGGGACTTCTAAAATTGGATTCTATAGGCTTGTGTGCGCCGTGGCAGTAGATGAGTTCCCTACTGAAGGTGGGTGCTCAGATGGATTTGCAATCATCGAACTAGTCTCCTCATTGTGAATTTCGATGCAAGACAGGGCATCGGCGTTAGAATTGCTATTACTGTACTGTACTGTACTGTACTATAAACTGACATTTATAAATTACAGTAAAAAGTGAAGGTTTGAGCTTCCAACGAGTTAAACGCGAGTTGGGCTCTGTAAGATTGTCACAATTTTAAATTTCCTTCCGAATAAATAAGGTATAAAATATTTGGTTGCCCAGACTATAATATTAAATTTAATCATATAAATGTAAGTTATTTATATTATTTCATTTATTAGTAACTGAAGACAAAATATACAACTATTTCCATTTGATGATAGATGGAGCTGTTTTGAATACGTAATCGGTGTAGTTTCAAATTATTTTACCAAGATTATAACTATATTTTAAACTTTATTTACAAATATGGTAATATAGTATTTATTTGAAAAACACCCGTCATTCCGCCTATAACTAAGACACAACAGAAAATTAACATCTAAAGGAAATTAATATACTTAACCTTCCTTTTTTGAAGTTCCGTAATCGGATAAAAAGTAGCCTATAAGTTACCCCGGGTTACTGACTATCTACATACAAAATTTCATGTAAATCGGTTCAGTAGTTTTTGCGTGAATCCGGAATACACAGACAGTCAGACAGATAGACAGAAAGACAGACAGACAGACAGACAAAAATTCTAAAAACCACTAATTTGGCTTCAGAACCCTTTATTTAGTCCCTTGGTCTTGTTTTTTCAAGAATATATTAGAATTACAGACACGACTTTTCTACAGATTTATTATATGTATATACTAATGTTACGGGTTTTTTACGCATCTTGACTCCTCACCGAATGAAAGCACCGAAGCTCCGGGAAATCTAAAGTATGTAAACATGTTTAGTATCGTCCCAACCATTATATACAACAAATCCTTGCAATAGAACACCGAATCCTACCAATGATGATTCGCGAGACTATTGAAATTAAAAATATCCTAATTTTAATAGGAAAGATGGCTGAGTGCTACTATCTGCTAAGGACTCCATGATTAATAAAATTAAATTCAAACTACTACTGCATTTTAACTATGACATCAGGTCGTCAAACACCTCAGTTCTCCCACCCCTCCCGTGACCATGGGTGCTATAAATTGCCCAAACCATCGGGAATTTAAAAAGTTATAATTAAACGCGATAAAATCCTTAAAATTACTTTTATTCCTTATAAATTTTATACACAGTGAACGTGAGGAACACTACACTCATGAACGGGAGTAGAAAATGTTCGCACTGTTGTGGCGTTGAAAGAAAATCCAACACATCATATCGTCCCGTCGTAAGAGGTAACATAGGAAAAAAACAGTAGATGGGATGATCTGCATCATCTTCTTGACAACAGATCAAAATAATAATAGCTGCGGTTGCCAACCCGCCACTATAGCAAATATCCAGCTACTTGGCAATTTATGGGGGAGGCCTATGTTAATTTCAGTGGACTTTTGATAGGCTGACGATAATGAGTTCTACTCATCTTTGCAAGCTTTAATATTTACGGTAGAGTGAAAACATAAATTATCATACCCGAAAACACGAATGAAATAGAAACTGCATATATTGCCCATGAAAAGTAAAAAAGCAGCTTACACACATGCTACTACTGGGCACAAGCTGTAGAGTTTTTGGCCAAAAAAGAGTTCGCTGCACTGATTCCAACGCGGGATGAAAAATAATGTAAATAATTCAATTATTTACATCGTATATTCAGTAGCATTGTATTATTTCATTTTATCAATGTCTTGCCATTTTAATTTATTTAGAAGTAAGTAGGTGGCGCTAATATTACATGAAATAATGAAAGCCAAAACTATACCATCTAGTAATATCAGCAATAGAAACGAACATTTATTTATTATATCAATAAGGGATAAAGTGATGTCAATTCTCTTAAAAGTTCTGTTTCTGTTAAAAATAAGCTATCAGCGCCGCTAGCGGTGAAAAACGATAATGATATCGTCATATGACTATATTATGAAATAGCAACGTTGTGTTTAGTTACTAATAACTTCATAAGATTTCTATTCATTGATTTGGTCAAGCTATATAATGACACGGTCATCAAATAGTGTTAAATACACATTCATTTCAGTCATTTTTTCAGTGTTTTCACGAAATGATAGACTATTTTATGATATATGATCAATTCTCCGATCTGGCCACGACATACATAAAAATCTCTTTAATAAAACTAGATGATAATGAAAATTTTGCAACAATTGCAGACAGACCAGTTCTTATCACTTTACATATATATTAGTAATTGAAATAAATACCTTATCAATTTTCATATTTTTGATAGACATCACTATTATCTATTGAAATTATTACACTTTAAAAATAAAATAACAAAAATACTAAAAAACTGAACGTTACAATTTTTTAATAATTTTAAAAATTTAATCATATAAATGTAAGTTATTTATATTATTTCATTTGTTAGTAACTGAAGACAAAATATACAACTATTTCCATTTGATGATAGATGGAGCTGTTTTGAATACGTAATCGGTGTAGTTTCAAATTATTTTACCTAACGCCACAACAGTGCGAACATTTTCTACTCCCGTTCATGAGTGTAGTGTTCCTCACGTTCACTGTGTATAAAATTTATAAGGAATAAAAGTAATTTTAAGGATTTTATCGCGTTTAATTATAACTTTTTAAATTCCCGATGGCTTGGGCAATTTATAGCACCCACCACGGGAGGGGTGGGAGAACTGAGGTGTTTGACGACCTGGTGTCATAGTTAAAATGCAGTAGTAGTTTGAATTTAATTTTATTAATCATGGAGTCCTTAGCAGATAGTAGCACTCAGCCATCTTTCCTATTAAAATTAGGATATTTTTAATTTCAATAGTCTCGCAAATCATCATTGGTAGGATTCGGTGTTCTATTGCATGGATTTGTTGTATATAATGGTTGGGACGATACTAAACATGTTTACATACTTTAGATTTCCCGGAGCTTCGGTGCTTTCATTCGGTGAGGAGTCAAGATGCGTAAAAAACCCGTAACATTAGTTTTAATCCATGTGTGGTATTCATTATTATAGAACTGTATTTATGAAATTTTCAAGTCTACTCGAAGTAAGTAAAAATATCTATCTCTTTTTATGGTGCCAATTAATATTAAATAGGACCAATGATATGAATAAAATGTCTCAAATAAACATTATGTTAGTTTGTTAAAACTAAATTTACTTTAACTATGAATATATATATGTAAAGAGTAAAATGTAAATAATAATAATACATTTTGATTTCAAGACTATTTACCATTCTTATGGATACATCGGAATCGGAAGACACGCCATATATAAAAAATAGTAGGAGTTTCTAGACATATTAGACATTACATAGACACCGAGGTGACCCTAAAAGTGATCGAATATTTCTAAATTTGACACGGAACAGCATTTAATGATGTACCTAAATTCAAGCGCACGCGAGTGAAGCCGCGCGGGTAAAAAGCTAGTATATATATATATATATATATATATATATATATATATATATATATATATATATATATATATTCGTGGTGCTGTAATTGATCTCGCTCTGGTATAGAGTACGAGAAGCATAGCACACTGGTTTCTCCGCGCCTGTGGGTTCTTGCGACAATATAGCACCTATCGCTAAATAAGACACATCCGTTGTAAGCAAGAAATCTTTCGTAAAAAAATAGTTAATAATAATTTACACTAAAGCAAGAAATATATTCTGAATTTGCTGCAAATTTCCTACCTTTCTTAAGACACTGTGTTAAAGGTTTTGTTATACATGCACTCTGGAATAAATTTTCGGTAATAACCTATCAAGCCGAGAAACTGCTTAATTTCCTTAGGCGTTATAGGAAGTGAATATGGCAGAAATTTTATCAGGATTCGGTTTTATATCATTCTTACTGATCACGTGTTCGAGATAAGCAGTTTTTAGTTTAAGGAACTCCGATTTGTCTATCTGGATTTTAAAGTTAGATTCTTGGAGTCTTTGAAAAACCTTTTCTACGTTTGACTTCGATGGTTGTAGCTCTCGTGTAAAGTCACGTACATCATGATGATGTTAAATAAATTAACACACCGGTCGTAAAATCCCAAGCGATCGAAGGCGAATCCTTGCCTAGCCGAAGTATACCCTTGCGTGGCCAACATAAGGTCATTGTAAAGAACTGTCTCGTCTCGTTGGTCTAAAAAGTTATTGAAGAGGGCATTTTTTATGCTATCCCAATCTTCAGAAATGCCATTCAAATTTATAATACGTGTGGTTGACCCAGAAATTTTATTTAAAGTACCGTTTATTAGATATAGCTTAGCTAGTTCTTTGCCAGAATTTTGAATCATATATTCAGAAACGATCTGATCACACATATGAATGAACCTAGGCAATATATTCGGGTTCTCGTCAAGATATGGTACAAAACGTAAGGCTTGAAAGATAATGTCTACGTCTGTCATTTCGAATCTACCGAGGAGTTTATTTAATTATCTAAATCTACAGTAATGTTTCTCTTATTACCTAATTTGAACCTACGAGCTAGTCTGGCAGATGCAGGCTCTCTAGGAAATAAAAATTCCTACTAGAATAATTGAAGCAACACACAGAAACGATTTTTGAGTGTACCTACTTACATGAGTTTCATTCTGCTTCCTCTGAGATCGATGTCTGGATTTATCCTCCGATCTGGACTCCAGGTTCTTTGGATACCCGATGACTCGTGGCAGTGGTAGCGATTTCGATGTTAGAAATTCACTGATAAACTACACTTGAGACTATTCGAGTATCCTACCAACTGCGCCAATTATGGATGTCGCCGCCGGAGGACCCAAAAAAAAAACAAAATTACTTTTAAAATAAAATAACTAATACTAATTAAATCTACACCTCACCGGATGTTAGAAACGAAGTGTAGTATTAAAAGAACTAATACTAATTAAATCTAATTAAACCTACACCCCGCCCGATGTTAGAAACGAAGTGTGGTGGCATCTTGGAATTTCGTATATGTAATGCTGGCGGGTGACTCCGCCGGCGTCACTGTGATTCCATGGCAGCTACATTTCCCATCAGAATTGCCTTCTGGTAAAGGTGCTATGTCGGTTGACATCGCGTGCGTCATTGTGAGTCCACGGCGACCGAGTTTCCCATCAAGTCAGCAAAACTGCCTCGTGGAAGCAATGTTGAAATGTTGTGTGGGAAAATGAGGTAACCGCGTAGTTCGCGGTTTTGTAAGGGGCATCCATATATGTAACAAGTATGTAAACAAAAATTTCTATCAAAATACCTCTGGGGATTCTGATAGAATTCCGTTTTTGGTTTTGTAGTAAGTATTTTCGTATTTTTTGTATTATTATTCGGTTTATTTTATTTTAATATTATATTTTTTTAATAATAATCCTCTTACCCATCGTGGTGAAAGTTACATTTTCACCACGTTGGGTAATAAAATGTTGAAAAAGCTGGTATTATCAGCGGCGTAACTTCTCCGCTCGGTATACCTGTTCTTCTTATGCATTCTGTTGTTGAAACTTTTTCGTCAAAATCGAGGTATTTTTTCTTCTTCGTTAATATCAAAGATAAAATATTTTTCTGCGTATTGTTTTAACTAAACTCTTTATAGTTTTCTATTGTTTCTGTATTTTTTCTTCAAGAAGCAAATTTTTCTTTCGATATTTTTGAACTTCTCGTTTATATTTTCATTTATTGATCTTGTAATTTCATCTTTCATATTTTTGATTTCTTTTTTGTTGTTTATATTTTTTTGAATACTTCTTAAAATTGTTGTGATTACTTTCATATTTTGCATCGCCCTCTTGTATTGATTTGCAGGTTTGGTTTGATATGGACTTCGATATGAATATAAAAATTAAACATACAGGTTGTAGTCATATTTAATGATACTATTTAACAATAGATAGCACTTTTATCAAGTACTCCGTGTTAATTTTCCATTATAATTTATCAAAGATTAAAGTTATCAAACAAAATTAAAAAAATTGAAATCAAATTAGATTATCAAATTACTGTTTCTAATAACAATGGTATGTGTAGATTATCATACAAATCATTTTACTGCTAAGACTTTAATGGACTTTGTACTGAAAAGATAACCGTTTAGGAGTTTTAAAGAAAAGTTTTTTGCTCTGGTCTGGTTAAGTTACCAGCAAATTTATTGTTTTTGCAAGGATATGTACTAATTCTAAACACATAACCTATTAAAACTGTTTGTAAATTACTTTTCAATTTTAAAACTTATTTTTGTACGAGCTTGATAACAACAAAGCCGAGATGTCGCCTTCTTTCAAATAAAAATTTCCCCCAATGAGGTAATCTATAGGAGAGACCTAAGTTAGGCAGTTTACTATGATAGTCTGTAACGACTGACAAAATAAATTTCTTTAATTAAAAATTACTGAGCAAAATTCCATTCAGCTTGTACAAGAATTTTATAAACATCCCTGCCTATATTAAAAACGGACTTCAAATTGATAAAAAAGAATGGAATTTTTTCTCCAAATTGTCAAAAAAGGGACCATCCTTGTTGTATAACCTGTTTCATAAAAAAAGAATCAATAAAAATTGGTTCACAATCTGCAAAGATAGCGCGAAACATACATACAAGAAACATACACTCGAATTGAGAACCTCCCTTTAAAATAGGTAAAAAAGGGTTCCAAGTTCTGTACAAAAGACGTTTATGGTTGTGGATAAAAGAGCTGAGAACGGGCGACAAGCGCCATAGTGATTGCTAAGATTTGACATAGGACCTACATGAATGTACAACAACGTTCTTATCACTGCTATGGAGCTTGGTGTGTGTCTAGATTAGACGGATATGTCGCTGTAGCAAATGAGCTTTTGTCTTATAATGCGCCTATTCCAGCTCACTGGGAGTAGGTACGTGTCTTTTGAATTAGGTAGATGTTACTAGTACGATTGCTAATTGCGATAGATCTATTTTGAGAAAAGCAGCAGCGAAGTATTTTTTTGTATTATATAATAGTTGGTATGTCTGTTAGTGATCGTGTAACTTCTAAACTACTCGACCGATTGGGGTCATATTCACGCAACATATTATTTGTTTGTCGAGAAGATGGTTCATATGAGAAGAGAGATCCTATCAACGTTATACGAGTTGTTTGTTAAAATTGTTTTTCCACGGCAATAGTCCCTATGAACCTGAAGATGCCTCTTTCAAAATGGTTTGAGGAGGTATTTGCTTTTTGGAAAAAACTTAACGACGCCGCAATCTCTATTTTCTCCATTCTTCGAATTATCTTACCGATTGGCTTGTATTATATATGCTATTATATTATATATGTATATTGATATATAGTTACTAGCTGTACCTCGCGACTTCGTTTGCGTATACTTTGGTTTTAATTTTTTTACGCGGAACCCTAAATCTTTTTCTTAAATAAAAGTAGCCTAAGTTACTCTTTATAACATTTGCAATCTGCCAGTGAATGCCCCGTCAAAATCGGTCCAGCCGTTTCGGAGATTAGCCGGAACAAACAGACAGACAGACAGACGGACCGACAGACAAAAATTTTAAAAATTGTGTTTTTCTTATAAGTACCGTATATACTTTCATATGCATTTAGTAAAAAGCTGTTATTTTGACATTAAAAACAGACACTTCAGTTTTATTTATTTGTATAGATGTATATAGCGAAACTCCAAGTATAGTCCACACTCTAAATAATGGCCAATTAATTAATTAAATAGATCGAGATTCTAACTTCTTTATTTTCACGTGACACCTCTAAATTCGATTTCTTATATTCCTTATTTGGTACATTTATACAAGTAACCATAGGCAATACAAAAGTACACATGGCACCTGACGGTAAATTCAAGTTGTAGTCCATAGACCATTGATTTTTTCATAGTCCATAGATTTTTTGCCGATTCTATATTAAAATCCAAATTCTTTGTCAATTCTGAGGATTTTGACAAAATTATTCTTTATTATAATTTTAAATGGGGTAGAGTTATGCTGCAGCTACATATAATCTGGTTGTAGTACGAATAGGTCGGCTCGATCAGACAGTTTACCATTGAAATAGCAGCGTAATGCCGCTGTGTTTCGTATGGTGAGTGTAGACAAACGGAGATCCTTTTTAATTCAAACGAGGCGTTATACATAGTCCTCAGGAACAACAAGGCATTTTGCATTTTGCATTGGCGGGCGGGTTGGCAAACGCAGCCTTTTATTATTTTGAGCTGTTACCAGGTAGATGTTGCTGCACATTTCATGTTTCTGTTTCCTTGTGTCACCTCTTACGAAACCCACGGAATGATATAGGGTAGTGGGCTTTCTTACTCCGCCACTACACGGCAACGTATTCATATTACCATAGCAATAATACAATGCGGTCTCCCACTAGGTGGAGTGACGACTTGGAAATGATGAAGGAAATCAGTGAATGCAGGTGGCTTAGGACCGTGCTTTGTGGCATTTCTCCTACGTCCAGCAGTGGACTTGTGATGGATTCAATTTAGATGACAATAATGATGAATAATACAATGCATGCTAATACATTAAAGAAAGTATGATGACTATGTTCATTTATCGTAAAATTGCAAGTAGCAATTACTGTGCTGGCGTACTCAGCTTGTTTATCTACTATTAAATTTAGGTAATTGTAACAATATCAGAAGTGAACTCCAAAAACATAATAATCATCATGAATAGCATAAATGACGTAGAATCACAAAAAATACTAATCAGCATATAAAAACTTCTATGCTTGATAAAAAGTATATCGCGGCTAAATGTAGGTATAATGTGTTTAGAATTGTCCTCCATTTTCCTCGTAGATAATTACATAATTCTTTTATTAAAATATATTATACCAGCTGGTACCGGGTGCGTTGCTGCTGCAGAATAATTGTGCAAATGTTCACAATTATTTCTGCTGCGGCAGCAACGTACTATGCATATAACCTTCGCGCAAGTGCAAGCCATAAATTGACAAAGTTTTACCGATGAACGGTGTGGCAGCGCATAAAATACATACAAACAAAAATTAATGTTTGTATTAAAGATAATACATAATAAACCTGTAGAAGAGTTATATGTCGATAATTTTAAATAAAATGTTGATTTTTTTTAAACTCAAGTCAAAACTTAAAAAATTTAATTGAATTATAACTTTAACTTTTTCCCCGGCTTCGATCGGTTAACGAATATTTTTAATATCAATGAAGGCGAATGTATATTTTAGATTTGAAATTTTGAATTTTATAAAAATTTATAAAACAGGACAGTCGTATCTAGGACTGCGATTGTAGTTAAAAGTACCTAGTATGCGTTTCAGATCGTGATTATTTGATATAAACAGTTGTGAATTATGGTATCAAGATTGTGGCCAGGTAGCAAATTATATCCCGCATTTCTAAATAAGCATCAGATTGTTTTTCATTGGCTCATTAATAAGGTAGAGCCACGCTGCAGCTATATTATTGTTGTACCACGAATTATTCGGTTCGATCATGGAAAGGCGCGCTTTCATAGAATACTACCGTGAAAGTGCAGATAATCGAACTTCATTTTTTCGAACCGAACTTTCATTGAAAACAAGGCATTCCATCTTGGTCCTCAGGGGTGACAACGCATCTGCATTTTGATTCTAATCGAGAATTCATGTTTATGGGCCACAATATTTTGTTAATATCAGGTGGACTGTGTGCGCGTTTTCATCCATATTCTATAAAATAAGAAATAAAACTTATGATCATGTAATATATTAATATTGATGTAATACATCTTATGTATTATTTTTATTTTACCTTTTTTATATTTTACCGTTTACTGAGTAAGGATGCATATCATGTAAGTTAAGGAACCTGTAAGAGTTTCTATCAAATGGATAACGGATCTACCGTTTAAGTATTATTATTTTATATTTGGATATTTAAATTTTCATACCTATATATAATATATATATAGGTATTAAAATTTCAAAATGATATATATATAATTGGATATCGAACAAAACTCCGAGTAGTCTATTGATTTCTTGATAAAGAGCACAACCCTATTATTTTGGTTTGTTTTTATAGTCACACACAGTTCATGGCTGAGGCTTATATATTTTATTCAACATTCTTTCAGAGCTATTACATCAATATCTTGGTTAGGCATACGTAAGTTTATATATCTAAGTTGTCAACATTTGTCAAAATATCAGAAGTGTCCACAATGATTGAAAGATTTCTGAACGTAAGATTTGCTCAAGAAAAATTGCTAATATAAATGTAAGTGGTAGAGCCATGCTGCATCTATATTAGTAGTATAGTTGTACATTAGTACATTGTTGCACGAATGGGTCGGCTCGACCGGGGAAGGACCACGCTCTCACAGAATACCAGCGTAAAATAGCAGCTTAATGCTGCTGTGTTTCGTATGGTGAGTGTAGAGAACCGGAGACCCTTTTTACTTGAAAAGAGGCATTCCATCTTAGTCCTCACGGGTGACAACGCATCTGCATTTTGATTCGCAAACGAGGATAGATGTAGATGTCTATGGGCCGCAGCAACCACTTACCATCAGGTGGACTGTGTGCTCGTTTGTCACCCTGTCCTATAAAAAAATTTTGTTTATTTTGTTCAAAGCCTAGCCATACATTCACAACAAATAACTTCTAATGTAAATTCAGTGAGTGATAGTACCCGTAATTTTATCTTAAACATCATACGTGTTCGAGTAGGTAATTTGCTTATAAATACTCTTTTTGATACCGGCGCTGAGTGTTCCATTATGCGTGAATCCATTGTGAATAAATTGCCAGAGCATAAGAATCAACTTGTGAACTAAGTGCGTTGGAATAGGTCCGTTCCCTGTTATATCTACCAGCACATTAACAGCTATATGCGTGATAAATAATATTCGTGTGAGATTTTGTTTCACGTACTACCCGACTTTGAAATTACTTCAGACGTTTTAATTGGTGCAATCTTACTACATAAAACTGGTCTAAGTGTAATCGTTGCCCGAAATAGTGCTACCCTAATATCTCAACCTCGTGTCATGCATAAACGATCTCATAGGCCTATTTTTGAAAATTCAAATCATGATTTAACTGATGAATTTGAGATAAATCAACTACTTGCTCTGCTTAATAGGTACTCTTTCGTCTTTACTCAAGCTTACGCTAAATCTCACGTTAACACTAGTGAATTAGAAATCCGTCTAAAAACCCCGATTAATATGTAGAACGTAGACCCTATAGATTAAGTCCCGTTTGAGCGCCAGAAAATTATAGTTTCTGAATTGATCACACATAAAACGATCAGAGAAGGTAAATCCCCTTTATTCTAGCCTGTTTCTATTCTATCTTGGTCAAGAAGAAAAATGGAGACGATAGAATTTGCGTCGACTATCGCGAACTAAATGCCAATACGGATCGCAGATAAGATCGATCAATTGGCTGGTGGTCATTACTTCACAACTCTTGATATGGCCTCTGGATTTCATCAGATCATTATTTCCCCTAATTCGGTAGAAAAGACTGCTTTCGTGACACCTGACGGTCTTTATGAATACCTGACTATGCCGTTTGGCCTTTATAATGCACCATCAGTGTATCAAAGATGTAAAAACCGTGCGCTAGGACCGCTCTTAAATCCAGGTAGTTCCGACAATGGTTATAACGATAGCGTCGCACAAGTGTATATTGATGATGTCATTTGTAAATGCCGCAATCACTCTTGTAGTCTCTCGTTTTTGGAAAGAATCCTAATTGCATTACCTGATTCTTAATTCTCTATCAACATAGAAAATGTCGGCAACATGCCGTAGCCTACTTTAGAATGCGTACCACAGACGCTAAGAGTAGGTACCATTCATGACCTAGAGACACTGGCAGTAGTCCGCCGCATTAAATATTTCCGACATTTTCTGTACGGACGTAAATTTAAAGTGATCACGGACTGCAACGCGCTAAGAGCTTCAAAGCACAAACAAGACCTTCTCCCTTGTAGGTGTGCGGATAAACTTAAAGAAGAACCGATGACTCCGACGGAGTTCATGGTTCTGCTCATTTTAATATTTGTAATAGACGTAAAAATCTGGCATATATTTTAATGTTAATTGTTAAGCCTTTATTTCAAAGATGTATTATAATAATATTTTTATATGACTGCAAAAAAAGAACAGAAAAACTGAAAAAGGAAAAAAGTAAATATCTGATTTTAATTGGTCCGACCCGGTAATTGAACCCGGTACCTCATGATCAACAGTCGCGTGTACGACCACTAGGGCAACGAGACAATCTGCAAGAAAAAAAAAACTACAGCAACAAAAACAACTGTCATATAACTTATCTGTCTTGACTAATCCTAGCTAGGTATTTTAATACCAAGTTGAATTTAAACGTAAACTTTTGATTTAGCTTCGCAGTAGAATGATTAGCTAATCAATTATGTAGAAACTTGCTGATTGGCCAAAAAACGCTGGATAAAGTCAGTAATGCCCTTTTTTTGTTTATGAATTAATAAAATAAAAGTATTCCTGCGTTGATGTACTTAGCTGGTAAACTTAAATGTTGCAGCAGGAAATTAGTCAAGAAAAAAATCGTAGTATTTGAGATGTACCTACTTCTATTCCGTACTATCTTACATTAGCATATGCATTAGGGTTGAGTCAATCTATTTGTACAATCTTTTATCTGAACAAAGAAATCTATCATTTTTTGGCATGAATTTCCAATTATCGCTGGTTTAGTGTCCATCTTGAATTCTTCCTTATAGCTTCATTAGTGTTTTGTTCTTTGTAGCGCTTTCATATGTTTCTATTTCATTTTGAAAAGTTATATATATATAGTTAATTATAAATAAACACCTACATGATTATAATATATGGTGAAACTTGCAAGTAGTCGGTGGATGCGGTTTTTTTACAGAATAAGGGTGACAAATGAGCACAAAGTCACCGACAGACATATCCTTTATCCTGGAAACGAGGCGTTTTATCATATTCTTCACGGGTAACAATGCTTCTGCATTTTGATTTGTAATCGAGAATAGATATAGATGTTTATGGGCCATAACAGCCACTTACCATCAGGTGGACTGTGTGCTCGTTTGTCACCCTTATACTCCTATACCTATAAAAAAAGAAAATCCACGATTAAGAATTAAAACGCAGATGCGTTGTCGTTTCTGAGGAATAAATGGAGGAATGGAATAACTCGTCGTTCCTTTGAGAAGGGTCTCCGGTTCTGTACGCTCGTCATACAAAACACAGCACAGCATTGGAGTTTTGGCGGGAACTTGAACGACGCCGGATTACTGCTCCTATATTATTATTTAAATAATGGTTTCAAGTAGATTTTGTTCTTTGTTCTTCGAGCTATATGGCCGGCCCATAGCCACTTCAGCTTGCTAATCCGTTGGGCTATGTCGGTTACTCTAGTTCTACTGCGGATATCCTCATTTTATGTTTACCACAGAGAGAGAGAGAGTGGTCGAGGAGCACTGGACCTATTGTGGGCAGTAGTGATAGTGATAGTAAAGTAATATAACTAAGTATATTTAAGAATTTTTCTCAGTATAAGTTAGTAAAGTATTGTAAAATAAACTGTTACTTTGTGCTTCAATACATTTAATCACTCTAACTCAATATTAACAAGTCAAGTTGCACGCAACGCTCGATACGAAGTGTACTAAATGATCGTGATGTCTCGCCGCGACCGGGCTGCGCCGACGCACTCGGCAATACTCGGGTGTTTCCGGCAACGACTCGTAACATCGGCCATCCTGCAAAATGGATACCATAAAGTATTCACGAAGAGGCATTAGATAACGTTCAGAATATTTCCTACACTTGAAATGACTGATATACATCGATTACCAACAGTTTATGACGGATTAACTTTCTAACAGATATTGCGTATCCACTCCTCTAATACTATCAGCAGGATATTTTACATAACTGACAGAACTTTTGTACGGCCGCAATGACTCAGCTACGAAACTCTTATAGCCACCTTTCATCTCCTTTACACTACGAATCTTATAGCGATCGTCAAGACAGTTAACGTTACAGCCTATCAAAGTACACCGTTGAACCAAGGTCTCACCCACAGACTGTTTCATAGAGGGATATTGAACATAGTTGCCTTGTATTAATTTTGCAGCGTTGAATCTTAGAAAAACAGGCCATTGTTGAAGCACATAAGCAAAATCTATTAAAGCCGTTATGTACCAATGTTCATGTGAAAATAAAAATATTAGCTATGTATTCCACTCCTAACTCTTAGTCGGTCATTTACGAAGAAAGCTAAGTACGTAAAATGAGCAGCAAACAAAAGAGAGCATTGAAAATTAGGTAGGTAGAGATTGCAGCCGCCAAAACTTAGTAACTAGAAAACTGTAACTGACAGTTTTATCTTTATCCATATGGGTGATATATCCATCTGATTGCTTTATATAAGTTATATTCCAGTTACTGAACCAGGTGAAAGAAGCGAAACAGCACAGACAGTAGCGCTTCACGAGCAGTCGGAATCGTGTTGTATTTTATTAATTACATCATAAATAAAGCTACAGCTCACACACGCTCCACCGCGGGCACAAGTTTTCATTCATCAACGAGCACACAGTCACCGTAGAATTCACGCACTGTGAATTTTACGGCGAGTATTTTAGCCCTGGATCTACCACGGCTTGATTAGTGTCAGTAAAAAGGAATAACACAAGCTAATATATATAAACTCGCACAGAAATCATGTCGCTTATGAAAGTAAGGTAAATAATACACTCAAGCATACACTTTTTGAGAAAACCCCTTAAAACTTTCGGAAGAGGCAAAAACAGAGAAGAATCGCCCAACAAAGGCACGTTTCGAATCCGAACAAACAGCGCTGTAGTTACTGCGTGAAAGGGACAATATAATAGAATAATATAAAAATATATACAGATCACTCCTAACCTGCTTAACTACATAAAACGTCTGAAAGAGGAATTCGTACGACGCAAACCAAAAAACTAAACTCACATTGGTACAACAATGTTGATGTACATAGACATGGAAATATTAAATATGCTACACTTGGTAATTATCAACAAATAGCTCCAAGTTTACATTCACTCAACTTTTCTATGCTCACGTACGAAATATAGTTGCACCTGGAAAATTTGATGAACAACAATGTATTATTAAATCTATTCCGAAAACTACACATTTGATACTTCTAACTGAAACGTGGATAAAGTCGGATAATGAAACGTAGCTGTTACAATTGACTGGATATAATAATTACTACAACTTTAGATCTGATAGTAGAGCACAACATGACTGAAAATTACTACACAGGCGGCAATAACTACCTCTGAATATTGCTCGACCAATTTTCTTTTAATGTTGGACTTAAACACAAACCGAGACGGACTAGTTTTAAAGAATTTATTAATACATTTGAGAAACAACTTAAACCACACTAGGTCTATTATATTTGGAGATTTCAATATAGATTTACTGTTAATCGACCAAAGTACATTACAATATAAGAAGACAATAGGGAAGGCTGGGTATTGTATCATAAACAAAAGAAAACTACTCTTATACATGGTAGAGCCATGCTGCGGCTATATTAGTACTATAGTTGTAGAACGAATGGGTCAGCTCGACCAGTGAAGGACCACGCTCTCACAGAATACCAGCGCAAAATGGCAGCTTTTAATAGAAGTTTGGGGTAATGCAGTGACGTCCAAACTCAAAGGTTTTGAAAGTTCACGAAATAAAGTTATAAAAGTCATAATATTTCATTATAAAAACTTAACACCGACTAAAACAATTTACTCTATTCCCAGAACTAAATATGGAAATAAAAATCTGACGTAGGAAGGAGCTAAATTATACAATAAATGGCCTTACCATAAAAGATGTTAAATCTAACAATGATTATAAAAATAAGCTTAAGCTATATGTAATAGAAAATATAATTTAAGTTATTTTTTTTTAACTTAGTTTACCAACTTTAATAGCTTAAGACTGTAGTCCTTGAGCGTGGGAACTTCGAATAGAACACCTACATTGATATTTTCTAATCACACAGATGCATCGCGGAATGTTATTTATACGCACCCTGGACATGAATAAATTACTTTTGGTGCTTCGTACAAGTTACACATTTATCACGCGTTCATCTTCGTAGTATGTTCACGAATGTCATAAAAAACGCGCATTGTATGTAGCCATTTGCAATTTATTCTGTGTCATTTGCTTGTCGCATAGCGTAGACCGCGAGTCCGTAATGCAAAGCTGACGGCAAAAGGTGGGGTCAGAGCACAGAACACAATTACTCTCTACCAAGAGGGTCAGAGTGTACGTTTTCTAGGTATTAAATTAACAATAATTTTTTATTTGTGAATAATTTTGAAATATTATTAATGATTTGTGTAATATAGGAAATGTGGTTTTATTATATTTATACAGATTTAAATAATCACAGTGGTTTAAACTATTTATACAGTATGTAACAAACAACCCGTTGGTCGTGTCCGGGACGTATAGGTGAACTATAAATGGGATTTTAGTTTTTCTAATCAAGTAACTTATTAAATTTAATATTTCTAAAAATGTTATTTGCATCTGAACTACACGACACGTGCCGACATACCCTACGGTCACTGTGAGGTCTCTGACACGGCCGATACAGCATTTTTTCAAAGAGAGCTTTTGTGCTTCGTGCTATCACTAACGCTGTTTCTTCTGCATATCAATGATATGTTGCAAACTGGTAACATACATTGCTATGCAGACCACAGCAATGGTGATGCTTTATACACTTCTCCATTCTTGCCTCAGCCAGTATCGGAATCCTCGGTGTCAACATATCGAATGATGTGCAGTTTCGTTGTTGCTTTGAAGAGAAGGTCAAATTGGCCTCTAAAAAGCTTGGCGTGCTCAGCAGAGCGTGACAGGATTTCATGCCGGCACACCGCTTGCAATTTTAAAAGGTGCAGGTTCAACCCCACATTGAATACTGTTCTCATCTCTGGGTAGGGGCTTCAGCACAGAGCGGTTTAAATCATCGACGACTGAGTTCTTTCCGATCGGCTTGACTCACTGGCACTGCGTAGAGATGTTGCATCTCTTTGCGTATTTTATCGCATCTACCACGGGGAGTGCTCTGAGGAATTGTTCGGACTAATTCCAGCCGCTCAATTTTAACATCACACATTGCGACTAATCTCGCGATACCATCTAGGTATAGATGGTGTATGCCATCTGGATGATTGGTGGTCTACTACTGTGCGATTTAAAAAATATTTTCTTCCTCGCACAACTTCCTTGTGGAACCGATTACCACCAGCAATTTTTCCGGACCGATACGACTTAGGGACCTTTAAGAAAAGAGCCTATTCATTTTTAATAGGCCTGTAACGTGTCTGCAATACCCCTGGTGTTAGAGTTGTTTATGGGCAGCAGTAGTCACTTACCATCAAGTTAGCCGCGTGCTCGTTTGCCCTATAAATAATTCTCCTATAAAAAATTATATCTTATATGTTGCAACCATTGCAGCTATATTTAACCGCCAAGGAGAAATAATTTACTTAATTCGTGTTTTCTTTAAATATAAGGGTATAATTTATTTATTTATTTATTTATTCTTTATTGCACCAAATATTTGTACAAAAGGCGAGCTTAATGCTATATGGCATTCTCTACCAGCTAACCTTGGGTAGAACAGAGAGTGAGTTTGGGCAGTTAAATTGTCATGATATAATACAGTTCAAATATATACATGCAACACATATATAAAATATATATAATATATAATTCATATACATATATAAATAAATACACACATTAATACATATATATCTCAATAAATGTATATATAAATAACTATAAACATCTATACATATTGTTACGCGCCACTATTAATGTCTTGTACATGGCAACACTAGTTACACTAGCGCCCCCTAGTGTCGAGTAAATGAAAGTATTGCGCGCCACTATTAATGTCTTGTACATGGCAACACTAGTCACACTAGCGCCCTCTAGTGTCGAGTAGCAGAACTAGGAGAGTCGAGATTCTTCCAGAAATTTCGGGACCGATATGTACTCGAACATTCTAGATGTCGCTACAGTGGAAGGTTCTGGAAACTGTCTGAGGCCTATATAAGGCCGGTATGGACCACGACCAGGGCAGTATTGAATTGGCGATACAAGAGAATACTTCGAAGCGAAATAACGGCGAACTGTGTTTTATTATTAGTGTGATTTTAGATTGTAATTAGTGTTGTGTAATTAAAGTGTTAATTTTGGTAATTCAATCGGCAGTTTTTAATTGTCTCGAACCCCAAGTTCGTAACAATTGGTGTCAGAAGTGGGATCAAATATGCCGATTTTACCTAAAGACGACACGGAGGGTATCCGTACCCGAAGTCAACGCCAACAGGAGACGGACCAGAGACGATTTGGTAATGCAACGCCGCAAACGTCGGAGGGCCAGTGGCTAACCACGGAGGCTGGCCCGTCAGCAGCTCCTGCATCTGCAGCACCTGACTTAGGTGCTCTGATGATGATGCTGCAGGAACAGGCCCGCCGACAGGAGGAACAGGCCCGCCGACAGGAGGAACAGACCCGTCGGCTGGAAGAGCAGCTGCAGCGCGGTATGGAAGAACAGATGCTCCTCAGGAAGGACCTTCACGCTACCTTCGGGAAAGAGATAAAGGAGGTGAAGGATAGGGTTGCTCAACATGACAACCGCCTGTCGGAAGCTGAAACCCGAATCGACCAAGTGAACAATCGGGTTGACAACGTGATGGCTGATGTGAAGAAAACGCTGGACGACCTCAAACTTGGGGATGGAGTTACAGCTCCCGTGGTAGCTACAACACTTTCGCTACGTGGATTCAAAGTGCCACCGTTCGACGGGACTTCTTCCTGGTCGGCCTATAAAATCCAGTTCGAGGCTGTCATGAAAGCGAACGGCTGGAATAAAAGTCAGGCCATGACTGCTCTCACCCTAGGCCTGCGCGACCAGGCATTAACTGTTCTGGAAGCTCTCGGTAAGGAAGTGACTTACGAGCAGCTCCTTGAGGCATTGGAGGCGAGATATGGCGACGCTCACCTGGAACACGTCTTTCGTGCGCAGCTCAAAGATCGCGTGCAACGCAGTAACGAAAACCTGCAGCAGTGGGCCCTTGAGGTGGAGAAGCTGGTTCGAAAAGCGTACCAGTCTGTACCTGCGCTTATTGTAGGGAACCTGGTGCAGACATTCATCGACGGCATCCGCGACCTTGAAGTCAGAGCTGCTGTGAGGCTCGGGCACCACGAGACGCTTAAGGACGCCTTGACCCATGCACTGGAGGTGGAAGCCGTGCGGCAGGATCATCGTTCCCACCGCGTCAGGGAGGTTGCAGCAGCTAAAGTTCAGGACCGCAATAAAAGCTACAGCCCTAGGTGCTACGGCTGTGGAGAAAGGGGCCATCTTCGATCCAGCTGCCCTAAGCGAACTGTAAAAAGGGAAGGTGATCGATCTCGAGAGGGTAGTGCGGATAATAGCACCGCCCAGCAGCAGCAGGGAAACTGGCGGGTGCTGGCTGATGTTAAAAGAGCCCCAAGGATTTCGATCTCACAAACTCATGATGGGAACAGCCTAATCATCAAGGGCGAAGTCAACGGAACGCCATGTAAACTGACCATAGACACTGGAGCCTCTCGCACGGTTGTCAGTTCCCAACTTATAAGTCGGTTCCTTGGTGACTCCGCATACAACCGAGAACGCATTAATTTGGTGACAGCCACTGGTCAGCGCATACCCGTCCGTGGAGAGAAGGAGATGGAGTTGAAGCTAGGCAACATGATCTACCTGCATAATGTCATCGTTGCTGATATAATGGACGACTGCATCCTGGGCCTAGACTTTATGAGGAAGAATTGTTGTGAGATCGACGTTAAGCAAGGTGTTTTGAAATGTGGACAAGAAGAACTTTTCATGGAAGGGGCGTTACCAGGGAATGTGTACAGCCTTAAGAAGATTGTTCTTCCGCCGAGATCGGAAACGATTGTGCCGGTTAGTCTTCCTCGGAGTCCTGGGCAAGCTCATCATTGTGTACTCGTGGAAAGGGTAGACAATGACCTTCCATGGAAAGTGGCTCGAACCTTGGTCAGAACCACCGACATCTCAGGAGTACGTGTGTTGAACCTTTGTGATCAGGAACAGATTATAGAAAAAGGCACATTGGTTGGTACTAGTGAGGAAGTGGATTGGTTGCGTCGGTGCGAATATCTATCGACCGGGACCCCTAGCAAGGATGGACAAACGAGAGTGACCACACTTTTAGAAGACTGTCGCAGCGTTCTCTCCCCGAATGAAATGGTCAAGGCGAAGAAGTTGTTACTCAAGTACGCCAATGTTTTCTCGTCAAACGAAGCTGACATAGGAACGACTGGCTTAGTTCAACACAAAATAAACACAGGACAAGAATTGCCTATTCGTCAGCGGCCAAGAAGATTGCCTGTAGCACGTGAAAAGGAAGTGGAAACCATGATTGAGGGAATGGTGAAGGATGGTGTTATTGAACCTTCATCTAGTCCATGGTGTTCACCTGTGGTGCTGGTAAAGAAGAAGGACGGCAGCATGCGGTTTTGTGTTGACTACCGCCGCCTGAACGACGTTACGAAGAAGGACAGCTATCCCTTGCCTAGAATTGATGACACGCTGGATATGCTCACAGGCGTAAAGTGGTTTAGTACGCTGGACCTGAAAAGTGGCTACTGGCAGGTTGAAATTGACCCTAAGGACAAGGAGAAAACTGCATTTTCCACAGGAAAGGGTCTGTGGCAATTTAAAGTCATGCCGTTTGGATTGTGCAATGCTCCAGCAACGTTTGAAAGGTTGATGGAGCTTGTACTTACCGGGCTAATTGGAGATGCCTGTCTCGTCTATTTGGATGACATAATCATCGTAGGCCGTACGTTTGAGGAGCACCTTCAAAACCTGGAACGCGTGCTCATGAAGATCCAGAGTGCCAACCTCAAGTTGAGTCCAAAGAAGTGCTCACTATTCAAACGGCAAGTTAGTTTTTTGGGGTATGTAGTGTCGGAAGAAGGTATCCGCACGGATCCAGAGAAAATTGCTGCTGTCAAGGAGTGGCCGGTCCCAAAAGACAAGACACAGGTTAGAGCATTTTTGGGTTTGTGCTCTTATTATCGGCGATTTGTGAAGAACTTTGCAGATATAGCCAAACCTCTGCACAAGCTAACCGAGGAGAAGCGACAATTCTGCTGGGATGAAAGTTGCGATATTGCATTCCAGGAGCTCAAGAACCGCCTGTGCAAAACACCTATTTTGGGGTACCCTGATGCGGGCAAGGAATTCATAGTTGACACAGACGCAAGTGATATAGGACTTGGCGGTGTGTTGTCTCAACGGAATGGTGATCAAGAGATTGTGATAGCGTACTTCAGCAAGTCGTTGTCAAAGCCGGAAAGGAACTATTGTGTCACAAGACGGGAATTGCTTGCTGTGGTAAAGTCCTTGCAGCATTTTAGCAAATATCTTCTAGGGCGGAAATTCCACTTACGAACTGACCATGCTGCACTGAAATGGCTATTGCAGTTCAAAAATCCGGAAGGACAAGTTGCGAGATGGATAGAACTACTACAGGAATACGACTTTGTGATCGAACATCGCAGCGGGAAATCTCATGGCAATGCAGATGCATTGTCAAGAAGACCTTGCCCTGAAGATTGCAAGCATTGTACTAGGCAAGAGGGTAAGGAAGTGGTATCTGTGAGAATGCTCAGGACAGACCAGCTCAGCAATGAGTGGAAGGACAGCCTACAACATGCACAGCAGGAAGATTCGGACATTAAGCCGATTCTGGAATGGATGAAGGCCAGTGCTCCTAAGCCCAAGTGGAGCGACGTCTCAGCAATGAGTTCGACCACGAAAAGCTATTGGGCCCAATGGGACAGCTTGCTGATTCAGGATGGAGTCCTGTGCCGTAAATGGGAAAATGGTCGGGGAGATACGTGTCATTTGCAAATGGTTGTCCCTAAGGCTAAAGTGCCGGATATTCTACAGCTGTACCATAGTGGTTGTTCAGGAGGCCACCTGGGAGTTAAACGAACTCTCCTGAAGATCCGAGAACGGTTTTACTGGGTCCACTGTCGTGACGATGTCGAGGACTGGTGCCGCAAATGTACAAGTTGTGCGGCTGTAAAGGGACCTCAAATTCGTAGTAGAGGCGCATTGAAATTGTACAATGTTGGTGCACCATGGGAGAGGATAGCCATTGACGTTGCGGGGCCGTTTCCAGAAACTGAAAGTGGTAACAAGTATTTCATGGTAGTGATGGATTACTTCACTAAGTGGCCAGAAGTCTTCGCCATTCCAAATCAAGAAGCTTCAACAGTTGCAGATAAACTAGTTCATGAAGTCTTCTGTCGTTTTGGAGTACCTTTAGAGATTCACAGCGATCAAGGAAGGAATTTTGAGTCTCAAATATTCCAGGAAACTTGCCGAGTTATGGGTACTCAGAAAACACGAACAACTTCTTACCACCCACAATCTGATGGAATGGTAGAAAGATTTAATCAGACATTGGAGAGGTACCTAGCAAAAGTTGTGGAAAAACGGCAACGAGACTGGGACAGGCACATACAACCGTTTTTGTTGTCATATCGAAGCGCTGTTCACGAAAGTACATCAGTGACACCAGCTTTCGCAAACTTTGGGAGAGAATTGCGGCTGCCTGCAGACCTGATCACCGGAATACCACCTGATGCCCCACGCAGTATAACTGATTATGCAAATGACTTGCGGAACAAAATGAATGACATTTATGAGCACGTCAGACAGACGGGCCAGCAAACGTCTGAGAAGATGAAAACACGGTATGACCGCAAAATGAACAACAAGGGCTTTGATGAAGGTTCACTAGTGTGGTTACACAATCCAGTTCGCAGCAAAGGGAAATCTCCTAAGCTTCAAGCTAAATGGGACGGACCGTACCGGATTGTGACAAGGATCAATGATGTAACCTACCGGATACAGAAAGGTGCCAGAGGTACTCCTAAGATTGTCCATGTGGATCGACTGGCGCGTTATTATGGGGCCAATAATGCTCGGGACGAGCATGTCTTAGGAGGGGGCAGTGTTACGCGCCACTATTAATGTCTTGTACATGGCAACACTAGTTACACTAGCGCCCCCTAGTGTCGAGTAAATGAAAGTATTGCGCGCCACTATTAATGTCTTGTACATGGCAACACTAGTCACACTAGCGCCCTCTAGTGTCGAGTAGCAGAACTAGGAGAGTCGAGATTCTTCCAGAAATTTCGGGACCGATATGTACTCGAACATTCTAGATGTCGCTACAGTGGAAGGTTCTGGAAACTGTCTGAGGCCTATATAAGGCCGGTATGGACCACGACCAGGGCAGTATTGAATTGGCGATACAAGAGAATACTTCGAAGCGAAATAACGGCGAACTGTGTTTTATTATTAGTGTGATTTTAGATTGTAATTAGTGTTGTGTAATTAAAGTGTTAATTTTGGTAATTCAATCGGCAGTTTTTAATTGTCTCGAACCCCAAGTTCGTAACAATATAATAAATCTGTAGAAAAGTCGTGTCTGTAATTCTAATATATTCTTGAAAAAACAAGTCCAGGGGACTAAATAAAGGGTTCTGAACCCAAATCAGTGGTTTTTAGTATTTTTGTCTGTCTGTCTGTCTGTCTATGTATTCCGGATTCACGCAAAAACTACTAGACCGATTTACATGAAATTTTGTATGTAGGTAGTTAGTAACCTGGGGCAGCTTATAGGCTACTTTTTATCCGATTACGGAACTTCGAAAAAGAAGGTTAAGTATTTTCCTTCCTTTAGATGTTGCTTTTCTATTATATCTTAGTTATAGATGGAATGACGAGTGTTTTTCAAATAAATACCATATTTATAAATAAAGTATAAAATACATTATAAACTTGGTAAAATAATTTGAAATTACACCGATTTAGTAATGAAAACAGCGCCATCTATCATCAAATGGAAAAAGTAGTATATTTTGCCTTCAGTTACTAATAAATTAAATAATATAAGTAACTTGCATTTATATGTTTAAATAATAAGATAATAAGATTTTTAAAATTATTTAAAAACTGTAACGTTTAGTTTTTTTAGTATTTTTGTTATTTTATTTTAAGAGTGTAATAATTTCAATAGAAGATCAATCAAAAATATGAAAATTGATAAGGTTTTTATTTCAATTACTAATCTACAGGGTCATTTTTAATTTACTAAAGACTTTTTGGGAATATATTGGTTACATCATTACAAACAATTTTAGTGAGATCACTCTTCACAGAATATAATACATTTACGAAAAAACTACTTATAAGTTTTTATTGTCATGTCTAACTCCATTTAAGTATGTATTTTGTAGTACCTAAACAATGTCAGAATAAATCGTCAAAGAAAATGCCTAAATAAGGCATTTTTACACTTGATACAGTATCAAACATTGTGTTGAAATCATTAAACATAATGAAATGAGCAAATGACATTAAAAAAAAATCACAAATATTAAAATTTATAATAAGTAAGTATGACCGCCGGGCCGGTCGACGCCCGCGCTCAGCTGATTGCGTTGCAGTGCCTACTAAACCATTCATCACTGTGGCTATTGCACCAGGCCGCCACTTTAAATTACTTTACATTAACTTTTCATATACTTCTTAATTTTGCATAAAACCATTTGATGAACTATTTGATTCTTTTATTAATTTTTTTAAGAATTAATAGACATTCTTTAATAGACATTTAGGTAGTTTTTTTACAAATACTGTTTGCTAGCAACGCTGCCTGCATCCAAGAGGCAACGTCGCACATGCGGCGGCCCAAGGCCAAGCCAAAGGTATATTATGACGTCGACACAGGTGTCATCGTCATCAAAGGCGCCGCCTGCCCTTTTCGGTTTGCAGCCATCGATTTGGTGATCGATGTTTGTAGCACGTGCAAATAAAATGAGTATTACTCGTATTAAATATTTTTTTATTCAATGTAAGTTGTATTTAAAAAATGGATGCAGGTTAAAATAATTACAAATATTACAATAAAATATTTATAATTATTAAATACAAATTAACAGTAATTGAATAAAGATATTAAGGTATAATGGTTCAATAAAAATATTAAAATACAAATTTAAAAATTAGACTTACATAGGTACTTGTCCGCGGATGGCGGTGAGTATCGCGCACATAGTGTTCAAAGTAATCACCTCTTCATTCTATACATAGGTGACACCTAAAACTTAACTGTTCACCGACACGAGATAATACTTGATGATTCATTTTGATTTGATCGAATGCCCAAATTATTTTTTCTTTCAACATGTCGCTGGCAGGTGTCGAATGCGCGACTAGTATACACTAATGTCTTTACATGCCCCCACAAATAAAAATCCATTGGTGTGATATCTGGCGATCTGGGAGGCCATGCACAAGGCCCGTCACGACCGACCCAGCGACCAGGGTATTCTCTGTTTAAATAATCCTTAACTTGGCGAGCATAGTGCGCCGGCGCCCCGTCATGTTGGTAATACATATTGCGTAGAGATGCAAGTGGTATGTCCTCTAACAACTCTGGTAGCGTGTCGGTGAGAAAACTATGATAGCTTTCACCGTTTAATCTTTCTATGAAGACCTGGCCCAGTAACGTTGTATTAATAACGCCTGCCCACACATTGACACTAAGCCGGTGTAGCGTAGCTCGGTGCACGTGAGTTGGGAAATCGCCTTGAATATTCACGACAGGCTTCACTAACGTTATCATTGCAAATTGCTAAAATTGCGAAAATTCGGTATAAGTATTCGACATTTGAGTTCGCGATATTAATCTCACAACGGAAGGAGAAACGTCGCGGGCGCACCAAAGGCGACTGACGACACAGGTAATTAGGTCAAGTTCAAATGAGCGAGCGCCGCCTCCTATATTTTGCTATTTAGGACTATTGCCGTTTAGAAGGTCCAATTAAAATATTTTTATTTTTGTATGAAAATAAAAATTGAAGAAATATAATTTTTTTCTTATAGATGTTGTTGTTATGATGTAAATAATATATTCCCAAAAGGTCTTCAGTAAATTAAAAATTACCCTGTATATGTAAACTGATTAAAACTGGTCTGTCTGCAATTATTACAAAATTTTCATTATCATTATAGTTTTATTAAAGAGATTTTTATATATGTCGTGGCTAGATCGTAGAATAGATCATAATATAAAGTAGTCTATCATTTCGTGAAATGGTGTTGTCATTTCATGATATTTAACACTGTTTGTTGACCATCTCATGATATAGCTTGACCAAATCAATGAATAGAAATCGTTTGAAGATATTACTAACTAGAAAAGTTGCTATTTCATGATATGGTCATATGACGATATCATTAAATCGTTTTTCACCGCTTCCGGCGCTGATAGCGTATATTTTTAACAGAAACAGAACTTTTAACAGAATTGTCATCACTTTATGCCTTATTGATAAAATAAATAAATGTTCACTTCTATTGCTGATATTATTAGATTATATAGTTTTGGCTTTCATTATTTAATCTCATAATAGCGCCATCTACTTACCAATAAACAAACTAAAATGGTAAGTATCTGATATAATTGAATAATAGAATGCTACTGAATATACGATGTAAATAATTGAAAATTCGTTCGTGGCAACGTTGGATGTGTAATTACTAGGTAGATGTGGTCAACAATCATGCAAAAACTTAGTTTCAGTTTTAATGAATTGTATTTAAAAAAATATGAGAGCCGTGTAGCTCTCGCCGTGAGATTTCATCATGGCACGGGAGCAAAGCGTGTACGAGGATGATTATGTTATAGAAAACTTTACGTGCTGACTTAACACGTGTCCGTTAAAGTGGTGAAGAATAACTTCGTGGGGAAACCTAGATATCTGAGTAGTTAAAATAGTCGTAGAGATGTGAAAACCGTTAACATGACATGTTAAAACATTGCAGCGTACTTTATTTTTCTGCCCACAAAACACTATAGGTAATGAGGAGTCCTGTGTACAGTAGTGAGACGTATATTAGCTGCTACTTTACTTTTTTACCTTTAATGAGATTTATAATCACTTTGTAATTTAAGGTAGCTTTCATATTTTCGGACATATTAAGATATTTGTGACAGTCTTGGTTTCATAGCTCATATGAGTACATATTTGTAAATTAACAGGCTCTTTTTTTAAAGCAAATTTTACTTAAACTGCTTTAAACAAAGGTTCTTTTTATTTTACTTGTCAAAGGCGATAATCCAACTGATAAAATCTTAAATTTCATGGTACGTAAGCATTATTAAATATTTCAGCGTATTATATATTAATTGCAATTTGAAGTGTCGATTTATAACGTTATCATCGCTTAAGGGAAACCTGCATATCTGAGAAGTTTCCCAGTTGAGGTCATCCTGCATTGGAATCAGCGCAGCGAACACTTTTTTGGCCAAAAACTTTATGCGGCCATTGCCCAGTAGTAACGTGTATTTGAGCTGCAACTTTTTACTTTTCATGGGGCAATATATGCATTTTTTATTGTATTCATATTTTCGGGTAAGTTACTTTTTGTTTTCACTCTAAAAAAAAGTCCACTGAAATAAACATAGGCCTCCCGCAGTCAAGTAGCTGGATATTTGCAATAGTTGCCACTTGCCACGCTTGGTAGGCGTGTTGGCAACCGCAGCTATTATTATTTTGATCTTTTGTCAGGAAGATGATGCTGCCCTATGTCATGTCATGCCCTAGGTCATATGTCACTGCTTACGACGGTACGATATGAGGTGGCGGATTCTCTTTCACCGCCACAACAAGACGAACATTTTTCTACTCCCGTTCATAAGAGTAGTGCTTCCCAGGTTCACTGTGAATAAAATTTATAAGGAATAAAACTAATTTTAAGGATCTTATCGCGTTTAATTTTAACTTTTTTAATTCCCGATGTTTTGGGCACTTTACAGCACCCATGGTCACGGTAGGACTGAGGTTTTTGACGACCTGAATAGTTAGAATGGAATAGAATAAGAATAGAATAGAATATAATAGTAATAGAATAAATGCAGGAGTATGCTTGGGTTTGAATTTTATTTTATTAACTATGGCGCCCTTAGCAAATCGTACCATTCAGCCATCTTCCCTATTAAAATTAGCATGTGTTTTTTTTTTATTTCAATAGCCCCGCGAATCATCATTGGTAGGAATCGGTGTTCTATTACAAGGATTTGTATATCAGATCCATTATAATGGTTGGGACGATACTAAACATGTTGACATACTTTAGACTTCCCGGAGCGACAGTGTTTCATATCAACTACCTATATGTTCTTTTACGCGGGTTTTTATGGAACTTTCATTCAAAGATGCGTAAAAAAACCTAACGTACGTAAAAATAGACGTGATAAAATCCGTAACATTAGTTTTATTCCATGTGTAGTATACTGTATACTAAATTTTGAAGTCAACTCGAACGTAAAAAAAATATTTACATCTAATTTATGGTGCCAATCAAAATATTAAATAGAACCAATGATAGATATGAATAAAATACCTCAAATAAACATTATGACTGCATCATTATTTTGTTAAAACTAAATTAATTTTAATTATGAATGAATGTAAAGAGTAAAATGTAAATAATAGATAATAATAAATTTTGATTACGATACAATTTACCTTTCTTATGGATACATCGGAAGACACGCTCGATATAAAAAATAGTGTGTAGTGTTTCTAGACATATATATTCACGTGTTCCTGTGGCATATTATACCTATCTATGCCAAATACCTAATCCACGTCTAATAGTCTTTTAGAATTAAAAAAATCTTTGACAGACATAGAGACACAGACACCGAGGTGACTCTAAAAGTGATCGAATTTCGCTAAATTTGCCACGCGAGCGAAGCCGCGGGTAAAAAGCTAGTATAAAATAAATTGACTACGGCTACGGATATGCTCATATAGTTTTCTTTTAAAAACATTTTTGGCAGGTATTGTTCGCAGGTCAACAGGCAATTTGTTTCAGAGGGTAATGGAAGTAACTGTGAAAGAATTTGACATAGATCCAGAATGGTGGAGAGGAGTGGACAGGAATAAATTTTGTGAAGAACGGAGATTGAGAGAATGAGTGTCACTAAAGAATCGAAATCTTTCTTTTAGATAAAGGGGTGAGGAAGGATCATTAAGAACTGAAAACAGAGTGGACAGGATTCGAAAATCTCTGCGCTGGCGTGTAGTCAACCACTTTAACTGAGAGCGAAATTCTGAAACGTGATCATATTTGCGCAGGCCAAAGATGAATCGGATACAGTTGTTAAGTAACCTGTCCAACCTGTTTAGCAGCTCCTGAGAAATATTAGTAAGACAAACATCGGCATTGTCAAATAATGGAAGAATTAGAGATTGGATGAGAAGACGTTTAGTTGAAGGAGGCAGAAATAATTTAAGGCGATAGAAGGAACGAAGTATGCCTGTGACTTTACGACAAACCTCGGACACCTGTGATATCCAACTAAGAGACAGGTTGATAATGTTAAATATGTTATATATATTAATAATGTTATGGTTTATGCAATAATGTAGGTATAATAAAAAATTTTTCGTCTATATTTATAAATTATTATAATATTAGTGCTAAAAGCAAAGTATAATAGATATTTACAATATTTTTTCTAGATACAGTTTTTTCAAAAACTTTAAATTTAAAGATAATAGAAATAATGAAAAAAATATTAATAATGTGCTGGAAGTTGGCAAAATTCAATATCCCTTCTTGAATACCTAATAATATTAAATATGTTCATATCTATTTTATACCTAATAATATTTAGTACGTTCATATTAATTATATAATTTATAATGTTATAAATTATCTTACTAAAATCATTTTACGAAGTCACTTAACTGATGACGATGTTTTGACGAGTTCCAACAGTTTCTAAATTATGTTGAGATCAAATATACATTGTTCATTCATTCATTACGATCTATCAAAGTCAACTACTGAACATAAGCCTATCCAACGTATAACCGCATAAGGGGATATATTTAATAGTTTCCAAGGTACGACTTTCCATTGACGTCAGTGGAGTTTGGTGTTGATACGTATTTTTACAGAAAGATTACACTATTATAAGTACACACACAAAGTCTCAATATACGGAAACGCGTAATTTTTGAGAAAAGAATAATTGAAAATCCATTATTCTTGCAATGTTTATGTCTAATCTGCTAATAAACTGGCGCCATTTTGTAATGTCATTGTCGACGTCAATAGGGATGTCGATTCTTTCCGAAAAAGATCGATTTTTTAAATAGATTCGAATTGTAAGCTGATGTATCGATTCCCAAAAAATCGATTTCTAAAATATCGATATTTTTTCATGTTTGCATTTATAATGTAAATATAAATCCATTTTATGAGAAAAAAATCCCCTTCATCATAAAAAATAAGGGGACTGATTCATAAGGATTTCTGTATCTATTTTGAGACTGCTACGTCTCCGGCGCTGCGGGAAGAGCAACCTCTACGCCTTAGCGTAACAAATCGCAGGCATCCCTCCTCGCCTCCGCAACTTCGGTTTGTTGGTCGCCTTCGGCGACCAACCTCAGCCGCTCCGGCTCGTCCGATGCCTACGATTTGTTACAGCAGGCGGAGGCTGCTCCCCCTACACGCCTCCGGCTCTATAAAACCACTCTAGGGGTAGGACAGACTCGTACCAGGTGGAGTCGGGGTCAATCAATTCGGTTCTTTGACATAAGTTGAACCTAACCTATTTTATTTGTTATCTGCCCTAATAGGTACTGTTAAATAAAACAAATTTCAATAAAAGATAATTTATCATGGTATCTTTCTTGTTTTTCATAAAATGGGTTTATATTTACATTATAAATAGAAACATTAAAAAATATAGATATTTTAGAAATCGATTTTTTGTGAACCGATACATCAGCTTACGATTTGAATCGATTTAAAAATCGACCTTTTTCGGAAAGAATCGACATCCCTATCGACGTCGACAATGACATTACAAAATGGCGCCAGTTTATTAGCAAATTAGACATAAACATTGCAAGAATAATTGATTTTCAATTATTCTTTTCTCAAAAATTACGCGTTTCCGTATATTGAGACTTTGTGTGTGTGCTTATAATAGTGTAATCTTTCTGTAAAAATACGTATCAACACCAAACTCCACTGACGTCAATGGAAAGCTAAGCCGTTTCCAACATTTGCCAGGCGGGTTTGCCCCCGCAGTTTTTTACTTTTGCTAGCCATCTCCTGGTTTCCATCTGCCGCCTTTTACTACACGCACGGGGTGATTTGGAGTAATTAATTTTCTTTCACCTCCAATACAGATTGTTATTAAATACTTATGTTATAAACCATGTTATTACTAATTTGATATTTGGGAAACATATTTAAAAAAGTTTGTTTCAAGCATAAAATATCGTGATTAATTTCAAACTTGCAACTATTTGTAGGAAAAATGTATAATGAATTTTTCATGTGAAACTTTATTCGATAAAGATGTATATGTATGATGATGAAGTATGACAGAAATTATTTTTAAATAGATTCATATTAAAAGAATGTAATGTAATAAACAAAATAAAATAAATATAAAATAAGCGGCGTTTCGCATGCTCCTCAAACTCAAACCCGTTACCCGCTCGTCATCGTAGTATAGAAAAGAAAACATACTTCATTAGTATAGGAAAATCCCCAATATTTACACGCACTTCGAGTGATCGCAAAAATATCGTCCAGTATGCCAACTAACTTATTTGCGTTTTCCCATATTATCTACCTGAAATGGATATTAAAATAAATTAATATTTTATTGAGTACATTAATGGCTGATAATTACAAAAAACAATACATAATTAAAACTCACGTACCTAGTTACTCCTACTCATACTCTACTTACTGGAAGAATACAAATAATTTTAGCAGTCGTGTCCGAAACTCGCGACCCACCCTTATGTCATGTCAAACAATAGATGTATCGACTCGACTCGTCAAAATCAGGCTACGAACGAACATGCAATCACCTCGAAAATTTAGACGGTACTGAATTTTTTTCACATGTCACGCGTGTTCTCTAAGAGCTGACGACAAACGGTGTCCATCAAAATGAATGTACATTGTACAAAGTTCCACAGATTATCGTTAAAATATTGGCAGCACTTTGTACCTGTTTGATACTATTTAGTAACTACCTACGTTGAAATATTTTGTACATATTTACCAAGTTGCTAGTCATTCTGACGTCAGGATGCTAGCCACGTTTTTGTACCTATATATTTTTTTGTGGATGTTTAAGCAAAAATATAGATAACATTACCAAAACAATTTTTTATTGTGTGTTGTTTTTGTTTTAGTTTATCAAATATGTCGATAGCAGCAATGGTTTCAACAGTAGAGTCTTGCGATAACATATAATAATAATTTAACATTTTAGTAGTCCACTTTAGTAGAATTGGTGCATGAGTACCGAAAACTATTTCACCTCAATTTTTTTATAAAATTCACTTCAAATTGTCCGACTGATGATATAAATGCATATTGCTATGGGGCAACTCGGTGCCATACTGTTTAAACCGATTTTTTTTTCAATATCAAGGAATTATTATTTTCATACGGGACATTGTTTTTAAATTCTTTAATGAAATTCAAATTAAAAAGGTCATATGACTTTTTACGATAAAGTTAATATTTTCCGAGCTTTTTTTATATGGTGTGAGTAGAACACCGTAGATCCTTTTTACTGGAAAAGAGGCAGTCCATCATAGTACTCATGCAACTGAATTTTGATTCTTTGAAGGAAATGAGCCGCAGCATGCACTTTACTATTAGGTGGACAGAGTGACCCTTTATTTGTGATAAAAATTGTGATGTGTCGACAATTCTCTTCGATTTCGATCTGGTGAAAGGAGTTTTTGATGTCAAGCTTAGAAAATATCTTTGCCTTCCTGAATTTAGGCATGCGTTGTTCCATCGTAGGCAACGGGTGATTTTCACGTTTAATTGCTTTATTTGCGCATCCCATGTCCACGCAAATTCGAATGTCACCATCGCTTTTTAAAATTGGAAGCATTGGCGAAACCCAAGCTGACGGTTTACTTACAGGTTCTACTATATCTAACTTAACCGATTCGTCGATCTTTGCGTTAACTTTAGATTCTAGGGGAACTGGAATCCTAGGGTAAGGTTGACTCACTGATTTAACAGCGTTGTCAATGGCAATATCAAGCTCTACATCCTTAAATTTTGGAAATGGCGTTTGTTTGACAATGACAGTGTTTATTCCTAAACAAAGTCGTAGCACATTGAGGGACACAGCTGTATCCTTTCCAAGCAGATTTCTTGATCCATTTTGAACGACATAAAATTTTCCTGTTTTTGTTTCTGCCCCTACAGTAATGTAAGCATCAAAAGCACCGAGTACTGTCAAAGGTTTGCTAGTTCCATAAGCTATGAATGTCTTTTTGGGAGATTTTTCTTGATTAAATATAAGTACTCTATGTACTTTCAGGTACCTCCAGGTTTTATCATTGATTATATTGTGCTTACTCCTGGAGTTAATTAGAACTTCGATATCGACTCCACCAATTTGGCACGTATCGTATTTTTGTCAGTAGGTACTTTTTTTTATTATTGTCTTTTTCTCCGGTTTTCGTTTTCTTGCCCGATTTGTCGTATTTTTATATATTTTGACGCTTATAAGCTCTTGTCCTACACTGAGCTTTAAAATGACCAGTATAGCCACATTTGGTACATTGTTTGTTTTTTGCTGGGCAAGAAAAACTGTCGGATTTATGTTTTCTTCTGTTTGTGACTTCCGCACCTGGTGCATTCAGGGTTGGGTATTTGAGCATATATTTTATTTATTTGTGTGTTTGTTTATGTTCAAACTCATTTAACTGTCTCTCCACAGTCTCAAGAGCGTTAGCCTCTGATATGATTTTAGTTAGGGTAACTTCATCACCCATAGTTAGTATCCTCTTTCTCAGTTCAGATGATGAGCATTTTTCGATTATTTGATCTATTATATTTTCCTCTTCAGCAGTAAATTTACATTTCGCGCTTTGATAACAGAATTTTAATAAATATTTCTCGAACTTCTCGTCTTATTCTTGTTTAATTAAGCGAAACAAATGTCATTCATAGTACCGGTTTTGCTTAGGTGCAAAATAATAATCTAATTTCTGTATCGCGATATCATATACATTAATATCGGGGGTTGGTTCGATTGATGCACCGGGGATCTTATAAAAAATCTCCCGTAGTGGTAATCCACCGATATGTAATAAGACTGCTCGCTTTTTTTCAGGCGTAGAGATATTGGAAGCTAGTAAATATATCTCTAATCCACGCTTTCATTTCTCCCACCGCAAACCGACAGAAGCCTGATCCCCCTCACAATCAAAGGCTTCTAGTGGGGACAGCTGAGATATAGTTGGGGCGATCTGTAATTAATTATAATTTATCTAATTAAAAATCGATTTTGATTTATTTATTTCCCTTTTTTTAGTTAATATTTAAATAATAATATAAACAGGATGTCGCTAACAAATAATGACAGCAGTAGGTAAATATGACATATAATATTTTTTTTATGTATTTATTCATCTGAAATAATTTAAACTAAATAAGTTTTATATGTTTATTTTATCATATTTAGAGATGTATATAGCTCACTCACAATGTAATGATAGAATACTTGATGGTTATAGTTGCATATTAAATAGATATTTATTTTTACTATTTTTTTTTTTTGAAATAGTTAAAATTTATCTGTAAAAGGTAATGGAGGACTCGTCCCTCATTCCGCACGACTACAGACATATTTATAATATGTCGTGTTCTTATTATTTAACGAAATGAATATTAGAAGGTATTATGTTCTTACCATTTAGAAAAATAGTATAATAGTAATAATTATATGAAAATACACCGGATAGTGGGAGCAATTATTAAAAAAAATATATATATATTTAGAGCACCTAATAAAAAACATTGCAATACAGTGGACAATATAAATGACGAGCTCATGGAAACTGTCTATGCAGTCGGAGCTAAGTTCTGCAAGACCAGCCGCCGAAGAAACGAAAATCTCTCCGATCACAGTCTTATTCTTATGCCATTTAGACGGGTAATATTTCTGCAGCCTTGTGAGCAACCATCCATGAGCAAGCCTCATTCGACACTGTTCCGATGATATCCCGAACATCAGTCTGATCGAGATTAGAATGGCTCCCCAGCACTTCCTAAAAACAGCAAGGCCCCGGCTGAAGATATTATTACAGCAGAAGTTTTGAAAGCGAGTGGAAAATCGGTACTTAAAGTCTTTCAGAAGCTCTTTTATTCCGTCCTCCTCCAAGGTGGTACTAATTCAGACGGGTGGAGCAAAAATGCAGCGGTCTAGTTCTTTAAGAAAGGCAACAATGCTACATTAAAGTACTGTAGACCGAATATATATATATATATATATATATATATATATATATATATATATATATATATATATATATATATATATATATATGTCCGACTGTTGGGCATAGTCACTTCTCATTTCTTTCAGAAGTTTACGAAGTAATTTGTTATTTAAGTTAATTGTTGTACCTAATACACAACAGAGTAACATTTATATATATTATTAATAGCATACGCAGATAGTACATGTTTGCGCGTATGAAATCGCGGGCACACTTGTTATAAATAAGAATTTATAAGAATTAAAGTAATTGTTATGGCCTTCGCGCGTCTGGTTACCAATGAAACGTTGTGGCGCCGTGCCCAGATTGATAAATTTTGATCGAAATACAATTTATACGTACACTGCAATAGAACTCATTACACGGCGCAGGGGAGACCGGGGATGGCTGACCAAATTTCAGTGAAGACCCTTCTATTTTCATTGTTTTGTGTATATTATTGTAAAAATCAATACATCTGATAGGTAAACTATTAAGCTTCTGAAAAAAATAACAAAAAGCGCGCAATCGTTTATGATATAATGCACAAAATTAATTTTCTACCGACTTCAAAAAGGAGCCGGTACTCAATTTGACTGTATGTTTTTTTATGTGTATTACCTCATTTCTTTTTACTGGGTGAACCGATTTCGATGATTCTATTTTTATTTTAAAGCTGGTACTTTACATGTAGTCCCATATAAATTTGATCAGGGTCTGACCAATAGTTTTTGAGTTATTCTAAATAATTTATATTGAAGTCGGTTGTACAAAAATTTAAATTTTAAATTATGTAGAACACGAAATATGAGTCAACCCACCCCATGCCCGGAGTTGGTTGACTTGTCTGACTAGAGGAATTTGACCTATGAAATAATAAGTACACATTATAGGAATATATAGGATAAAAAATTATAAGTAGTATTTGTAATATTATTACAACGAAATTTTTAATTCTGACAATTTAAATATACACCATAAATTATAAATTAGAATAAACATCATACATTTAAACATTTGTCAACTAAACACTGAAAATATAATACTTTTACTATTTTAAAAACTAGTAAACTTTTTACTAACTTAATAATACATTACAATAAAAACAGTCTTAACTAATTCACCTAATATAATTATACATTTTTAACGAAATAGATCACATTTTTGAAATAATCAAATCAGTCTTCAAATCATAGGTGCAATTTTTGCATTCATGGAACAAAATATCACCATTTGCACAGTGTTGTGCACGGGCCCCACTTGCACATAGTGCACCGAATCCAGGTTTCTCCAGAAATACTCAAAATGTAAGATTCAGTGCACTCCAAACAAAATGTATCATCCTCATCACTTTAGTGTTCTTCGTCATTATTCCCTCTTATTTGTCCCATGAAAATCTTTTTCCTCTTCCTTTTCTTTTTACTTTGTTAGTCTGTTTGTATAAATAGTGCAAACCTTCGAGTTCCATAAGGGGCAGCTGCCTTCTTGAGGTAATTTTCTAATGCGAGTTTTTCCTCATCACTAAATATTTGTCTATTTTTAGTGTAGCCAGCGCTCTCCAAAGTTGATTTAAACCTCGTCAATGCCGGTTTACTTCAAACATTTTGTTAATTTTTACATTGGGTGTTTTAAACAGTATAGCAAATTCTTTTGCTGTAGAATTAAAACTTATTTTTATCAAAAATAACTTGTTGACATGCTCTATCGAAGACATCTTTGGATATACTTCCTAGATCAGTCTTTTTTGTACGTTCTCATAGTTCTGCAACAACAAGCATTTGATGAATTAAAAAGAAAACTGTTTTTATTCCATGTAAAGTATACCCAGCCTACTATGGGGTAGGTTGACTAGGTGGTAAACTAGCCCCAAAATAATTTGGTCCACCAGCCCCGGATTGTTTTTTAATTTTTAACCACTTGGTATAAGCTGAAAACTGCGGCGAAATAAAAATAATGATACGTAATAAAAAGATTAATAATCAAATACTTACATTGAAGATAAACGTTTTACGTTTACGCCGGAGTCTAACGGCAAGTAAAATAAAAGAACAGTGAGGAACGTGAGACGAACACGTGGAATGATCAGGTTCACTGTGTAGAACAGTGTCTTTCTGCGCAACGTTAATATGAATGTAATAATATCTGTAACAAATAGTCGGGTTTAATTTTCAATCTAAACAATCCAGGGACCCACTCAAACACATACACAAAATTTCATCAAAATCGGTCTAGCCGTTTAGGAGTTCAGGTACAAGAACACAAAAAATATGTATATAAATAATATTCATAACCATTTATATTTTTAGTTTCACTCAATATTTTTTAACACAATGATTTTTAAGCAGCTTGTGTTGTTTGTTTTCAATAATAATTATGATATATTATATAATAAAACACTATTCGGTGTGTAAGCAACTTTACAATAGTGATAACGAGTTACAGAAGAACTCAAGGACGGCGAAAAATGTATATATTTGTTGAGACAATAAATCGTTGTATTATCAGTCATATATAACGTGCGCTGCTCAGTTGGTGTTCTTTGAATAATCTAAAATGATTTGGACATTTTTAGTAATATTCGGAGCTCTATGTGCAATATACTATTTAAAAGGATTGTATAATGAAATTTACTGGAGGAAACGTGGTGTGAAATTTTATACAAAAGGTAAAGTCTTCGGTCCTATGGGAATATTTTTAACTTCAAAACTGTCGATATTTGAAATATTCAAAGAAATTTACAAAATATATCCAAATGAACCAGCAATTGGGGTAGGTTCATTGTTAGGTCCTGCTCTGTATGTTAAGGATCCAACAAATGTGCAGCATGTTTTGCAGTCAGATTTCAACTCGTTTCATCACAGAGGTTTTGAATGTAATGAAAGTGATAAACTTGCCAATAATATACTGTTCTTGAATGGCAATAAGTGGAAATTGGTTCGTCAAAGTATGACACCCCTTTTTACATCAACAAAATTAAAAAGCATGTATTACATAATGGATCGCAGTGCTCAAGATTTCGTTAAATATTTAAATGATAATCCAGAAAAATTAAAAGATGACATGTTTGACACATTAAGTACATTTAGTAGTGCTGCAATTGGGGCTGCTGTGTTTGGAATAGAAAATGAGTCAATATTTGACTCTCCCTTCCTTAAAATGGCTCAAAATATTATGAAACCTTCGTCAATACAAAATATTAAGTTTGTGCTAGCTACCTCATGTCGCACTTTAAACAAAGCTTTGAGAATTAATATATTTAAAGAACACGAGGACTTCTTCATTGGTGCTATAAAACAAGTTATCCGCCAAAGAGAACAAGAAAAAGTAAAGAGGCACGATTTTGCAGACCTATGTGTAAATTTAAAAAATAATGGTGTCTTAAAAGACTCTGACAGTGGCTTGGAATTATATCCAACGGATGAACTATTGGCAGCGCAAGCGTTCTTTTTCTTCCTTGCTGGTGTCGAACCGAGTGCAGCCGCTATGTTTGTAACATTGGTAGAATTAGGGCGTAATCCTGATGCTCTAAAACGTGTTCATGACGAAATTGACAAAGTGTTTAAGAAACACAACTCCATAACTGTTGACAGCCTACAAGAAATGGAATATCTAGAAATGTCTTACAATGAAGCGATGAGAATTCATCCCCCGGTTGGATATTTAACAAGAGAATGCGTTCGTGATACTATATTACCAGTTGGAAATATCAAAGTTGATAAAGGTACTCAAATATTTACACCTCTTTATGAATTTCATCACGATCCCAACATATTTCCAGATCCCAAAGTTTTTAAACCGGAAAGATTTTCTCGCGAAAATCGGAGTGCCATACCGGATATGAATTTTATGCCATTTGGTAAAGGCAACAGAATTTGTGTTGGGACTAGATATGCTACTTTACAAGTGAAAGCAGGGCTAGTTCACTTATTACGAAACTTCTCGGTAAAGACACACATATACGGAGATGAAATTAAGTACAAAAAGCACCATACTCAAGTGAGGCTATCCAATGTAAAGGTAGAATTATTTTCTAGGAATATGGAACAATGAATAGACAAAGTTTAGTTTGGAATTGATAAGCCAACTTTTTTTGACTTGTAAAATCTCATACGTTTTAACATTGTCATGTTTTTATCGATTTCCTAAATTATGTACGATCGTTATATAGAAATAAACTGTTTTTTTTATTAACAGAAACATCTTTATTGCACATAAAGTGTAAATTTTGCGAACTTAGTGCCTTCAGGTATTCTTTATCAGTCAACCACGAGCTAAGCAAGCAGGTTCCGTAAAAACATGAAAATATATTATAAATATAAAACACATATAACATACATATTATAAATTACGCACTTATAAATACATATATTATGTTACTACAAATAACCTATATAATATACTCTATACCTGATAAATATCTATGTATAGAATCGAGACCGAATCGATAGAAATATAGAATCTTATCCATATTTCTATCGGTTCGATCTTAAACCATTTCTTATCAGTCCTTAAAGGCAGGTAGTGCAGGTAGGGAGAATTTGCCTTATTCGTCACGCTTGATAGGGGAATTATTTCATTTTTATTCTGTTAAGATATTTTTGAATAATTTGAAGAAAAAATACTAGTTTCATAGATCTACACTTAGAATAAAGCATTATTAGTTGAATTTAAACAAAATATTATTGCTTCAACAATTAAAAAGTCCACTAAAGTTATTTTTACCACGTCTGTCCTGTTGTTTTATTCGGTACAAACATTGCAACAGATTTTAAAGCAACTTCCCGATGCTCTAGAGACTTAAAATTTACAACATGAGGAACCGTATTACGATGCAATAAAAAATCACAGTCTTGTCCGACTGTTTATTTGTATGTCTGTTCGGTACAAATTTTGTCAATCAATTTTAAACTAACTTCTTCATGAGCTAGACTTGAAATTTTGAACAAAGCTCAAAACTGAAAGCGTGGTAAAATGGTATGGATAGAGATCTATATATTCCATGGTAACCTCTTTCGTTACTCACTGATGATATGGGGTTATAGATCATTCATGTTCTTAAAGCGAGTATCTATTTGCAATGGACCTGTATACTTTGCCTTGTATAATTATAACAAGCAAGGTTAATACTGTTGTAAAAAAACGGCTTGGTCAAAAGAATTAAGTACTTATAATAACCATTATACGATTATATAAGAAATTTGTAACAGCTTTATTATAAGTTTTGAAATTTTGAGCGAGAATGGTCGCTAACCAACTATTTAAAAAAAAAACAACTTTAAATCGTTATGGATCCTAAATGGTCATTCAAAATGAAAAATTTCTAGAGAAATGTAAATATGATTTTCAAAGATACCCCACTTGTCATAGTTCGTCGACTTTCACATTTTACTTTGAAGCGATATGTCTTTAGTGATACTCACAAGATTAACACTAATCGGTTGACGTAAGAATAATCAAAATCGGCCCACGCGTTTTGTTCTCTAGAGCGCCACAAAGGAATAAACATACATACATGCATATATAGGCTCATAAGCACATTACCTACGCTCCGCAGTCGGGTAAAAATTAAGTTTTAGCCTGATGCCCAGACTCAAATACCCATGTTCAAACTCGTCGTAGCTTTAGACCAAAAATATGAGTTCTGAGCACAGACATAATATAACGAAACGTTATTTTGCATTGTAAAGTGCCGTATAACATTTATTATACACTTTTTCTATAACATGTAGGTACCCCGAATGACTTGAAACTTAAAGCGGAAAACAATTATGTAAATAAACATTTGTTCTCTTTTTTAGAATTTTTTAAGTAGTGAATCGTTAGAACATTTAGTTGTAAAGTATGCTGAAGTACTAAGTTATACGTAACCAACAACGCAAAAGTATCCTCCAGTCCTTCTTACTAATGGAGGGACCCAAACCTGACTGGATTAGTTACAGGCTGATTAAGATGAGGCAAGGTGGTGGTGTTACTTCTATAATACATATTTAACAGTCTTAAGTGTATGAGTAGGGACATGCCTATTAACTCTTTTTGTCGATAAGCAGCTCCCATTGTTGTGTTCTAATTGGAAACTTTCTAAATTCTCTCTGTTTCGAATTGGTAGCATGTTTGTTTCATAAACTACAGTAGCCACTAACCGGCAGTACAACCACTGTAAGTTCGTTTAAAACTCTAAAAACTCCGTTAATACTCATTTAGTAAAAGTTCTTTATATGATTTCATTCTGGTTATTATTTTTTATTAAAAATTATGTGTGTGTTCGTCACCCTTGCTTATATGTATTTTCTTTAAATAATAACTAACGAAAATGTCTCAAGTACGTTAAAACTTTAGATAGCTTGGATTTAACTATATCATCCAAGACACGTTATCCGAAGCCATGTTAATCTGAAGGATTTGGGGTAGATTTAGCCGTTAATGTGCCGTTTTCTTTATATATATATACTAGCTGTGCCCCGCGGTTTCACCCGCGTCATCACGTGTCGGAGGTGCGCGACATGACCTAGTTCAAGCATTTTGTAATTGCAATTAAATATTTTATTTGATGCAATGAATGGAAAAATTGGCATAATTAATGGAGTAGTTTTATCTGTCGGCATATTATGTATGATGTAGAGCGAAGTTAAGTTTTATCAACTTTCGTCCCCCCCCCCCCCCCCTCCCCCACCTCACGTCCCAGAAAGTGTCCCGAAGCGCGGTTTTTTCCAGTTTTAAAGAAAACCGTACACGATACATGAAAAGTGTGTAGGCATGAAATGATTCTTGAGCTATCAAACTCTTATACTTATTAATCAATAAAATTTCCAAAATACCATAGCAACGTGAAATGAAAGAGTTCAGAAATAAAGATGTAACTAATCATACCCCCCAATGATTATAGCAACAAAGAGACGGCCCTAAGTAACCGGCGGCCCCGCTATTCCTGGCTACGGTGGCGACCATTGTAACGGTGGGGCAGGGGGTGCTAAGAAAATAACATACAACGCACGCACCCTGAGGACTGACGAGAAGATCCTGGAGCTGGAAAAAGAGATAGACAAGTTACACTGGCATATTATAGGATTATCCGAGGTCCGAAAAAAGGGGGAGGACACGGTAATCCTCGAATCCTGCAACATGCTCTATCACCGGGAGGGCGACTATCTGTTCCAAGGAGGTGTCGGATTTATCGTACACAAGTCTCTCGTTAACAACGTTGTAAAGATTGAGAGTGTGTCGACGAGGGTTGCGTACCTTATACTCAGAATCACCAAACGGTATTCGCTGAAGGTCATACAGGTTTACGCACCAACCTCGGCACATCCCGACGAGGAGGTGGAGGAAATGTATGAGAATATCTCTAGAGCCATGCATTCCTCCAAAACCCACTATACGGTGTTAATGGGAGACTTCAATGCAAAACTAGGCACAAGAGAGAACGGTGAGCTGAAAGTAGGGAAATTTGGAATAGAGCAACGGAACCCAAGAGGCCAGCAGCTGGTAGACTTCATGGAGAAAGAGGGACTCTTTATGATGAACTCTTTCTTCCAGAAGCGGCCCACAGGAAGTGGACCTGGTCGAGCCCCGACGGTTCGACAAAAAATGAGATTGACTTCATTATGACGACCAGACGACAACTGTTCAGTGATGTCTCCGTGATCGCGAGGGTGAAAACTGGTAGGGATCACCGAATGATTAGAGGCACACTGAACCTAAACGTTAAGTTGGAGAGGTCTCGTCTAAAGAAGTCAACGCTCCGTCCCCCTCGTGCTCTAATCCAAAGTCCCGAAATCTTTCAGCTCGAGTTACAAAACCGTTTTCTATGCCTAGAAAACTGCAATGAAGTGGACGATATGAATGACAAGCTCGTGGAAACTGTCTGAAACTGCGGACCGAGCTGAGTTCTGCAAAACCCGCCGCAGAAGAACACAAAAACTCACCGATCACACTCTTAGTCTCATGACATTTGACGGGAGGTGAAGCTACATTCTTCAACAGATTTGACAGCATACAGGCAACTGAACAGACAGATCTCCAAATGCATGCGGCGGGACTTAAGCAACTTCAATACAGCTCGTATTGAAGAAGCGATCGAGCGGAACCAAGGCTCCAAAGTCTTTGCCAGAGATCTGTCTGCCAGAAAGAGCCAACTTTCAAAGCTGAAGACCGAGTGTGGCAGCATCGTTTCCGGGACACCTGAGGTTTTGAGTGAGATTGAGAGGTTCTATGGGCAGCTGTACACGTCATCGTTGGAGCCACACACAAGTGTGAGTAAGGATCCAAGAGCGAATCTTATCCGACACTATTCCGAAGATATCCCGGACGTCAGTCTGAGCGAGATTAGAATGGCTCTCCAGCACCTTAAAAACGGCAAGTCCCCGGGCAAGGATGGAATTACAGCGGTGCTTTTGAAAGCGGGTGGAAAACCGGTACTTGAAGTCCTTCAGAAGCTCTTTAATTCCGTCCTCCATGGTGGCACTACTCCGGAGGCGTGGAGCAGAAGTGCGGTGGTCTTGTTCTTCAAGTAAGGCGACAACGCTTTCTTGAAGAACTACAGACCGATTTCCCTTCGGAGCCGCGTCTATGCTGTTTTCGAGAGTCATTACGAACCGTCTCGCGCACAGACTTGACGACTTCCAGCCTCCCGAACAAGCCGGTTTCCGAAAGGGCTTTAGCACCATAGATCACACACACACCCTTCGGCAAATTGTACAGAAGTCCGAGAAGTACAATTTGCCACTATGTCTGGCGTATGTGGACTATGAGAAAGGCATTTTATAGCCTAACTCAGAGACCAGCTCCTCACATATTCTAGACAATGAGTATGAACATACCTGTATTTAAATAGATATAAGTTTTATTATGTATTGTCTGTTATAAACTGAGAAATAAACATTATTATTATTATTAAGCATTGTATTTACGTATCCCTAACGATAACACTAGCGTACGCGGATAAATCATTTCGGGAGTGCTTTATCTTCTGACTTGCTTAACAAATATCTATATTTAAGGCTAGCTGAGCGATATAGCTTAATGCTAGCCTATACTATACCTATACTATTCCTCATGTATCTGGCTATAGTATACAAAAATAATTTTTCGAATCGGACTGGTAGTTCCAGAAATAAGCGCGTTTAAACAAACAGAAAAACAAAAAAAACTCTTCTGCTTTATTATATTAGTATAGATTAGTATAGATATATCGCTGGAGGACCTAAGCACTATGCTCAATTACCTCAATAGTGTCTCCTAACAGATAGGTCTTAAGATGAACATGGACAAAACAAAAATAATGTTTAACGTCCATGTCACACCTATGCCGGTAGTTGTTGGGAGCACTAAGCTCGAAGTTGTTGACGAATATGTTTACCTGGGACAAATAGTCCGACTAGGTAAGTCCAACTTCGATCGAGAGGTCAATCGACGGATTCAACTCGGCTGCGCAGCGTTACGACACATCTTCTCGTTAGAGATACCTCAAACTTCAAAACTAGATTGTTCAACCAGTGCGTGTTGCCAGTGATGACCTATGGAACTGAGACGTGGTCCTTCACTGTTGGCCGTATGAGGAAACTCAAAGTCGCTCAGCAAGCTATGGAGAGGGCTATGCTCGGCGTTCCTCTGCGTGATAGACATAAAAACGAGGATATCCGCAGTAGAACCAGAGTAACCGACATAGCCCAAAGAAAACTTGAAAACACTAAAATATCAAAATAATAAGTTTATAGCGTTTAACTCAAACATAAAATACTACAAATAAACGAGCATGTATACATAGGTAGGTATATGGATATAAAGGAGGCGTGAGTGGTGTGTCAGGATCGTGCCAAATGGAAATCCGTAGTTTCTGCCTACCCCTCGGAATGACAGGCGTAAGTGTTTATGTATATATATTATGTAAAAAAATAGCTATATTATTCTACAAGCAGTAACTCATCTTCTATATTGTGCTCTACGTGAGCACATCGAAATCGCGGAAAACGTAACGTCACCTCAGTCACACATTAAAAATGCTCCATCCCGGTTAAACGTATGATAGATAATAAAGCTACGGGTAGGGTTACCAGATGACAGGAATTTTACTGAAATGTCCGGAATTTTAGTCCTTGTCAGGGAAACAGGGAAAATTTAAATCGTCAGGAATTTTTAAATAGAAATAGAAAAATATTAGAAATTAAAATATTTATGAAACAGTTTAATCGCAAAAAATAATAAATCAAATCTCAGCAATTGAATTGTTTCATTCATCTGATCTGGTTTTTATTTTTTATTGCTGTATATTGTACGTACCCGTGTAGTGGCGGTGTAAGAATAGCCACTACCCCATATCATCCCGTAGGTGTCGTAAGAGCTGACAGAGAGAAACAAATTAGGAGATGGGCAGCAGCGTCTTTCTAATAATAACTAAAAATAAAAAAACTGCGGTTACCACCGGCATCCCAGGCGACTATGGCAAAAATCCTCCAATCTATGGGGGAGGCCTATGTTCAGCAGTGGACTTTTAACGGTAACGGTATATTGCGCATAATTATGTCAAGCAAGCACATTAGGTATTTTTGCAGTCTCCTCGTCAATGTCAGGAAATTTATTGATAAGGGATTTTACCAGTAAAACTCATTTTCGGATCTGGTAACCCTAGCTACGGGGCATGGTGTAGGCAAATTTTTTTCGAGATTTTTCACGTTAATTTTGGTTTTATTAAGGTCATTGTCCGCTGAGAAAAGGCAATGGTAGTCATTGCCTTTTTCTCCACTAACATAATATGACATTAATTTTCGTTTTTATGATATGAAACTATTTAAAATTTTTTTTAATAACAAAATGTCGTCATGTAATTATGATAAATGCGCTTTATATAATATCTATATATACGTATAAAATGATATTTTTTCGCGGCAGGCGTAAGCAAGATGAAGTCGCTGTACTTGAACAAACTATACGCACCAGAAATGAAATGCAACGAGCAGCGGGTGTAGAATTAGCGGCCACATGCCACATCTGTTTGAAGACCAAGTTCGCAGATGGAGTCGGGCATTCTTGCCACTACTGCAGAGTTAGATGCTGCGCTCGTTGTGGCGGGAAAGTGACTCTACGCTCTAATAAGGTATTTTCTTATATATATTAAAAGACCATTTGCTTACCTTTCTTTTTACTTTTAATAAAGCATTTTTATATCAAACTTTGTATTACGAAAAATTTTCTCTGTAAAATCTTAAACGCGCTAATTACAAGCTATGCAAACTAAATTCAATATTTTACTTAATGTTAGGCAAAATTTTCTACACATTGCTAAAATATTGTAAAAATATATTAAAATAGCCGTAAGCGATTGCAATTCAGTTTATGTTGATACGAGGGCGACACTGAAAGATTTTAGAAAATGGTAGTTTTTTTTTCCACTTGTAAACTATATAATAAAAAAATAAGTTCCAATTTTGAAAATCGAACTCTTTGCCAACATTATTGTGTATGTACCTATTTTATTAATTTGTCATTTGTTTACGATTTGGCGGCAAATTGAAAATTGTCTGTGTCACGTCAGCTTGAATTTAACGCGAGAAAATTTTCGTACAAGGATTTTTTATGACTTTCGATGTCATTTAAGTCAACAAGAAAGTTATGAGATACTTCGATTGGCCTTTCAAGATGAAGTCCCATCTCGTGCCACTGCTTAAAAATGGTTTAATGAGTTTAAACGTGATCGCACTAATCTCACCGATGATCTGCGTGAGGGACGGCCTTCTACGGCGACGACTGAAGATAACATTAGTGTTGTGCGGCGTATGATAGAGACTGACAAAAGAGTGACTTATAAACAGATTCGGACAAGCTTAGGCATTGATATCAGTCAGGATACTTTGTGCCCGGTGGATAGCTCATAATTTGACAGAGGCCTGAAAACTCCGTCGTGTTGATTCGTGTCGTGAAACGATTTAACGTAAAAGATTTAACGGACGTGACTCAAATGATGTGTTCGACATACTTACGGGTGACGAAATCTGGACTTATTGTTATGAACCTGAAACTAAGAGATAGTCTGCTGCTTTCAGTGTCACCCTCTTATCCATCATCATTACCTTGCAACCGGTTAAAGTATCAACTAAATTTTAAGTAGAATCAAACCAGAACACACTGTCTTACACCAATATCCGCAGTTTAATCTTATATATATATATATATATAGCCCAACGGATCAGTAAGCTAAAGTAGCAAAGGGCCGGCCACATAGTTCGAAGAACCAACAAAAAGGGTTCTCGAGTGGCAGCCTCGTACCTGATAACCGGTAAGCGAAGTGTAGGGCGGCCCTACACTAGATAAAGTAACGACCTGGTAACAGATGCAGGAAGTCGATGAACGTAAGCGGCTCATGACAATGTTTTGTGGTGAACACAGGCTGCTCCCAAGAATGTTCAACAGTGGGCTCGTGAAAGGCTGTAATAATAATGATGATGAACCCAGAACAGTCCATTGCTGAAATTGGGCCACTACTGAATTGGAAGAACTTGAGGTGATTGCCAGGTTTTGCAAGTTAATTGGCGGTCACAGAGCTTGATGACACGGTTATAATCCACAAACTTATAAGAAGTGCTAGTCGCGCTAGAAGCGCAGTCCTTTATTGTTGACAATGTCTTGAATTTCATCATTATATATTACTAGCTGTTACCCGGCGCGTTGCTGACACAGAAAAAATATTTGTGGAAATATCGTTTTAAATTTGGAAGGGTTATATGTTTAACTAATAATGATAACATTCATTGAAATTGAATAACATATTATGACTTTCAAATAAATATGTAAGCACGACTCGCGCGACACCTACTGTAATTTAATTGTACTATGTCGATAACCTTCGTGCAAGTGCAAGCAATAAGTTGACAAAATTTTAGCGTAATCTTAATGAACGGTATGGCAGCGCATAAAATACAAACAAACAAAAATATTTTTTATATATTACATTTAGAAGACATATTAGTATACTTACATCAGGTAAATAGGTACTAAAAACCTTTATTTAGGGGTGATAATAGGAAAGTTTATTGTTTCAGGTTATTTGGGTGTGTATATTATGTCGCAAAAAACAAGAATTACTATCGAAAACCGGACAATGGATTCATAAGGGTGCGGGTCAGGACTCGATACTGTGGCGGATGGAGTCGGATATGCGGAACCTCGCACCGCCCGGCGATACTACTCATGACAAAAGACCGAAATTGGAACGAGCCCATAGTGCTGCAGAAAAGGAAAACCATCCGCTACAAAGGTCCGGCAGTGCATTGCGACGACAGTACAGTCAACAAGAGGCGCGATGTTACGGAGAATTGGAAGGGTTGGCTCGTACACATCCACACCTCGTACACCCAAGACAAAAAGCGGCGTATGGCGTTGAAGATTCTAACGTACCCCCATCAGTCGCTTCTGCACAGCTGATGCCACATCCACACTCGCATCCACCACTACCACCTCGTTCTTCGTCATCAGATGACGAGGTTCCCGAGTGCATTTCCGACGAAAACGACGAGTATCGCGACCGTGGTAAGTGAGCACGCTACCCTAGCAGCCCAACTCCTATCCTTGACAACATGAATCCCTCCATCCGAGCTACTTTTGTTTGTGTCTGCCCTTGTTTACATTACAGATGCACCACATTATACTAAACACGATACTACAGTGATTTCATTTTATATACCAAAGTAACTTAATTGACAGATCAACAATGTTATAATTAAGTTTGTAACTGTTCAACAATTTTATAAAGTTAAGGTGTTCCGTGCGAGGTAATTCAATTTACATTAGAAGTAGTACAAAGTAGATATTGCATATTAACCTTATGAGATTTAACGACACCTTAGAGAATTTCATAGTGTAGAGCACCTGAACTTATCGAAGGTATATTTTAAAACATAGGAGACCACATCATGTCTAGGTTTCAATCAATACTTACCCGACTATAGTTTAAGTTTATACAACAGAAATATTGTACAATAATCTGTATTTTCATATTTCATTTATTGCAGTTTTACAGACAGTGGCTGTTGTTTAAAAAATTGTTTAAAATCTCGCACTATTTAAACAATAACTATTTGTGCTAGGTCTAAAGCGAATGTTGTGTAGATGTGTATTGTATTGTATTATATTGTGTCGTCACGAACGTGTCGCGAGTTGGCGGTCCACACGCGCCCGGTAGCCGAATCGCGTTGGATTTTACACATGCGCCAGTTTTCACCTCACCATCCCACTGTTCGCAGGTAATAGAGATAGGAGCAGTTCCGGAAGCTCCAGAAACCAGCGACAAGCGATATTAGACGAGAAAATGAAAAAGTTCCTATCGGTGAGGGGCGTGTTTTTCGGGAATCTTAATCACTATACGTAACATTGCTACGTTTAGATGTTTCAATATCCGTGTTCATTGATGGTTTTCATTAAAACAGTTTACTTCTTACTTGTGGACGATCAAATCTTCTTTCTTCGTTAATCTTCTTCAGTCATTGTTTTATAACTTAGGCAGTATGTACACGAAGATGCTCCCATACTTTAATTTCATATTTTTTTAATTTAGTATCAAAATAATATTATGATTATATCCACTGTGAAGCATAGCAAATACAGTATGATGGCAATATGTGTACCTCTGCCTCTTTATTGTTTGAACCACAACAATTCTAAATAGGATCATAATTTTATAATATGTTTATTATAATAAAATATGTTTTTTAAGAATTCCTGCATTAAACCTTTGCAGCAAATTATTTTTATGGTTCAAACAATCGCATGTCTGGGCGAAAAGAAGTGTAAAATATTTGAAATCATTTTAAACTTACTACATTTTGTGAGCGTGCTCCTACTTTTACTTTATGGTTGTTGTTTCGCTGTATGACTTGGATCTGACACATCTTTCCGCTTGTGCGTGGTCACCGCTTTTAACTGCGATGCATATTTGTTATAATGACGATATTCTACTCGAATTATTCACTTTTTAACTTCACTCCCGTATTTCTTTTGAAGGCGAACTTGACATTTTGAAATCTTTCTACTTGACTTGATACCTAATCAACGTCGAATGTCTTAACACTTGGGAATTAGGATACGTTACGGTTTTAATATTATACTCGTATATGTCAAAATTGGCTGAGGTTGTCTTGCATGTAGGACAATTTTAATATACCTACTCTTAAACGGTTCCGGGCGCGTACGGGCGCGCATTTCGCTGGACGGACGCGGACGATAAAAATTAAGTTTTTGTTGCTATTTACACGATATCATTCATAGGACAACTTGAGGCGTGTGCATCGTTGCGGCACCCTAATCTACGCAGCACAAGCGTGGCCGTCAACAATTTTTATAATTTGACTAATCATTCGTCGGCCACCTACGTTCCGGAGGCGCGCGGGCTGTTCGATACGAGGACCACTCCTGCCGGTGGACGCAGCTTCGATTCGGTGACGGACTGTCGGTGGCGTGCGCGCGATGACGCCGAGAGCAATTACTTGCGGCCGTACGCTGCAGACGAGGGCCCGCGCCCAGAACGTGCCGTGTACAAGAGTGCCTATTTGTGGGAAGACTCCGCCGATAACAGACGCTTCACCGAGAGGAGAAAAAAAACTGTTCGCTTTGACGGGCACGAGGGCGCTGCAACGTTCCCAAGGGGGGGCCGCGATGCCTCCGGTGCGCCAAACGACTGGGCCTCCCTTCGATGGGAGTCTGAACGACAGACCAGCCAGGACTCCGCCACAAAAGACTCGGGCATTGATACCTCTAGTACATTCACATCAAGCGAAGATTCAAATAGAGGCGATTGTCCAAAGGTACTTTGCATTTGAACCTTAAAATATGTCTCTATACGTAAATCTCACTAAAAGCGAAACGATATATTATATGAAGTTGCGTTTATCACTTACGAACTATTTAAAAAAAAATTACCACATCTTCAAATTTAATCATATATTAAATTTAGGTCATTGTATTGTAAATATAAAAAAAATTATTTGATAAAAGCATTTCTGTTTGGCTGCGGCATGATTGCATTGACGGGCATGTGTCGGTACTTCCTACTAAATGTGCGCATTCTGCACTTTGTGTTTTATTGTACACCTCTAGCTAAAATGTAAAGGTTGTTCAACTGCGTGTTGTATTTCGTAAATTTTATCTAATATTTTACAAATATGACAGTTCCCGCTGAGTTGGCAAGTGTCAGTGGACGGCACGCGCATGATCGGTCACATGGTGTTACGTAAGAGCGTTGTGGAAGGAAGCTCGCACTCGTCTGCCGCTATACTCGGTCTGAAGGTGGTCGGTGGCAAGATTCTGCCTGACGGTAGTCGTGGGGCAGTGGTAGAAAAGGTCAAGAAGGGTTCAATAGCTGATTTAGAAGGACAACTTAAAATAGGTAAATGTTTATATTATAATAAATATTTTCTGACACCGTGTAGTGGGGGGTAAGTAGTAGTATCTTCCTATCTCATCCTTCCATTCCCATATCATTTTCCCATGGATGTCGCGGGAGGCGACAAAGGGGACTATGATTGAGACGACTCATGCAGAAGATGAGCAGCAGCGTGTCTCTGACACCAGCAAAAAAACAATAAAAAAACTGCGATTGACAACCCGCTCGCCAAGCGTGGCATCTATGGAAATATACTCCCCATGACGAGAGTTACACGCACACATAGTTAGTTACAGTTGTAACACGAATGGGCTGGCTCGATCGGAGAAGGACCACGCTCTCACAAAATACTAACGTAAAATAGCAGCTTAACGCTGCTGTGATTTGTAAGGTGAGTGTAGAGAACCGGAGACCTTTTTTACTAGAAACGAGGCATTCCATCTTAGTCGTCACAGGTGACAACGCTGCATTTTGATTCTATGGGCCACAGCAACCACTTACCACCAGGTGGACTGTGTGCTCGTTTGACAACCTTATCCTATAAAAAAAATGTCTGAATAAAATTGATATTTGCAATTCAGTTTTCACCTATTATGATCATCACATCTTCTTTTGATGTTAAAGTTTTTTTACGTCTAATATTTTATTATTAATATTCATTCATTCATTACAACCTATGAATTAGCTGAACTTAAGCCTCCCCCATAGAGGGATCTTGCTGTAATTGTCATCCAGTTGCAGGCGCGTTGGCATCCGCAGATTTTTATTACTTTCAGTTGTTATCAGGAAGATGCTGTTGCCCACCTCCTGTTTCAGTTTCCCCCAGTCGTCTCTTAGTACACCCACGAGGCGATATGGGTTAGTGGATTATCTTACACCACCACTACACGGCGAATATCAAAGTGTTTCTTAAAATATTTAAAAGATAAATATTTCTTATTTCTAAAAAACTTGGACATTCCAAAGGCATCATTTACACTGTGGTCATATCCGTTTTGTAATAGAAATGTTTAAGTATGATTTTCTTCAGGTGATGAAGTACTACAATGGAATGGAGTGCCTCTCCAAGGCCGGAGCGCCGAGGAAGTCGCAGCTGTAGTTGCTAACAGCAAGCACGATTCCCACGTGGAGCTGGTGGTGTCGCGTCCTTTCGTCCCAGGTCGATCGCCAGCGCAAGCGTGGAGAACTCACAAAGGTTATATTAATAATTAATTTTTAAGGTACATACCCAAAGTTTTATATGTAAATGTTTATGTTAATAGTTCAATACTTTTTTCAGACTTTTTTGGATAAATTTACCAAATGCACAAAAATAAAGAGTACTTATATTATTTTTAACTTCTAGGTTTCTGGTAAAAGAGTAAAATTTCCTTCTAGTGAAAGACACGAAAGTCTAGCAGTTACCGTTATAGCGCATAAGTCGCGATGATTGGCTTATTTCGCATAAGTTGCGCTGATTGGCTCGTGCGTATTGTTCGCACGCACTGATTAGCTCTCCAGTCGCAATCGTGCAATCCTCCACGTTTCGTTCAGCGCTAGACTTACGTGCCGCGACTTGTACCGGCTGATAAATGAATTAATAAAAGCAACTTTGAAATTAATGAAAATTTATAAAATTTAATTAAATAAAAGGATACGTGCTGAGCGTGGCTTTTATTGAACAATAATATTTTCAATTAAATGGCGCTGATAAAATTTAGGCCGGTTTTTAACTGACTTGAAAAAAGGAGGAGGTACTTAATTCCACTGTATTTTTTATGTGTGTTACCTCAGAACTTTTTTCTAGGTGAACCGATTTTATTTTATTTGAAAGCTGGGGCTTCCCATGTGATCTCGTATAAATTTAATCAAGATCTGACCAGTATTTTTTGAGTTATCCTTAATAATACGTGTTCAATTGACTTCGACTACTTTGATGATGTTCTATTTTTTTTATATTGTAGTCGGTTGTACAAAATTTTTAATTTTACAACTTGTTCTACCATTAAGCCCGGGGGCGGCGCGGCGTAGGGCTCTATAATGGATGACCACAAAAATCTCGTGATTTTCAACAAATGGCGGGATTTCCATCTTAGATTCTTAAAGAGTAAAATCGGTGTCAGGGGAGAGTGATAGGGGGAGGAGCTAAAAGTACCGGTCACTTAGTACTGTGATTGCTTGTTTGTATTGAACGTTTATTCAAAAAACATACGGCGTCCTTATCTTATCCTGCGGTGGAGAGCGTAAAAATGATCTCAAAACTTATATTCTAAGCGTTGGATTACCAAAAATAAATTGCTTGACTCATTTTTAAAACGATTTGTCCATGGCATAGAAGTTTACACGGAAGTGATGGGCGGCTGCGAGAAGCCGAGCGTGTTGGTGACGTCACCAGGCTCGCCCGACATGCACGCGCGCCGCCGCTCTGCGAGACTCAATCATAACGCCAACGTCGCCGGACGCATACAGGTGCTCGAATGTTATACTTGTTTATTTCCAAAGTGAACCATAACCTTGCTAAATTTTATACAATTTACGAGAATACTTGCTGATGAGCTTTTTAGCCAATAATTAATTGCACAGAAATTGATTTTAAATTGATACGCAAAATGATATCAGACATCTGTCTGGATGTATTCCAAGAAAAGACCGATTTTCTTCATTTTACTATTGTACGGTTACTGTTATTTTTAGACTTGCAACGAATAGTATATTCGGCCACAAGCCGAATACCGAATATTTTGCGGACTTCCTGGCCGAATAGCCGATTATCAAGCAAAAATATTCGGTCGGGAAGGAAGTAATGTTTATTCTTCAGAGCGTCTATTCTCTGAAGAAAAGGAATAAACTACTGCCTAAAAATGAAGAAAATATTTGTCTTTTTGCACCATTATCTTCCACCTTAATTACGATAATTCGTGTGTATAGATATTTATCTGATAGTTCTTTTTTTAAATTATAAAATAACTACCAATACAATACCAATACTAATAATACCAATTATCTGACTTCAATAAAACCTATTACTTAAGTATTCGAATACTTTGGCGAATTCGTTGCAAGTCTACTTATTTTACTATTGTTACATGCAAGAAACATCAATTTTCAATTACGTCTCATTAACGGCCGTAATACACAGAAAGTTAGAAAGTTTGTTTCTGGATATAAACTAGGCGCTGAGCAAGAATAATCCTTTCGTTTCAAGGTGCACCAGGAACTTTGTCATTGAAACGATTTTTACACGCATTTAGTATAGATATAATTAAACCGACCATGTGAAGGTCGGGGCTTACTCTATTAGGGTTCAGGGCATATTATGAATTAGCTGTTCCTCGCGATTTCACCCGTGTGGAATTTATTACGATTGGATTTAATGGGTTTTAATTTCTTTGCGCGGAACCCTAATTATTTTTCTAAAATAAAAGTAGCCTAAGTTACTCCTTATAACATTAACTATCTGCCAGTGAAAATCCCGTCAAAATCGGTCAGCCGTTTCGGAGATTATCCGGAACAAACAAACAGACAGACAGACAAAACTTTTAAAAATTATGTATTTGTTATAAGTACCATATAAGCATTCATATACATTTAGTTAAAGACTTATTTTTACATTACACACAGACACTTCAATTTTATTTATTTGTATAGATTATAACGAATTAACTTTTATAAACAAAATATTTAATCGGGTAATGTTTTTTCTCTAATCCCCCAAAAAGTCCTAAAAAATATTGGTTTCTTTTGTCACCGTTTACAAATTAAAACAACTTCGTTACATACAATATCTTACAAAGTATCAAGAAATTTACGTGGTTGAGCTATGCTGCAGCTATATTATGGTTTTAGCACGAATGGGTCGGCTCGACCGTTGAAGGACCACGCTCTCACAAAATACCAGCGTAAAATAGCTGCCTAATGCTGCTGTGTTTCGTATGGTGAGTGTAGAAAACCGGAGACCCTTTTACTGGAAACGAGGCATTCCATCTTAGTCCTCACAAGTGACAACGCATCTGCATTTTGATTCTTAATCGAGGATACATGTCTATGGGCTACAGCATCCACTTACCATCAAGTGGACTGTGTGTTCGTTTGTCACGCATATTCTATAAAAAAATCTAATTACTAATAAGTTCAGTTTTTGAAATACCCTGTAACAAAAATGGTCAAAATATTACAACTTTGATGGCCCTCATATCTTTATTTTTATAGATAAAAATAATTGAAAAATTTCTAATCATTAAGCTCAAAAATGACGCTTCTTTGCAAGGGTAAGAAAAACAAATTATGCTCATTTTTCTTGTATTGGACCCCATTAAAATAATATTATTGAATTTCTAATGCAATATTGAGTTTAGCTGAAAGTTTTACACAAATAACCAAATTTCAGGCTTGTAATACAGCGAGCTAAAGATCCGTGACATATCGACGGACAGAAGGACAAACAAAAAGACTGACAGCAGAGTGACATTAATAGAGCTCTTATCCTTTGGGTACCATAGAGATATATACTTCTAAGTCAGTGTTGGGTACGGAGCCCTAATAAAAGAGATAGTTAACAATAAATATAGAATGACTTACATTCGTATAGGAAACTTGGACACAACTTACACTAGTTTCCTATTACAAAATAGGAAACTGATATAAGTCATCATCATCATTATCATCATTACAGCCCTTCGCAAGTCCACTGCTGAACATAGGCCTCCCCCAAGGAATGCCACAAAGCACGGTCCTGAGCCACCTGCATCCATCGACTTCCTGCATATCTTACCAGGTCGTCACTCCATCTAGTGGGGGGACGCCCAACACTCCGCCTGCCGGTACGAGGCTGCCACTCGAGGACCTTTCTTCCCCATCGGTTGTCGGTTCTTCGAGCTATATGGCCGGCCCATTGCCACTTCAGCTTACTAATCCGTTGGGCTATGTCGGTCACTCTGGTTCTACTGCGCATATCCTCATTTCTGAGTTTATCACGCAGAGAAACTCCGAGCATAGCCCTCTCCATAGCTCGCTGAGCGACCTTGAGCTTCCTCATCCGGCCAGCAGTGAAGGACTACGTCTCAGTTCCGTATGTCATCACTGGCAACACGCACTGGTTGTACAGTCTCGTTTTCAAGTTTTGAGGTATACCTGACGAGAAGATGTGCCGTAATTTCCCGAACGCTGCCCAAACGAGTTGAATCCGTCGATTGACCTCTCGGTCGAAGTTGGACTTACCTAGTCGGACTATTTGTCCCAGGTAAACATACTTGTCAACAACTTCGAGCTTAGTGCTCCCAACAACTACCGACATAGGTGTGACATGGATATTAAACATGATCTTTGTTTGTCCATGTTCATCTTAAGAACTATCAGTTGGGAAGCACTATTGAGGTCATTGGGCATAGTGCTTAGGTCCTCCAGCGATTCTGCCATAAGGACTATATCGTCGGCAAATCGAAGGTGAGTGATGTACTCGCCATTAATGTTGATACCGTATCCTTTCCAGTCCAGAAGCTTGAAAACGTCTTCAAATGCAGCGGTGAAGAGTTTCGGGGATATGACGTCACCCTGTCTTACACCTCTCTGCAATTGGATAGGTTTCGTACTCTGGTTCTGTACTCGGATAGCCATCGTAGCCCTACTGTACAAGCACTTCAGCATTTCGATATACCGACAGTCCACTTGGCACCGCTGAAGGAACTGCAGCACCGCCCAAATTTCGACAGAATCAAAGGCTTTCTCATAGTCCACATCCGCCAGACATAGTGGCAAATTGTACTCCTCTGACTTTTGTACTATTTGCCGTAGGGTATGTATGTGGTCTATGGTGCTAAAGCCTTTTCGGAAACCTGCTTGTTCGGGAGGCTGGAAGTCGTCAAGACTGCGCGCGAGACGATTCGTAATGACTCTCGAAAACAGTACGTAGACGCGGCTCAGAAGGGAAATCGGTCTGTAGTTCTTCAAGAGAGCGTTGTCGCCTTTCTTGAAGAACATGACCACCACACTTCTGCTCCACGCCTCCGGTGTAATGCCACCATGGAGGACGGAGTTAAAGAGCCTCTGAAGGACTTCAAGTACCGGTTTTCCACCCGCATTCAGAAGCTCCGCTGTAATTCCATCCTCGCCTGGGGCCTTGCCGTTTTTAAGGTGCTGGAGAGCCATTCTAATCTCGCTCAAACTGACGTCCGGGATATCATCAGAATAATGTCGGATAAGACTCGCTCTTGGATCGTTACTCACACTCGCGTGTGGCTCCAACTATGACGTGTACAGCTGCTCATAGATCCTCTCAATCTCACTCAAAATCTCAGGTGCCCCGGAAACGATGCTGCCACATTCTGTCTTCACCTTTGACAGTTGGCTCTTTCTGGCAGACAGATCTCTGACAAAGACTTTGGAGCCTTGGTTCCGCTCGATCGCTTCTTCAATACGAGCTGTATTGAAGTTACGTAAGTCCCGCCGCATGCATTTGGAGATCTGTCTGTTCAGTTGCCTGTATGCTGTCAAATCTGTTGAAGAATGTAGCTTCATCTCCCGTCTAACAGCCATGAGATTAAGAGTGTGATCGGAGAGTTTTTGTGTTCTTCTACGGCGGGTCTTGTAGAACTTAGCTTCGACCGCATGGACAGTTCTACGAGCTTGTCATTCATATCGTCCACTTCATTGCAGTCTTCTAGGCACTGAAAACGGTTTTGTAACTCGAAATAAAAGGTTTCGGGACTTTGGATTAGAGCACGAGGGGGACGGAGCGTTGACTTTATTAGACGAGACCGCTCCAACTTAACGTTTAGGTTCAGTGTGCCTCTCACCATTCGGTGATCGCTGCCGGTTTTCACCCTCGCGATCACTGAGACATCACTGAAGAGTTGTCGTCTGGTCGTCATAATGAAGTCAATCTCATTTTTTGTCGAACCGTCGGAGCTCGACCAGGTCCACTTCCTGTGGGGCCGCTTCTGGAAGAAAGAGTTCATCATAAAGAGTCCCTCTTTCTCCATGAAGTCGGCCAGCTGCTGGCCCCTTGGGTTCCGTTGCCCTGTTCCAAATTTCCCTACTTTCAGCTCACCATTCTCTCTTGTGCCTAGTTTTGCATTGAAGGGTTTTGGAGGAATGCATGGAACTAGAGATATCTCATACATTTCCTCCACCTCCTCATCAGGGTGTGCCGAGGTTGGTGCGTAAACCTGTATGACCTTCAGCGAATACCGTTTGGTGATTCATAGTATAAGGTACGCAACCCTCGTCGACACACTCTCAATCTTTACAACGTTGTTAACGAGAGACTTGTGGACGATAAATCCGACACCTCCTTGGGACAGATGGTCGCCCGGTAATAGAGCAAGTTGCCTGATTAGAGGATTACCGTGTCCTCCCTCTCTCTTCAGACCTCGGATAATCCTATTATATTCCAGCGCAACTTGTCTATCTCTTCTTCCAGCTCCAGGAGCTTCTCGTCAGTCCTCAGGGTGCGTGCGTTATAAGTTGCCAGGTCGAGTCGTCGTAGGTGGCAACCGAACCTCCACCGGAGATTCTTAGCACCCCCTGCCCCGCCGTTACCATGGTCGCCACCGTAGCCAGGAATAGCGGGGGCCGCCGGGAACTGGGAGCCGTCTCTTTTACTATATTTTTAACTTTATTCCATTTGGGGGATATTTGCCATAGTTGCCACGCTTGGCGAGCGGGTTGGCAACCGCAGTTTTTTTTATTGTATTTTTGCTGTTATCAGGAAGATGCTGCTACCCATCTCCTGCCTGTTTCCCTTTGTCGCCTTTTACGACACCCACGGGAAGATATGGGGTAGTGGATATGCTTAACCGCCACTACACGGCAATATAAGTAACTACTTAAAACTAGATTGACATTTTTTGTGTTCCTGGTGTTCATTAATCCCCCGTTGAATACCGCTTCATTTTTAAATGCCAGTTATTTCTAACTTCAACATAATGGTAGCACAACCAGTATAGCCTAGGGTTGATAACTTCAAATTTAAAAAACTACGATTTGAAGTTGGTAAAACTAGGACAATTTAGTTTAAAAGAGGACAGTAAAGGCCTTTTCAAACATAACTGCGAACCGAACTGAACCGCTTTTTATATTAGGCCCTTACATATGAAATCGGCGTTTTGTACGGGAGGAATATAAAGTCAATTTTTTTTTGTAAAATATATTTAATAAATCAAAATATGCACCGTTGTTATCTATGCACTTTTGCCATCTCATAGGTAGTTCATTGATCCCTTTACTAAAAAAACCATGGGGGCGAAAATCAATAAACTCTTTGAAAGCGGTTTGGACTGCCACATCGGAGTTGAATTTTTTCCGTGTAAGAAGTTGTATGAATTCCGAAAAAAATTGTAATCTGTTGGAGCAAGGTCCGGGGAGTATGGTGGATGTCGTAGACATTCCAATTGTAGCTCATCTAACTTAGTGGTTGTTTGTTGTGCAGTGTGTGGTTTTGCGTTGTCGTGAAGCAGCAGTGGCCTGGAGCGGTTGACCAATCTCGGTTATTTAGCAGCTAGTTTTTCCTTCATGGTTTGCAGTTGCTGACAATAGATATCTGCCGTAATCGTTTGGCCAGATTTTAGAAAGCTGCAGTGAACGACACCGGGGCTAGTCCACCAAACACTCACAAGTAACTTTTTCTGAGTCAATTTTCGTTTAGGGCAGGATTTGGCTGGTCTCCAGGGTTCAGACATTGCGACGAGCGCTTCCGATTATCGTACAGTATCCACTTTCATCACAAGTAATGATTCGATTTAAAATCCCTTCATTACTGTGTCGGTTGAGCAAAGTAACACAGCAGTCGACGCATGTTTGCAAGTTCGATTCACTCAATTCATGAGGTACCCATCGTTCAAGTTTTTTTTACTTTCCCGATTTGCTTCAAGTGGATTAATACAGTTTTATCACTTACCCCGAAGCCTGCAGCTATCTCTGAAGTACTTTGTGATGGATCCGCTTCCACAATAGTCTTTAATTCTTCGTTTTCCACTTTGGTCTCCGGCCGTCCACGGGGTTTTTTTTATAGGATAGGGTGACAAACGAGCACACAGTCCACCTGATGGTAAGTGGTTGCTGTGGCCCATAGACATCTACATCTATCCTCGTTTGCGAATCAAAATGCAGATGCGTTGTCACCCGTGAGGACTAAGATGGAATGCCTCTTTTCCAGTAAAAAGGGTCTCCGGTTCTCTACACTCACCATACGAAACACAGCAGTGTTAAGCTGCTATTTGACGCTGGTATTCTGTGAGAGCGTGGTCCTTCCCCGGTCGAGCCGACCCATTCGTGCTACAACTATACTACTAATATAGCAGCAGCATGGCTCTACCAAATCTACTGGGTTGGTTCTGAAGGTCGAAATTTCCAGAACGAAAACGTAGAAACCAAAAGCGTACCGTGCTTTCTTTTGCGACACTAGCGCCGTACACATCATTAATCATTCGAGCTGTTTCTGCAGCACTGGTGTCACGGTAGAACTCGTACTAATAAATATACCGATATTTCATGTTTACCATTGTGCGGTAATAAGCGACGCCGAAGAAAAAATAATGAGGAAAAAACAAATGAATGACTGTTTTCAAAACTCAAATATACCAGCTAAATGAATTTATAAATTTGAATTTGGAATTCTTAACCAAAGAGGAGATATTTCAGATCAAAGTGGTCAGTACGACAAAACACTAATTTCATATGTAAGGACCTAATATGTGACTAAAATCAAAAAATGCCATACATAACAAAATAAAAACGCTTCGCCACGCTATCGGTTCGCTGTCTATTTGACTAGGGCTTAATAGAGTTGCAATAGTTAAATTAATATGTAGTGAAAATAGGCTAAAGGAAATTCAAGTAATGATAATAAAATTATACAAGTAGTGGATATTCTTACACTGCCGCTACACACTGTTTTATGCTGCGATAATTTAAGAGCTATTCGAGCTGGAGCTCAAATGAAGCTGCACCGCGGCTCGACTCCGTTAAAATGAAGGTGCCAATATCCAGCAGTGTACTTCTTATCAATGTATGATGATGTGTATTTATTGCCTGCACAGCTGAAGGTGTACTTCGACATTGGCGCATTGCAACTGCTCGTGACGGTAGTGTCAGCCAGTGGACTGACACCACGCAGCGACGGCTCACCGCGCTGTCCCTACGCCAAGATATTCCTTCTTCCCGACAAGAGTGAGAAGAGCAAACGACGTACAAAAACACTTGCTAACACGCTCGAACCACGCTGGAACCAGACCTTTATCTATTGCGGCATACGAACCGTGGACATTAAAAAGAGGGCTTTAGAGGTGAATATTTTTTTTATTGACGAGTTTCTAGTTTTGATATTCACTCTATATGGATATTGCCATACTAAGTATATAGGTATAACAGTACAAAGACTTCTATGCACTTATCCTACTACTAGATACTATAGACGCGCATTACGGTACTAATATGTATTGCGCACTAAATTCTAAGATGTTTTTAAAAGTACAGATACGTCATACTCGCTCTAAAATGGCAATACGAAAGTCAGGTTATTGCCCGATTCGCATTCAGTCGGGCACGCTCTCGTGTCGTGGCTATACCTCTGTGGGCTATACCTTCGCTACAGCGCGTAAATCTTCTAGTTATTCGTGGCAAAAATGCCTTCCTGTGTTTTTAGGTGGTGCACAAATTACACGGCAACTGTTAGAGACAAGAAAACGTCTCATTAATATTTTGAATATAGATGTTTTGTTCAGAATTGGTTTTATTATTTCAACACTAACCGCTAGTTTAAACTTTGACGCTAGCTGGTGTGTTCATTTTCTATATCGGTATGACACGCGCTCGCGCCAATGGGCGCTCAGCAGCAATCAATACGCAACTCATCATCATCATTACAGCCCTTCACAAGTCCACTGCTGAACATAGGCCTCCCCCAAAGAATGCCACAAAGCACGGTCCTGAGCCACCTGCATCCATCGACTTCCTGCATATCTTACCAGGTCGTCACTCCATCTAGTGGGGGGACGCCCTACACTTCGCCTGCCGGTACGAGGCTGCCACTCGAGAACCTTTCTTCCCCATCGGTTGTCGGTTCTTCGAGCTATATGGCCGGCCCATTGCCACTTCAGCTTACTAATCCGTTGGGCTATGTCGGTCACTCTAGTTCTACTGCGGATATCCTCATTTCTGAGTTTATCACGCAGAGAAACTCCGAGCATAGCCCTCTCCATAGCTCGCTGAGCGACCTTGAGCTTCCTCATCCGGCCAGCAGTGAAGAACCACGTCTCAGTTCCGTATGTCATCACTGGCAACACGCACTGGGTGTACAGTCTCGTTTTCAAGTTTTGAGGTATACCTGACGAGAAGATGTGCCGTAATTTCCCGAACGCTGCCCAACCGAGTTGAATCCGTCGATTGACCTCTCGGTCGAAGTTGGACTTACCTAGTCGGACTATTTGTCCCAGGTAAACATACTCGTCAACAACTTCGAGCTTAGTGTTCCCAACAACTACCGGCATAGGTGTGACATGGACATTAAACATGATCTTTGTTTTGTCCATGTTCATCTTAAGATCTATCCGTTGGGAAACACTATTGAGGTCATTGAGCATAGTGCTTAGGTCCTCCAGCGATTCTGCCATAAGGACTATATCGTCGGCAAATCGAAGGTGAGTGATGTACTCGCCATTGATGTTGATACCGTATCCTTTCCAGTCCAGAAGCTTGAAAACATCTTCCAATGCAGCGGTAAAGAGTTTCGGGGATATGACGTCACCCTGTCTTACACCTCTCTGCAATTGGATAGGTTTCGTACTCTGGTTCTGTACTCGGATAGCCATCGTAGCCCTACTGTACAAGCACTTCAACACTTCGATATACCGACAGTCAACTTGGCATCGCTGAAGGGACTGCAGCACCGCCCAAATTTCGACGGAATCAAAGGCTTTCTCATAGTCCACATACGCCAGACATAGTGGCAAATTGTACTCCTCGGACTTCTGCACAATTTGCCGAAGGGTATGTATGTGGTCTATGGTGCTAAAGCCTTTTCGGAAACCGGCTTGTTCGGGAGGCTGGAAGTCGTCAAGTCTGCGCGCGAGACGATTCGTAATGACTCTCGAAAACAGCACGTAGACGCGGCTCAGAAGGGAAATCGGTCTGTAGATCTTCAAGAGAGCGTTGTCGCCTTTCTTGAAGAACAAGACCACCGCACTTCTGCTCCACGCCTCCGGTGTAATGCCACCATGGAGGACGGAATTAAAGAGCTTCTGAAGGACTTCAAGTACCGGTCTTCCACCCGCTTTCAGAAGCTCCGCTGTAATTCCATCCTCGCCTGGGGCCTTGCCGTTTTTAAGGTGCTGGAGAGCCATTCTAATCTCGCTCAGACTGACGTCCGGGATATCATCGGAATAATGTCGGATAAGACTCGCTCTTGGATCGTTACTCACACATGCGTGCGGCTCCAACGATGACGTGTACAGCTGCCCATAGAACCTCTCAATCTCACTCAAAATCTCAGGTGCCCCGGAAACGATGCTGCCACATTCTGTCTTCAGCTTTGACAGTTGGCGCTTTCTGGCAGACAGATCTCTGGCAAAGACTTTGGAGCTTCGGTTCCGCTCGATCGCTTCTTCAATACGAGCTGTATTGAATTTGCGTAAGTCCCGCCGCATGCATTTGGAGATCTGTCTGTTCAGTTGCCTGTATGCTGTTAAATCTGTTGAAGAATGTAGCTTCATCTCCCGTCTAACAGCCATGAGATTAAGAGTGTGATCGGAGAGTTTTTGTGTTCTTCTGCGGCGGGTCTTGCAGAACTTAGCTCCGACCGCATGGACAGTTTCCACGAGCTTGTCATTCAAATCGTCCACTTCATTGCAGTCTTCTAGGCACTGAAAACGGTTTTGTAACTCGAGCTGAAAGGTTTCGGGACTTTGGATTAGAGCACGAGGGGGACGGAGCGTTGACTTCATTAGACGAGACCTCTCCAACTTAACGTTTAGGTTCAGTGTGCCTCTAACCATTCGGTGATCGCTGCCGGTTTTCACCCTCGCGATCACTGAGACATCACTGAACAGTTGTCGTCTGGTCGTCATAATGAAGTCAATCTCATTTTTTGTCGAACCGTCGGGGCTCGACCAGGTCCACTTCCTGTGGGGCCGCTTCTGGAAGAAAGAGTTCATCATAAAGAGTCCCTCTTTCTCCATGAAGTCGGCCAGCTGCTGGCCCCTTGGGTTCCGTTGCCCTATTCCAAATTTCCCTACTTTCAGCTCACCGTTCTCTCTTGTGCCTAGTTTTGCATTGAAGTCTCCCATTAACACCGTATATTGGGTTTTGGAGGAATGCATGGCTCTAGAAATATCCTCATACATTTCCTCCACCTCCTGATCGGGGTGTGCCGAGGTTGGTGCGTAAACCTGTATGACCTTCAGCGAATACCGTTTGGTGATTCTGAGTATAAGGTACGCAACCCTCGTCGACACACTCTCAATCTTTACAACGTTGTTAACGAGAGACTTGTGGACGATAAATCCGACACCTCCTTGGGACAGATGGTCGCCCTCCCGGTGATAGAGCAAGTTGCCGGATTCGAGGATTACCGTGTCCTCCCCCTCTCTTCGGACTTCGGATAATCCTATAATATGCCAGCGTAACTTGTCTATCTCTTCTTCCAGCTCCACAATCTTCTCGTCAGTCCTCAGGGTGCGTGCGTTGTATGTTGCCAGGTCGAGTCGTCGTAGGTGGCAACCGAACCTCCACCGGAGATTCTTAGCACCCCCTGCCCCGCCGTTACCATGGTCGCCACCGTAGCCAGGAATAGCGGGGCCGCCGGGGACTGGGGGCCGTTTATTATTGTCATTGCTCATGGGGGGTATATTGCCATAGTTGCCACGCTTGGCGAGCGGGTTGGCAACCGCAGTTTTTTTATTGTTATTTTGGCTATTATCAGGAAGATGCTGCTGCCCATCTCCTGCCTGTTTCCCTTTGTCGCCTTTTACGACACCCACGGGAAGATATGGGGTAGTGGATATTCTTAACCGCCACTACACGGCAATACGCAACTAATGATGTATATTCATCTTTTTCTAACGATAGGTATGCCCTATCATTTGTCTCTTTTCGTTAGCGCAACGTGTCATAATAAATAACTCTAAGTAGATATAATACTACCTGCGCCACTTTAAAATACAATAATGTTAGTGTGTAACCTGTCTATCTTTTTAATACGTCTTTGACTAAATTACGGTAAATTTTTCGTAAATTCTTTAGTCATATATTTATGTGCGTACTTTGCCAACGTGATTTGAAGTTTATTTCAGGTAAGTATGTAACTTTTTTCAGATTTGCCTAAAAACAGTAATTGCCGTAAATAAGAATACAAGTGCGCGGCATATTTACCGTGCCAGTTACCCGGCCGCACTCGCGCCCGTGTGATTTACAGCTGTCACTCAGTTTCTGTTCTGTATATTTAGTGTACAATGTACATAGAAGTCTTTGTTATCAGTATAAGCAATGACAACACTAGATGTTTTGTTTGCGATCATACTCGTACGTACGATTTATTTTGTATATATATATATATATATATATATATATATATATATATATATATATATATATATATATATATATATATATATATATATACAAAATAAATTACTCCCAGACCGGCATCAGGAAGGCGAAATCGTCTATTACTGTGAACGCCAATCTAGATTTCACGCATGGCAATTACGGTAAATCCTTCTTATAGTATGAGAAGTGTAAGGGAGGCAGAGTACAATGGGTAAAGAGTACATTAGCAATGAAAAGATCGGCTCTGCGTTCAAAATTCTCGCGTCCTTAAAAAACATTGACGTAAAATAAAAAAATGGAGATCTTTTTTACTCACACAATTTTTCTATAGATTTATTTTATGTATAGATGTTTAATTATATATGTATATGATATATACATACTTATACACATATTAATAGTTTATTTTTGTATATCGTAATATGGATTTTTATCTTATAGTATATTTACTCTTTGCATACATGCATGCACTTTTCATTCATTTTATACATTATTAATGTTTCACAAGTTTAGTGACTCAAAGTCATGAGACTTTGAAGTTAATCCCAAAGTTTGACTGGTAGGTATACAGGTATACATATATCTCAAATAATCCATCAATTATTTATATGGTCAATAAAGTATATGTAAATAAATCAATACTTATTACTCATTACTCATATTACATCTTGTTACATTATCTCTAATCATGTGTAATAATACAAATTATTCATATTACTTCAATCCAAAGATCACTACAATCTTACACTTTTGTTAAAGGTCAAAATATGTTTTATAGGTCACTGTGTGGGATTTCAACCGTTATGGACCAAACGACTTCCTTGGGGAAGTCCTATTGGACTTGGATAGTGCTCTAATGAGCCACGAACCTGACTGGTACTTGCTAAAGCCACACGAAGACTCAAGTTTCAGCGTAAGTGTTCAGTCATTTTTAATAATGTGTTATTGTACCCATTACAATATTCAAAAATATATTTTAAAAATAACGTTTACATTTACATTAGCGTAAAACTTTTTAAAGAAAACAATCGGCCAAGTACGTGTTGGGTACAATGTAGGGTTCCGTAGTTAGTTTAGTTTTAGTTTAGTTTACGACGGGCTGATTTCCGCAACTCCACGTCTATGCGCGTATTTTGCGTGTGGGCAGGAATAATATGCTTATTCGAGCCATGAGATCTCTCCGAAGAAGCTCAACAGTCCTTTGATGGTGCATGCAACTTCGGGGAGTGATCTCGGCGTGCCGAGATGTTTAGCACTGTACGAGCGACCTCCGGACATTTCAATATCACATGGGCCGCCGTTTCTTCTTCCCCCATACATGCCCTGCACAGGGGACTATCTGTAACACCTATAGTAAATAAATGCTTGTTAAAGTTGCCGTGTCCTGTGATAGCATTTGTTACTATCCTGATCTGCGACTTGTTCAGTCTCATTAGAACTTTGGTTAAACGACTGTTTACTTCAGGCAGGGCCTCCCTAGCTTGTCTACAGTCTACTAGATTTTTCCAAAGCTGAGCGTGTAGATTAGTGAAGTGTCTACGTACCAGTGAACGAACATTACCAAAGGGGATTGGTATGATTGGTTCCGGCCCTATAGTGGCCAGAGCCGATCCTCTTCTGGCCAGTTCGTCTGCTGCGTCGTTGCCTCTGGATCCACTGTGTCCCTTTATCCATTGCAGAGTCACATTGTTGTTTTTACATATCTCATTTAATCGTTGATGGGATTTATATATTAGACCCGAGTTCACCACATTGCAAATCAGAGCTTGTAGTACCGCCCTACTATCGGTCAGTATTCTGATGGGCAAGTCATTAACCTTCCTAGCATCTATTGCTATGGCCGCTTGAATGATACCCATACATTCTGCCTGAAAGACTGTGTTATAGGTACCCAGCGGTGTGCATATGTGGATATTGAGGTCTTCAGAGAAAGTTCCAGAACCTACACCTTCATTTGTTTTAGAACCATCGGTGAAAACTCTAAGCTCTTTTGGGCTTAATCCTTCCGGTTGACTGGTTTCATTTAATTGTATCTTATACTTCTTATCGAATACAAATTGTTTAAGAATCTTACCGTACTTGGCTTGTAAGAAATTCACAAAAAAAAAGAATTTTTGAGTGAATTCTATCAATTATGCCTGTATGAGGGACACTATTCTTACTCCAAAGATTTAGGGTCTTGAGTCTGATGGCAGCTAAAGCCGCTTCTGAAGCGATGCTGGAGCTAAAGCGGGTTTAGCTCCAGCATCGCTTCTAAGGCTGCTGTTGGCGTAGTCCTTATGCAGCCTGAAGAAGCCATACATGCCAGTCGCTGGTAGCGCTGAAGCTTCTTTATAGTGGTGGCTTCATTTGTCTTGGTCCACCATACCAGAGCGCCGTATGAGATCATGGGCCGAATTACAGTTTTATACAGCCACAGTATGATTTTTGGCGTCAGTTCCCATCTTTTGCCAATCATGTTTCTGCATTGCCAGAAAGTTTTACTAGCATTGTTGATTTTGTTTTCTATGTGTTTATTCCAGTTAAGTTTGTTATCCAAGGTAAGACCTAAATATTTCACCTCAGAGGATAGCTGGAGTTTTGTGTTTTTGTGTTTTGTGTAAGATGATAGGTATTTAGCATTCGATTTTGTGTGAACATTACTAGAACCGTTTTATTTGGATTAACGGTTAAGTCGTATTCCCTGCACCATCTCTCCACTATACGGAGAGCCGCTTGGGTCAGGTCGCACACTATGCTTGCTGTTTTTCCAGAGACCAGTATTGTCAGGTCATCAGCATAACCTACTGTGGAGAAGTGATTGGCATTTAATTTGCTGATGAGTTCATTAATGACCAGGAGAGTGGAGAGAACCCCACCCTGCGGACAGCCTTTCTTAATTTGAATTGGTTGAGATTCACCAGCAATCTTTATTATTCGTGTACTGAGCATGTTTACTATCCAGTCAATCAGTGCCGGTTCAACTTTATGTCTACTGAGTGCACATTTTATGCTGGAGAAGTTCGTTTTATCAAAAGCACCTTCTATATCAATGAAGGAACCTAGACATATTTCTTTGTTTTGGACGGCCTCTTCAATCTTTGTTATTACCTGGTGAAGTGCTGATTCTGTTGATTTGCCTAGACTGTATGCGTGTTGCTTGTCGTGTAGTGGTAAGTTCATTAGCGCCGACCCCCTTAATTCCCTTTCACACATCCTCTCTATTGTCTTTAGGAGAAAGGATGTGAGGCTAATGGGCCTGTAGGATTTAGGGTCTGTGTAGTCGCTTTTACCTGGTTTTGGTATGAATGTGACTTTCACTTCCCTCCATCCCCTAGGAACATAATTATGAGCCAGACAGGCTCTCATTATGGCAACAAGTCTGACTGTTAGGGCTTCCCCCCCCCCCACTGTAGGAGTGCCGGGAATATGCCGTCAGGTCCTGCCGCCTTATAGGGGAGGAAACTGTGAATGGCCCAATGGATTTTGTCCATCGTTACCACTCTTTGAGCTAAATTCCAATCTTTTGCTGTTAGTGTCAGTATGTCGTCATGCCGGTTTGCCTCCTGAGTTACGCAGCAGACTGGGAAGTGCGTTTTAATTAGGATGCGCTGAGCTTCATCCGGCGATGTTGAGTGACTACCGTCGGGTTTCTTTAGAAAGATGGATCCCGAAGTGTTCTCTTTAACTAGAATATTCCTTATCTGTTCGCTTGTTCGCAGGTTTCTATGTTGCCACAGAATTTACGCCACCCTGTCGAGCGTCCATACCTGATACATTTCTTGTATTCGGATTTAGCTTGGGTACAATGTAGGGTTCCGTAGTTGCCAGTCACAATACTTGAACTTAGAAGTTGACTTCTTGATACTATAAGCATTTTAAGTGAGTTTGCGATTTGACCGCTAAAACGACTCAAAATGGGTCCAAATAGGACAATTGTAGGGTATTAAAAAAAAAAAGAAAAACTTTTCAATTTTGAAAACAAAACAATCCAAATCAAATTATTCACATGCCATGTTCGTACAAAAATGCTCATAATTCCCTACCCATCTATTAGTTTCCCGCAGTGTAACTCTAAGATATAAATTATACGTGGTAGGGTCATGCTGCAGCTATATTATGGCTGTAGCACGGATGGGTCGGCTCGACTGGGGCAGAACCACGCTCTCGCAGCAAATAGGTAATACTAGCGTAAAATTGCAGTTTAATGCTTCTGTGTTTCGTGTGGTGAGTGTAGAGAACCAGATACCCTTTTTACTGGAAACGAGGCATTCTACCTTAGTCCTTAGGGTGACAAGGCATCTACATTTTGATTCTTAATCGAGGCTATGGGCCACAGCATCCACTTACCATCAGTGGATTGTGTACTCATTTGTAACCCATATTCTATATAGGTACTTATAAAAAATAAAACTAAAACATGACCGTAACCATAGTGGCAAGGACACACAAAAATATACTTCAAAGCTAATGTACACGCCCCTAGCTGTCCTGACAAAGGTCGACTATACAGGGACCCATACAGCTGTACTCGACGGATAACTAAGGACTGGGCCCAAATGCCTATGGATATTTGAGATATATAGATTAGGTACTTAATTTACTTGACTTACCTGCTTCAGAAGCGAAGAAGGACCCCAAGGCTCGTTCAGGCGTCAGGTGTGGTGAATATAAGTAGTGTATGAGAAGTGTATGTGTGTTTAATCCGAATTAGCCTTTGAAGTCTGACCGCAGATCCACCGGCGCTGCCACTACTCCCAAGGTGAGATCTCTCAAAAGTGGGCGATCACCAATTAACAACTTCAGTCCTCAATTCACTAATTCAGTCTATCAACTTTATTGTACATTTAACTAACTTCAAAGCGCAACTAATTCCCGCTACTTATAATCAAAAACATAACACACGGCACGAATACCGAATGGGCGGATCAAGGTTCACTTCCGTTTCACGTGGCAACAAATTATTTCTAGAAACGAACACGACCTTCTCTAGAGTCACAAAGTTCAGCGTTTAACCGACAACGGAAACTGTCTCCGAACTATATCAAATGCCACACGAGCAACTACTCGACGCAAAGTATTATTGTAAAGCACTTCAACCGGCAATCACTACAAGTTACGTAAATTACTTGCCAACGAATTTAGGTTAATCAATCAAATTATCACTGCTTCTTCACGAACTTATAGCTTAGACAACTAAACCGAAGCGGTTTTTACGAAACCACAAATTAAGTAGCGAAGTAACGCGCACAAATACTAAAAATCTAGACCAAAAGCCAAAACCGGTCGCACGAAATCGCTGCCACAAGCACCACAAATACGTTACGTGGCGACGGCGCCGCGGCACTAAAGTTACTGTTCGACTCGACCCAGCCGTCGGTAGCAACCAACTGCCTGCTATCCCCGAACGCAGCCCGCTGGCAACAAAACTCCCGTTAACCGCCCACACGTCTAACCGGTTATGAACGCGCCGTATCGAGCCAAGCGCCCTCTGGCGTCAAATCTTGAAACCAGCGTTTGGGCGCGAACACCTAAATATTTCGCAAATGGACCCCTGAATCGAAAAAATGTTGTCCCATAACCCCAATACTTTGGAAAGGTCTATCCAACGACACCCCACACGATGGAATAAATGGGTAAAAAAAATCACCTGTACGGGAGGTACCTAAAATAAAAATGTTTTTCAAGATTTCATTTCACAACTTTGTAGGCGTGATTAATTTAAATAACTATGCCAAATTACAGCTTTGTAGTACGGACGAACGGACATGGCAAAACTATAAGGGTTCCGTGTTGTTAGCTACGGAACTCTAAATACACGTTTTTAGTACGAGAGCCCCTTTTTATTTATTTTCACTTTCATTATTTGTTGTTATAGCGACAACAGAAATACACATTCTGTGAAAATTTCAACTGTCTACCTATTACGGATCATGAGATACAGTCCGCCGACTCACAGAGGGATGGACCGACGGATGGACAGTGGGGGCTTTGTATTAGGGTCCTGTTGGTTACCCTTTGGGTACGGAATTCTAAAAACATGCCTATAATAGCAGATGACTAGTAAAACAGAATGTGTTTTCGGTAAAAACAACAACGCGTTATCTAAATGTCTAATAATCGGGATTTGAATGTGCAAATCGCTCCATTTACGAGTACTAAAATAGCTTCGGAATGTCTTTTAATTATTAGGATAGTGTTTTCTGAATTTTATCACATAGTTCATTGACCTACAGTTATTGTTTTGTAAATTAGTGTATGATATAAAAATCCTAATAATAGATTCCTTTTCTTACAAATTTTAAAACTGAGTGAAGGACTCTACGAGTACATTTTTTCAGTATCTATCTAAACTAACTCACCTACATTTTGACTTTAGATCTGTATTGAGTAGTTATTTTATTTGCTTGACTGTTTGGTTATTGTAGTAGTTGTTATAAACGTGACTACTGATCATGAGATGCGGGATTCGAATAATTTTGGCCAGACCTAAATTATTTATTGCGTTTTTTGTCAAGGATTGCTTAGTAGCAGCCCGGAGTCGAAATGTTGACGGTGTTATCATCTCCGGGTCTCGGAAAGCACGTAAAGCCGTTACTTATGCGCCTGATCTTTCTCCAGTCGTGTCGGTTTGCCGTAAAAGCGGGACTATGAGAGTTAGGTGTTTAATCCTGTCCTGCGCAGATTAGTTTCCCTTGAGACTGGTCGCCGTGGCCGAAATTCTGTTTCGAGGACTTTATTCCATTTGCTTAATTTAGGGACTTTAATTTATCAATTGTGCAGCGATAATATAACGTTGGTGGATAATGCAATTACGGCATTTTTTTATTATGGGATATTTTCATATTCAGCAGGGGACGGTTATGGGTTGATAAAAAAAGAAAAAATAAAAGGCAGAAAACATTTTTAATCTTAATCCCGATTGTTGTCTCTAAAGCTTCCCTAATCTTCTTCAAAGATGAAATTAATGTACCTACTCTCATTTTTCAAGGGGTCTTTTATCAAGGTCAATCGCGAATTCTCTCAATGAAATATGTGTTTCGTTCTTGTTAAACAGCGGTACCGCGATGAAGAAATGGAAGGCGAGCACCTGTCGCCGCCGTCAACGTCGACGTCGCGGCTATCGGACTCGGACACTCCCAGTGAGTGTGACCTGCGCCGGCATCATTCGCTCTCTAGCCTCGCCTCCAGCTCCAGCCCACCACCCTCGCATGAGGTACTATTACGCTATTTACCTTACACGTATTTTTCATATTTACATAATCTTCATTATCATCGAAGTTCATTGCTCAACATAGGCCTCCCCTAAGATTGTCTCATATTTGCCACTGTTGCCGCGCTTGGCAGGCAAATTGGCAAACGCAGTTTTTTATTATTTTGAGTTGTTAACAGGAAGATACTCCATTCCTGTTTAAGTTTCCGTCTGTCGCCGCTTATGATACTCTTACTATTATTTTTCAAGCCTTTTTTTTTACATAAAAAAAACTGTTTATTTAGTTTATATTAAAGCCGCGTATCGATTACGCGCGCGCCATTAATGATCTCGCCGACCAATGCGTTCCGCGAACGCGCTCCAAATGTTCGACGTGTTTGATACACTAAGCGCATGTTCCAATGTTTGACCGTTCAACATGGATGTCGGTCGTGTACGAGCAGCTACCGCTTTCATAGTTCTATGCATCTTCTCTGAGCTTTTGCTATTCCACAGCCGATCTTTTAAACTGTATAATTAATTTACGGCAACTTTGGTTATCCATAGCTCCGGACGCAACAAACACACGAATGAAAACAATCGTCCCAACTAGCGCGCGCGTCATAACTTAAATTACTTTGATACGCGGTAAAAAACCGACACTAGATGGAGCGACCCGCTCCACGCTTGAGCGTTCTAACGAACGATTTGGCGCGCGTTCAAAAGCGGTATCCATTTCGCGCGGCTGGAGCGCGCGCCAATGTTTGACCTCTGTGGAGCGCATAATCGATACGCGGCTTTACAAATTATTTATTTAGGTATGAAATTATCAGTCATAATACGTAATATCTTAATGCGCTAATCTAATAAAAATTATCTCTAATTATGATAAAGTGGCAAAGTGACCACCGCGTTATTTAACAGTGTATTGAACCCATACAGGTCTCAACTCAACAATATTTCACAGTTATTTCTTCGAAAATTTTATTTTCTAATACATAATTAGCTATTTTCTTTTATTTTCCTCGTTAAGTCTTTTACTAGCTGTGCCCCACGGTTTCATCCGCGTATATTTCGCGTCTGAGCCGCGCGACATGACATGACACCTGGCTTATATACGCGTACGCGTCCAAATAACATGCTATAAAGAGCAAAGTTTATCTTCTAAAATTGTCTTAATGATGAAGTAACTTTTACCCGTGACGATTAATATGCCATGCCTAATAATAACGCTCATAAATATTTTTTTTTATTTTCAATAATTTTTTGTAGTTTATGTATAAGAAATAGGCATTTATGGTATCGCGGCCTTTTTTTAATGAAATAAAGCACAAACTTTTATAAAACATTATATTTACGTATCGCTAACAATTACACCAGAGCACGCGGATAAAGCAGTTCGGGAGCGCTTTTCTTCCGACTTGCATAACAAAAATATTTAAGGCTTTCACAAGCCTGAATAACCTTGACGAAACGGCGATCGCAGAGATTTTAGTCGACGTCAACACCGTCTAGCAACTACGTTCTGTATTACTTATAAAAGTGCAAAGATTAATAGACTGCAGAGATGACAATTATATAAGTGACATACCGCCTGTTATGCTTGCGCATCACTGAGAATTATGTCGCGGTTACGCATCTTCAATTACATTGTGCTGTAGCTTTGTCCGGTAGGCGTCACGAGCTATCAAGTGTTCAAGTTTCAAGTACGTAAGAGTTTTTTATTATATATGTTAAATCGTATTTATTTGTGTCGATTATACAGTAATTTATGCGAACTGAGTGAGTAAACTACTCTGTGGCTATAGCTCCCCATTTACAGAAATAATTTACATACAAGGCTACCAAATCAACGAAAATTTCGCCATTTTGGAGCCGAAAATAATTAATTATAGCTAAACAAAACAAAATTACACTGCCATTAACATTCAGTGGCTTCCCACATGATAGATGAAGAGATTAAAAATAGATTGAGTTAAACAATTGATATTTTCAAAAGTTATTGTGTTTACAAGCCTTGGGGACATGATAAATCCACACCTTAAGCCACTAAAACCCCTTTTTTTATTTAAAAATAGCAACTAATCGATTTTAAAAAAATATTAATAAGTTCAACAATCATTTATCTTTCTAACAATGTGCTTTTTATATCATTTATATGTATAATATGATTGCTAGATACGATTTATTCGATAAAACGTTGGAATCTTAATTTTTAGGCGATAGTAGTGTTCTACTAGTACTAGTACTTGCGCTTTCGCTTAAGGTATGCAAAATGCATTTTTCAATTTCACTAATCAACGTCGCCGCGAAAATTTCTTCTTCTTTGGGCACTTTAAAAATTTATTTATTTAGAAAATAATATTTACAGTTACCAGTGTACAAATATCAACTAAATTAAGTATTTCTAGGCATAAAAATATTTATAATTCAATATAAACTTTTAAAAAACTAATATATATTTGAACGAAGTCGCTCCAACACCGACGCGCGGTCCACCCTCGATGATGTCCGAAAACGGACTGCGACAGGGCGACGCGACGGAGCATGCGCGCTCGCGTAAATATATTATATATATTTACGCGAGATATCGCGTAAATATATAAAACGGGGAATAAAAATAAAACTCTCAATTAAAAATATTAATATCTTAAGACCTTTTTTTAGTGTAAGAACTATTTAAAAAGCTTGCTTGTGCCGTTTTGGAGAAATTTTGCAAAATATGACAAAGATAGGTACTCTTTGGGGATTTTTGTCTAATAAGGAAAAAATAAAATTTTGTTCAATTAAAAACATTTACCAAATCCTCTTTTGTTACCCTGTATTTTTTCTTTGTGGATTAAATGAACAGTTATTGAGATTTTTTTACTTAAATATCCAACATTTAGGCATTTCAAACACTGTTAAGGCCTTAAGGCTGAGAGGTGCAGCCTAATACTAGACACCATATCTATATCTATACTTAATATAATAAAGCGGAAGAGTTTTTTGTTTTTTTGTTTGTTTAAACGCGCTAATCTCTGGAACTACCAGTCCGATTTGAAAAATTCTTTTTGTATATTATAGCCAGATTCATGTAGAATAGTATATGCTATAGTATATGCTAACATTAAGCTATAGCACTCAGCTAGCCTAAAACATGGATATTTGTTAAGCAAGTCAGAAGAAAAAGCACTCCCGAAATGATTTATCCGCGTACGCTGGTGTTATCGTCAGGGATACGTAAATACAATGTTCTAGAAAAATATAGACCTTTACTCCGTCTAAAAAAAAGTCTGCAATACCATATGTCTATTTTTTATACATAAGCCATAATTAGGTATTTTATGACAAAAAAATATTGAAAATTAATAAAGTGATTTATGAGCGTTATTATTAGGCATGGCCTATTTATCCTTACGAACGAAAGTTACTTCATCATCAAGAAAATTTTATGAAGATAAACTTTGTTCTTTATACCATGTTATTTGGACGCATAGTTTAAGAGATAATGTAAAATTAAAATAATTCAATACTTGTCTGGGCGCGCGAACGACACATAACCTTAGCCGCCCGGTGAGAACTGCGAGAACTGCTCAACCGGGAGGGAGAGGGAAAGTGGATAAAACTTAACTTCGCTCTACATCATACATAATATGCCGACAGATAAAAGTACTCCATTAATTATGCCAATTTTTCCATCCATTGCTATCAAATAAAATATTTAATTGCAATTATAAAATGCTTGAGCTAGGTCATGTCGCGCACCTCCAACACGTGATGACGCGGGTGAAACCGCGGGGCGCAGCTAGTATATACTATTCATCATTAATCTAAAATATTAACATAATCTAAGGCTATCATATTATACAAAAATAATTATCTAAATCGGATTGGCAGTTACAAAGATTAGCGTGTTTAAACAAACAAAAAAAGCTCTTCCGTTTTATTATATTACCACGTTCCGTGTGGATTTTAGTAATTTATTTTAAACTAACTTGAAATTTTTAATATAGCAAATTCGGGTGACAATGCAAGATTATGGTAAAAATTTATTTAAAAAAAAAACTAAAAAAATTCTCTTGTTAATAGCATAGATAGATAAGCTACCGTCTTACGAAAACCACAATTATCAGTTTCATATTGAATCCATACAATTCTTTAATATCGATAACGGAACGATTTGCAATGGGTAATTTTAAATATTAAGATAAGGTGGAATAGGTATTCTATTATTATTATTTATACTTTATTGCATATCACAAAAACGATATCAAAAAGCAGATAACAGGGATTATAGATTACTATTTTAACTAATCTATCTCACATCTAGCATGTGTTCTCCTACAATAGAAATATATGTTTTTGAATGCTTGACAGGCTGACTGGCGATCTTGCGATTTCAATATCTGACATCTAGTTTTTATTCCACATTAAACCTTTTATTTACATTTTATTATATGCAATATTAAAAACTATAACAATAATAAAAAAACTAAAACTAGAAACTTAATTATCATATAGTCCTACTCCCCGCGGTATCGTGCCAAGAACGCTGGCTGCGTTTCCCCGCTGAATGGCTATACTTAGCCTTTGAGCGATAAAAGAACCAGCCCTCTTATCACCAGCAACAACGACTAACTGCAAATGGAGTTCCTTTAGGAACTTCACCGCACGTGGACTCCACGGACCGATAGTCTCTACAGCAAATGGCACAAATATGTAGTCACCTCTCAGAGACTCATCTTTGCGCCACTTACTCAGTTCAGCTGCCTCTGATGCCGCCCCGGCTCTAAACGAGGTACCCCTGAGATGAGAGGCCGTCAGAGTGTCTACGCAAGTAGCATCCCACACTAGGGCTTTACCTCTCTCCCAAGGGACCAATGTCATACCGTCGGGTTTCCTGCCATCGTCTTTAAATATTCCACAAGGCTCTAAAACCGAGGGAACATTTATAGAGACAAGAGCCCTTCGGATGACATCGTTCAAAGACACAGTTGTCGTGAAAACCTAACGGCACTTTTCTTACATGAAAGCCCGTGGAGCCCAAACTTGTCGACGCTGCTACCACAGGGGCACTGATGGGGTTGACAAATCGCCGCTCCTAGTCGGATTCCTACGGCAATGCGCAAGCTTTCCCCATCAAGTAATGTGCCGAGATTGCTTGATGGTAAAACGTGTAACCAGTGACTAGATTCCTTAGTCGAAACAGCTAGAAGGCGTGCCTTATCTTGGTCACTATGGAAATTATGAAACAAATCTTTCTGCACGCCCCGTACCAACGGAATATCCCACTGTTTTTGTTGGTCAACTTCCAGTTGAACATTTTCACCGGGACAGAGCGTTCGCCATGTCTGCCCTGCCTCCGTAGCAAAGCACAGGTCTACTTTATTATTTAAAATGATGTTACATAAGTCACTGACACTATGCACGGAAGCAAGGAAAGCAGGCAATGCAACGCTAGAAAGATTTCTCACACCAATACCACCAAATTTTATAGGTAAAATTTAAAATTTTATCTTGTCACTTTTTATTGCATCTCGACATAACCATATCATTTAAATATGGTATAATCTTTATATATAAAAATTACATGTCAGATTGTTTGTCCGCGATGGACTCCTAAACTATTAATTTCAATGAAATTTTGTACACTGTGTTCAGTTTGGTCCAACTTGACAGATAGGATACTTTTTATCCCGACCCTTCAATATTTTTTTATTGCGTTTTTAAAGATTTTTTCATAGGAAAGGTCGTCGAAAAGGGCAGAACAACGTCTGCCTATATATATAGATACTAGCTCGCCAGGCAGACGTTGTGCAGCCCTTTCCAACGACCCTTCCTATAAAAATCCTTAAATTCGCAATAAAAAATGTTGAGGATCATTTATCGGGATAAAAACTCTCCTATCTCTCAAGTTGGATCAAAATGCACACAGAGTACAAAATTTCATTGAAATCAGTTCAGTAGTTTAGGAGTCCATCGCGGACAAACAACGTGACACGTAATTTTTATATATATATATATATATATATATATATATATATTATATATATATATATATATATATATATATATATATATTTAAAATAGTTATTAAGTAATGTAGTAAGTGAAGGTTGCAAAATCTTCGTTGCATCCTCTTTAGCCATCTCTTACTACCCAAACCTGACGATTTGAGTTTTAGTTGTTACTACGCCTAAACCTTACGATGAACTGAATGAATATTATTACTGATTTTAATTAATATTTTTATCTCCCTCAGATCGACGGAACGCGAATCAGTCGCCGTGACATGTCGCCTGCTGGTAGAGTTCGCACGACTGGCACGGCCAAAGATCGAGTGAGTTTCGCTTTCTCTCAATTTCAAAATTATTCCTAGTTTTGGTAGTTACGTATAGTCAAATAATACTCTATTTCAAAGCTGTTTTAGATAGAACATATACCTACAGCGATAAATATGCTCCTGGATGGTCGGATGCGTGAGAGCTCTATGCTAGGGCCTTACCTGTCGATAGCGGCTAGGGTAAATATGAAAGTACGAGTACATAATTACTGCTTGACTAAATTAGTAAAAGTGAATTCTGTCACTTCTTACCTATTACTTATAGCTTTGGCGACAAGCGATTTTAAGATTTATTATTGTTGTTGCGTGCTATTTCGCGTTTTTGTTGTTACTACGATATTGGATATTGGATTTCTTTCAAATGTAATTAGGTACTTACTTAATGTTTACATCTATAAAAACTATCGTTAAAATCTTTCAGTGACAAAGCTCTTTACGATATGACCTTTTTTTACGAACAGTATTATTTAAGGTTTTCCATTACATACTTGTTACGTGGTAGAGCCATGCTCCAGCTATTTAAATAGTATAGTTGTAGCACGAATGGGTCAGCTCGACCGGGGAAGGACCACGCTCTCACAGAATACCAGCGTAAAATAGCAGCTTAATGGAAAAGAGGCATTCTATATTAACGGCCTCACGGCTGACAACGCATCTGCATTTTAATTCGCTAACGAAGTTAGATGTAAATGTCTATGGGCCACAGCAACCACTTACCATCAGGTGGACTGTGTGCTCGTTTGTCACCCTTATTCTATAAAAAAACATGTAACATTAATGGCAGTAAAATTATAATTGGAAGTCACACACAACCTGCAATACGATAAATTCTCATTTAAAAAAATATAACACATCTTTATTCGTGTTTTTTTTTTTCGTTGTATGTATGTAAATCAATTTTTATAACTAGCCAATAATTTAAAAACACAAGACTTACGCATAATTTTCATTCAATTCATTCATTAAAATATTTTTTTATTCCTGCATTAAGTTCATTCATTCACCAAATCTCTCAATCTATCAAAAGTGCGCTGCTGAACAAAGGATTACCCTATAAATTGCCTCGTGAAGGATATTGGCTATAGTTGCCATGCTTGGCAGGTGGGTCGGATAGTGCAGTATTTTATTATTTAATTTACTATTACTATTAGGAAAATGCTGGTGCCTAATCTCCTGTTTAATTTTTCTATGTCCTCTCAGACACTCACGGGGAAGATAGCTTATCATAAGATCGTAAAGAAACGCAGTAAAATCAAAGTAATTGACATAGGGCAACGGATAAGTAACTAAAAATGACAATGGGCCGGTCTTATAGCTCTAAAAACAGACAACCAAAGAATAAATTCCCGAAGGAGTTTCCAGCTTCAAGGACGCCGTAACATCGCATCCTTCAAACTGAAATCCTCCCCAACGATATCCTAAATTTTATTATGTCAAGATTAAGTGAGCCTTAGTGACATACTTCTCGGAGCATCTATTCTTTACATCAGCAAATTGTTTTTTCACGCGGTTTTTTATGGTCTCTCTTACATAGAACAAACAAAAATATCTATAAAACCCGCGTGAAAGAACATATAGCTGATGTGAAGAAAATAGACGCTCTGGGGAGTCTGCAGTATGTCAACACGTTTAGGATTGTCCCAGCCATTATAAAGGGAAGATAACTGGGTGCCACCACCTGCTTGGGATCCCATAATTAATAAAATTGAATCCAAGCACAAGCATACTTACTGCAAGACTTCGAGATACTGTAAGCACGTTCTGCATAGATTGGAGCAAAAATTTGAAAAGTGGCCTTCGTTAACTATGACATCGGGACGTCAAACACCTTAGTCGCTCCCGTGACCATGGGTGCCGGAAGTGCCCGAAACGTCGAGAATTTAAAAAAAATTTAATTAAACGCGGTAAAAATCGATAAAATTACTTTTATTCCATATATCCTATTGATTTGCACGCCGATAAAGCAGTATTTTTCAGTGTTACTGTATTTTAAGTGTCCTACACTTGTCGCCTACCTTACCAGCATGAGGCTGCAACTCAAGAATTTCTTAGAGAAATTCAGTTCGGTTCTTAGAGCTTATACAATTTTTTGGTATATTTATTATATGACCAGCTCTTTGCCACTTCGACTTACTTATCCATTGGGCTATGGCAATCACTTTGGTTCTACTGCTAATATTTCTTTACGATTTTATGATTAGCCATTCAGCGCGCTATATTTTTTATAATATTGACAACTTCGTCGTGTAGGGGTGGCATAAGGGAATCCACTACCTCATATCTTCCCGTGGGTGTCTGACGAGGCGTCAGAGGAAAATTAAACAGTAGCATTTTTCTAATAGCAAATAAAATAATAAAATACTCCAGTTTCCAACATGCCTATCAAGGGTAGCAACTATGGCCGACATCCCTTATAAAGCAATCTATGGGAGAGTCCTATGCTCAGGTGCGCACTTTTGATAGACATTTGATGAATTAATTAATTGAGCCAAAATCATGTGACAGTCCTTACGGTCTTTAAATTATCGAATAGTTCTAAAATTTGTTTTACGTATATACAACAAAAAAAAACATAAAAATAGTGTGTTGAAAAAAAACGCAAAGTTTACTTACTTACCTACTTTACTTTGTAATGTGTGCATGAGCGTATCGATATTGAAATAAGGTTGAATTAAGGTTTTCACTAAGTTCTGATTGATAAATTTAGATTTTTTTTTTAAAACTAGTCACTAAATCTTAACACATATTTCACAGCGAAACGTATAGGCTTTCTAGAGTTATTCGATGATATGTTATCTTCAAGCCAGAATCCTCCCTAAGACTTATGAATAACTCCGTGTCCATTAGAGCGATGTATTTTAATCTCGGTATATGAAAGTCACCAATTAGTCACTAAATCTTGAAATAGGAATTACATTTCAAATCCAGACAAGAATTGTGTTTTCGCGGTGAAGTTGCTAGCTTGAAAATTAGGCTAGAATTCTTCCAAAAAAAAAGGGCTATACCTCTTAAAGTATTAAGTCACTTTTTTCTCTTAAGTCACTAATTGTCACCATTCAATTATTGACTATATTTTGTCATAATAAAATTTAGGGTATCATTGGGGAGGATTCCAACTTGAAAGACGCGTATCATCCCGTGGATGTCGTAAGAAGCGACACAGGGAAATTGAAATAGGAGATGACCAGCAGATCTTTCTAAATAACTCAAAAATGATTTTAAAAAAAACTGAGTTTGTCAATCCGCCTGTCAAGCGGTGTAACTACGGCAAATATAAATCCTCCTTTGTGAGGCAAATTATTAGGCCAATATTTAGCAGTGGACTTTAATAGGCTGTAATAGATGAATACAAACTGTTTGTTTCGTGCGTTATTCGAACCCTTGGCCTAACCGGCTGGCAATAGTTTTTTTTTTAATTTTCTTGTTACAACTAGTAGGATGCCGGGGGCTATCTCCTGATTTGTTTCCCTCTTACGACACGCACGGGACGATATGGGGTAATGGATATTTTTACACGGGGCCTAAAAATAATTGTGGTTTGGATGTGTATCCTTGTGCACTTTATGTATGTAAATAGCCAGCCATAGTACAATTGCATCATGCCTTTACGATTAAGCAGTAGAAGCGAGACGTGTTGATTTGTTGCGCAGGGCGGCGGGTACAGCGCGGCGCGCTCGCAGTCGGCGGCGGGCGGACGCAGCAAGTCGCCGCGCCGCTCGCTGTCGCCGCCCAGTGACCGCGACGCCTGGCGCTACACAGGTGCCGCGTCCGCCGACCTCTCTGTCGACTGACAATCGTCGGCTTTGTACTGCTGGTTTCCGACTCTTCCGATCTTTCATACCGTTCAACCGCCGAAGGCGACATCGATATTGTGATCGAAGTCGCCTTATTATCTGCGGCAACTGCAACTGTCTCTACTACCAACACAACATTCCCTATGAAATCTTTTTACGTGAAATAAACTACCGATTGCGACTCTCATTACTGCCGCCGTGTGACCTTATCGAAGTGCCGTCGGGTTGTGGTCGCTGGCCGCACTTCGGTCTCACCGCCTGTGGAACTGTGAGCGGGCCCGACCCCGCACGGAACACTCGCGATTCGCACGGTCTTTCGCACCCGCTCACCATCACTCTACTTCACTTATCACTTACTGTCTCGACTTTGATTTTTATTTTCACGCATCTTCCGCCGACCTCGTCCCACTCTACCTTATACGAGCACGCTCTTCACTCTTGTACATTCGTAATTATGCGCTACTTTTACGCAGGTTTTCTTATTTTTGCATTTACATATACTGTGTAAACGTATCGCAAAATCTCATGAGATTCGCATGTCATTTTAAAACTGTTCTGGTTTCTCTTTATTAAGCTTCTTCAAGGTATAGACGTAGATAATATTTTGAAGATGATTTCGAGCGAATATAAGAAGAAATGTGTTTGAAATTTGAATAGAAGGGGTTGTAAAGAAGGTAAAGTGTGGTTGCACGAGGTAGCGAATGTGACGTTGCAGTGAGCGGGGAGCGCGCGGGTGGGGAGGCGCGGCTGCCGACGCACGCGTACGCGCCGCGCTTCCAGTCGCGCTCCGCCACCGCCACGCCCACCACCAGCCCCAAGAAGCGACAGCTGCCGCAAATACCGCACCAGGTACACACGCTATGTCTCACGGAGACCGGCGAGCCTCACTCGCCATTCCATCCATCCATTATTGCCTATAAAAGTCCACCACTGAACATTGGCCTCATGGTTAGATTGCCTCATACGCGAGATGACAACTGCAGTTTTTTTTTATTATTTCAGTTGTTATTATGAAAATTCTACTGCCAATCTTCTGTTTTAGTTTCCCTCTGTCGCCTCTTATGACACCCACGGGATAATAATATGGGATAAAGGTTTCTATTACGCCGTCACTAAAGCAGCACATCATCATCATCATCATTACAGCCCTTCACAAGTCCACTGCTGAACATAGGCCTCCCCCAAAGAATGCCACAAAGCACGGTCCTGAGCCACCTGCATCCATTGACTTCCTGCATATCTTACCAGGTCGTCACTCCATCTAGTGGGGGGACGCCCTACACTTCGCCTGCCGGTACGAGGCTGCCACTCGAGAACCTTTCTTCCCCATCGGTTGTCGGTTCTTCGAGCTATATGGCCGGCCCATTGCCACTTCAGCTTACTAATCCGTTGGGCTATGTCGGTCACTCTAGTTCTACTGCGGATATCCTCATTTCTGAGTTTATCACGCAGAGAAACTCCGAGCATAGCCCTCTCCATAGCTCGCTGAGCGACCTTGAGCTTCCTCATCCGGCCAGCAGTGAAGGACCACGTCTCAGTTCCGTATGTCATCATTGGCAACACGCACTGGGTGTACAGTCTCGTTTTCAAGTTTTGAGGTACACCTGACGAGAAGATGTGCCGTAATTTTCCGAACGCTGCCCAACCGAGTTGAATCCGTCGATTGACCTCTCGGTCGAAGTTGGACTTACCTAGTCGGACTATTTGTCCCAGGTAAACATACTCGTCAACAACTTCGAGCTTAGTGTTCCCAACAACTACCGGCATAGGTGTGACATGGACATTAAACATGATCTTTGTTTTGTCCATGTTCATCTTAAGACCTATCCGTTGGGAAACACTATTGAGGTCATTGAGCATAGTGCTTAGGTCCTCCAGCGATTCTGCCATAAGGACTATATCGTCGGCAAATCGAAGGTGAGTGATGTACTCGCCATTGATGTTGATACCGTATCCTTTCCAGTCCAGAAGCTTGAAAACATCTTCCAATGCAGCGGTAAAGAGTTTCGGGGATATGACGTCACCCTGTCTTACACCTCTCTGCAATTGGATAGGTTTCGTACTCTGGTTCTGTACTCGGATAGCCATCGTAGCCCTACTGTACAAGCACTTCAACACTTCGATATACCGACAGTCAACTTGGCATCGCTGAAGGGACTGCAGCACCGCCCAAATTTCGACGGAATCAAAGGCTTTCTCATAGTCCACATACGCCAGACATAGTGGCAAATTGTACTCCTAGGACTTCTGTACAATTTGCCGAAGGGTATGTATGTGGTCTATGGTGCTAAAGCCTTTTCGGAAACCGGCTTGTTCGGGAGGCTGGAAGTCGTCAAGTCTGCGCGCGAGACGATTCGTAATGACTCTCGAAAACAGCACGTAGACGCGGCTCAGAAGGGAAATCGGTCTGTAGTTCTTCAAAAGAGCGTTGTCGCCTTTCTTGAAGAATAAGACCACCGCACTTCTGCTCCACGTCTCCGGTGTAATGCCACCATGGAGGACGGAATTAAAGAGCCTCTGAAGGACTTCCAGTACCGGTTTTCCACCCGCTTTCAGAAGCTCCGCTGTAATTCCATCCTCGCCTGGGGCCTTGCCGTTTTTAAGGTGCTGGAGAGCCATTCTAATCTCGCTCAGACTGACGTCCGGGATATCATCGGAATAATGTCGGATAAGACGCTCTTGGATCGTTACTCACACTTGTGTGCGGCTCCAACGATGACGTGTACAGCTGCCCATAGAACCTCTCAATCTCACTCAAAATCTCAGGTGTCCCGGAAACGATGCTGCCACATTCTGTCTTCAGCTTTGACAGTTGGCGCTTTCTGGCAGACAGATCTCTGGCAAAGACTTTGGAGCCTTGGTTCCGCTCGATCGCTTCTTCAATACGAGCTGTATTGAATTTGCGTAAGTCCCGCCGCATGCATTTGGAGATCTGTCTGTTCAGTTGCCTGTATGCTGTCAAATCTGTTGAAGAATGTAGCTTCATCTCCCGTCTAACAGCCATGAGATTAAGAGTGTGATCGGAGAGTTTTTGTGTTCTTCTGCGGCGGGTCTTGCAGAACTTAGCTCCGACCGCATGTACAGTTTCCACGAGCTTGTCATTCAAATCGTCCACTTCATTGCAGTCTTCTAGGCACTGAAAACGGTTTTGTAACTCGAGCTGAAAGATTTCGGGACTTTGGATTAGAGCACGAGGGGGACGGAGCGTTGACTTCATTAGACGAGACCTCTCCAACTTAACGTTTAGGTTCAGTGTGCCTCTAACCATTCGGTGATCGCTGTCGGTTTTCACCCTCGCGATCACTGAGACATCACTGAACAGTTGTCGTCTGGTCGTCATAATGAAGTCAATCTCATTTTTTGTCGAACCGTCGGGGCTCGACCAGGTCCACTTCCTGTGGGGCCGCTTCTGGAAGAAAGAGTTCATCATAAAGAGTCCCTCTTTCTCCATGAAGTCGGCCAGCTGCTGGCCCCTTGGGTTCCGTTGCCCTATTCCAAATTTCCCTACTTTCAGCTCACCGTTCTCTCTTGTGCCTAGTTTTGCATTGAAGTCTCCCATCAACACCGTATATTGGGTTTTGGAGGAATGCATGGCTCTAGAGATATCCTCATACATTTCCTCCACCTCCTGATCGGGGTGTGCCGAGGTTGGTGCGTAAACCTGTATGACCTTCAGCGAATACCGTTTGGTTATTCTGAGTATAAGGTACGCAACCCTCGTCGACACACTCTCAATCTTTACAACGTTGTTAACGAGAGACTTGTGGACGATAAATCCGACACCTCCTTGGGACAGATGGTCGCCCTCCCGGTAATAGAGCAAGTTGCCGGATTCGAGGATTACCGTGTCCTCCCCCTCTCTTCGGACTTCGGATAATCCTATAATATGCCAGCGTAACTTGTCTATCTCTTCTTCCAGCTCCACAATCTTCTCGTCAGTCCTCAGGGTGCGTGCGTTGTATGTTGCCAGGTCGAGTCGTCGTAGGTGGCAACCGAACCTCCACCGGAGATTCTTAGCACCCCCTGCCCCGCCGTTACCATGGTCGCCACCGTAGTCAGGAATAGCGGGGCCGCCGGGGACTGGGGGCCGTTTATTATTGTCATTGCTCATGGGGGGTATATTGCCATAGTTGCCACGCTTGGCGAGCGGCTTGGCAACCGCAGTTTTTTTATTGTTATTTTGGCTATTATCAGGAAGATGCTGCTGCCCATCTCCTGCCTGTTTCCCTTTGTCGCCTTTTACGACACCCACGGGAAGATATGGGGTAGTGGATATTCTTAACCGCCACTACACGGCATGGAACACCATAATTAACGGATTAGTATATACGGATCGTCTGACGACCAAAAGTCCAGCGAACAACAACCAATCAAAATTTCACAGACGTAATCGGACACAGTACCGGCGCGGTGTTTACGGCCACCTACTCGCCTCCACACCATCGTGAGACAGGCAAAACTTCGAACTAATGCTTGCCAGCTGGTGGATTCTTAAAAAGCCCTCTGACTCACGAACTGAAATGGCTGTTCATCAAATGGTCGCTTTAGTCTTTGTACTATTTAATAAAATGATTTTTAAAATATAAAAAGAATAATAGGTAATAGAAATTACGAGAATGATAATGACGATGATGATGGTGAGAATGTTGTTCACCTGATCAATTACAGGCTGCGAAAAAAATTGGAACACCATGGGGTTTGATTCGATGCCGTATAACCCGACTTTGTCTCACGAGGTGGGTATGCGTAGGCATTTACCCATGTAAAAAAAATGGTGCAGTGTCAGAGACATGGGTATAATTTATATATTTCTAGTCCTAACCGACCCGTACCTGTTATACGTAAGTCACTCAATAAGTTTTGAGATATACAAAATGTATTCTAGATACTATTAATATTTATTTTACATCTTTTCAAAATATTCTCCATCATGGTCTATACAAAGTTCCATTCGCCTAACCCAACCCTGAAAACACTTTTGCCAGTCTTGATCTGACAGGTCGGAAATCGCTTCTTCGTAGGCAGCCACGGCTTCTTCGCCGCTTGAAAAAAACTTGCCTTTTATTTTTTCTTTGACTCTTGGGAACAAAAAGAAATCACAAGGAGCTAAGTAAGGGCTGTAGGGTGGGTGACTTAGAGTTTCAACACCAGATTCCTCAATAAATAAAACAGTCGCAAATCATTTAATGAATGAGCGAGAGTAGGAATTAATAAAAGTAGGCGAAAGTTATATGAGCTTTATAAGGAAAGCTTTATAAAAAATGTTATATTTAGAGATTACGTAAAAACATATTCTAAAATATTAAAAAAAATGTGCTCCACAGCTAAGGCTTTACATTTAAGTAATAAAATTAAAACTACATCCAATAAAATTAAAATAATCTGGAAAATAATAAATAGTGAAACGGGCAAGGTCAAACCGCGCAACTCGGGTTTTCAATTGAATAATAATAATGATTTAACTCGATCTGATCAAAACGTTGCTATGGCTTTTGAGAAATTGAAAACTAAATCATTAATTACTTCTCCTACTGTCGCCGAATCATTGCTTAAACAAAATGTAAAGACTTGTTCAAATACTTTTAAATTCCACAGAGTACTGCCAAAAGATATCGTTAAATATTTTAAAACGATTGATGTTAAGAAAATGGCAGACTTATGGGGGATTTCCGTTAAAGTTATTTTATCAATAATAGATATAATAGCACCTTATCTAGCCTCTATATTTATTACGAGCGTCGAATCTGGTGTGTTTCCTGATTTAATGAAACATAGTAAAGTCATACCTTTATTTAAATCTGGTAGTACATTAGACCCCGCCAATTTTAGACCAATTTCTGTACTACCAATATTTAGTAAAAATTTTTTAAAAAATAATTTTAGATCAGATGTTTAAGTTTCTTTAATATTAATAAATTGATCCATAAAAATCAATTCGGTATTACAAGGGGTCGCTCGACAACTGATGCTGGAGTTGAGCTTATTAAACATATTTTTTGTGCATGGGAGAATTCAGAGGATGCTTTGGGTATATTTTGTAACCTTTCCAAGGCCTTCGACTGCGTTTACCATGAGACATTAATCAGGAAGCTACAGTACTATGGTGTGAAGAACACAGCGCTTAAACTTATTATTTGATATTTAAGTAATAGAATGCAGAAAGTTATTATCAATGGTAAAAGTTCCTCCGGGTCATCTGTACTAATTGGTGTCCCTCAGGGCTCCATTCTCGGCCCATTCCTATTTCTAGTGTATATTAATGACTTACCTTCTCTTGTATGGGATAATCAAGTTATAGTACTATTTGCTGATGATACTTCCTTTATTTTTAATCTTAAACGTCAATCATTTAAATGTGACGAATTAATGCATTGGTTTAACGTTAATAATCTACATTTAAACGGAAATAAAACTAAATGTATTAAATTTACAACAACGAATGTTAAAAATCTGAGTACCAATGTGTTTTAAATAGGAAAGAACTGAGCCCTGTTGAATCTGTGGCGGCGCTGTCGTCGCGCCACAAGCGAAACACATCGAAGCCTAAATCTCGCTAACAAAGTTCCGAAATTAAAGCAATATATATAGAATAGCTCCGAACTACCACTCGGAGCGTTGGCCGCTCCCCGGGCAGAACACCTTGCCCGGCGGGAGATCTCCCCTTTTCCTTCTTCCCGCCACAAATCCACTGTTTTTCTTGGCATCACTCTCGACGCAAAGCTTCAGTGGGGCCCCATATGTCTAAAGCAAGCAGACTAAGTTCTGCAGCCTATGATGTAAAAAAGATTAGAGGCCTCACTAGTGTCGAGACAGCTAGATTAGTTTATTTCAGTTATTTCCATAGCATAATGTCTTATGGGATTTTGCTATGGGGAAATGCGGCTGATTCAGAAACTATTTTTGTTTTACAAAAGAGGGCCATTAGAGCTATTTACAACCTAAAACTGAGAGAGTCTCTTAGAGATAAATTTAAAGAAATAAATATATTAACTTTGGCCTCTCAGTATATTTACGAAAATTTAATGTATGTTCACAAAAACAAAGGTAGTTTTAGTAAAAAAAGTGATATACATTCTGTAAACACTATGAACAAACACAAGCTAGTGATATCAGTTTCTCGATACCACAGAGTCAGTAACTTATTCTTGGGACTTTTTCTTGCTTTTAAAAAAAAAGTCCCGCTGGGTTTCTTGCTGGTTCTTCCCAGTACAGAGGTTTTTTTCCGAACCAGTGGTAAAATAAAAAATTACTTTCAATAAGAATTACACATGTGATCTATATTGAATAAAAAATTATTCTATTCTATTCTATTCTAAATGCTTTTGTTCTAAGGGCGGTATGTGAAAAGGCGTTATCGTGATGCGTGCTTCAGGGAATTATGCTAACCGGTCTTTGGTCTTCTCTCCCGCACAGCTTGAAAAGCTTCGGGTAATGCAACTGTTGTATACTATTCAGAGTTGACTGACCTACAGTTTTCCAGCATTGACGTCGACAAATGTCCGATCCGCAAAAAAAAACTAGCCACCATTTTTTTGCCAACGTTGCGAGGTCTTTGCATTTTTATCGGTAACTGTCCTTCTAAGTAGACCCATACCGATGGTTGCCTTTTATTTTCCGGATCATATTGATAGATCCATGTCTCGTCACCAGTAACGATTTCTGAAACACGCCTAGATGCCCCGTTTTCAAAACGTAGACGCATTTCACGGCACCAATCCACACGAGTCTGTTTTTCGCTTTCGGAGTGTAAACGAGGGATTCATCGACAACAAAGCCTCCTCACTCCAAGATGTTGATGTAGGATAATGCTCTCCGAAATAATGCCTACAATCTTTTCGATGTCCGTATATGTGATTCGTGGGTCTTCTCGCACCAATTTTTCAGTAGTCCATACATTTTCTTACAGTTTGTGGGGCCCCAGTTCATTCAATTCATTGGTCATCTTTAAGATTAATTTTACCCCTTTTGAATTCAGCAAACCACCTAAAAATTGTTGCGCGTGATGGAGCTGAGTCCCCCAATACTATTTGTAACCGTTGTAAACTTAATTGTTCGGTTAAACCAAATTTAAAATCATAATATATCATAGCGCGCAAGTGTTCACGGTTAAGATCCATCGTTTTAAATGAAAAGCGCGGGAAGCGTTGCAGGAAAATTAATAGAACTTTGATTTTTTTTAATATTGAGCAATTGGCTTATGGAGTTATATGTTTAAATAAATTTGCTTTTTAGAAACATATAACACGGGTGCGTTCCATTTTTAAATTTCGTGCATCTCAAAACTTATTGAGTGACCTACGTATTGTTTCTCATAATGCCGCTTCTTAAAATCTGCGACCAGGTCTGTATCCTCCCCCTCCTTTAAAATGCTACTGTTGAGTTGGATATCATTAAAAAGGAGAACCACTTTTAACAAGCTTAAATTTAAAAAATATCAAGCTTCAAAGTAACCCGCAATGTTTCCCTCTCCCTTTCTTAAATTCGTACTTAAAAATCTAATTAAATAGTTCTTAGTGAATACTGCATTTATAATTTTTCTTTTTAGGAACATATAACACGGGTGCGTTCAATTTTTAAATTTTGAGCATCTCAAAACTTTATTGAGTGACCTACGTAGTGCCTAGGTGGTAAGACTGAAGATAAACTAGAATTCATAGAACGGGCAAAATCACAACCAAAATAAGTCCGAAAACCAACAACTAGTTTTTTGCACATTCCTCCTGGTATGCAGATCTTAAACCCACCTCTTAAGTCGACCGCGAACTAAACTATGTAAACTATATATTTTAGTTATACTAAGCTAACCTGGAAAATCGTTGCACGTCCACCGAAAAATAAGCTAAAACAAACAACACTAAGCGAAATGCGCCAGAGGGGTAAGGTAAGGGGGTGAGAGGCGCTTAGCTTAGTTCGCGTAATTTCGGATCGGCCTACACAACTAAGTCAGTTTGATTTAGTTTGGCTATTTTACCTAGCTTAGCTGGCATAGTTAGCGGTGGACGCACATGTATGAAAAACTGGCTCAGCTATGCGAGCTAAGATAAACTAAGTTAGTTTAATTTGCGGTGGACGTTCGGCTTTAATCTCAACAACAAATGAGTACGAATATATGAAAAGATTTAATTTTATTTAATGTTTTACAGCAAAGCAACCAGAGGGCGGTGCGAGCTCAGGTGTCGGCGGACTTTGAGGAACGTAAGTGGATCGCCCCGCATCACATTGGCGCCACACTCACGTACCGCAGCACGCCTCAAGGTCAATACACCACCCTCACCCTACCCCAACATTACATTGTACTGTCTGTGTATACAAAAATCAATTGCCGTGCGGTACTAAAACTAAATGTATTATATTCACAACATCAAATGTAAGACAGGTCATACCAGTGTACTTTTAAATGGGGGGAGCTGAGTCTTGTTGAATCCACTATTTTTCTCGGAATAACAGTTGACGCGAAGCTTCATTGGGACGTTTACACACACACACATATATATATAAGTAGCTGGCAAACTTAGTTCTGCAGCTTAATTATGCTGTAAAAAAGATTAGAAGCCTTACATGTGTTAAAACAGTCAGAATAGTTTATTTTAGTTATTTCCATAGCACAATGTCGTGTGGAATCTTGCTATGGGTAAATGCGACTGACATTGAAACTATTTTTGTTTTGCAAAAAGGGCCATAAGATCAATTGATAACATAAGTCCGAAAGAGATAGAGAAAAATAAAAAATAAACTTTGGCCTATCAGTATATTTAGAAAAATTTTATGTATGCACACAAAAACAAAAATAGTTTTAAATATAATACTGGTGTACATTCTGTAAATACAAGAGCCAGTAATTCCTTCATTGGAAAATGAATAGTACGCTTTTGCAGCTAAGTCCCAGCGAATATTATCATCAAATATCTATCAAAATTTTAAAATATTTATTGAGAATTTTTTTTAATAAAGGTTAATATAAGATTACATGATTGATAATAACGCCTGGGAATGAGGCGATCGCTATCATGCTGTTTCTAAACGTTTTCATATTTAATTGTACAACATAATTATTATTATATTGTAAATTAATGTTTAAAGAATTGTCTCGCGGTGTTTCTTAGTGGTTCTTACCAGGATAGAGGTTCTTCCGAAACCAGTGGTAAAAGCATAATTTACTTTCAAAAAGTAATCTTGTAATCTATATTGAGTAAAAATTATTCTATTCTCTTCTATGTAAGTATATTTGTCTATGTATTTTTTAAATTTAACTGGTTTCTCGGAAACGGTGTGCGAACGATGAAATTTTGTATTTAGATAATGTTTTGCTTTGCAAGTTTTTCTACAGAGATGTAATCCCTGACAAAATTATATGGTTTTTTCTAACGTAAACGTCCAGGAGTTGAAACGTAATTATTATTAAGTGTAGGATCCCTTTTGCGACTCAATGTCTCACTTAATCAACTATACACAGTATCAATACAAACATCAGCTCTCTTTAACACTTTCACTGTCCGGTTTGCAGTAGACAATAACAATGACCTATATGTAGTGCACGCGACAGCGAAAGGGTTAAACTGTGCTTCAGCTATGTTACATTGTGTCTCGACATTTTCAATGCAAATATGGATTTTGGTTAAGGATGTTGATTAAAATATGAATGGTGTATAGGGTGGGAAAGGCACTACGCGGGATTGTCGGACTCGGAACTGGCGGCGCGCGGGGGAAGTGGAGGTGGAGGGAGCGGCAGTGGCTGGGCGCCGCGCCGCCGTCTGTCGCCCGACGCCGCCGCCGGTGACTCCGACCTCGAGTCTGTCGGCTCAGTAACTTCCAGCGCGTTCAGCACGCAGTCGGAACGACCACACCCCACCCGCATGCTTAGGTATGTGAACATTAATATGCGTCTTACATGAATACCGCTTACTTGAATTACTCTGTACCTGTATTACAGCTGCAGCAAGAATGAGTAGACTCGATCGTAGAAAAATTACTTTCACAGAAACACAGAATACTACTGTAAAAAACCGTCATTTCCTATATATAGTTATATGTGTATATACTTGTATATACACATATAACTATATATAGGAAATAGGAATATAGCATCACGCCAGTAATCCCCGAAACAATAAGCAGAATCCAAAGCGCAGTGAGCTACTTGGATCACATTTCGCCAAAATATATATGGGTTAAGATGAAAACTTGTAAACGAGTGATAGGCGGATGGCCTGTCACCTACACAATCACAAACCCAATATCCCATTACTTGCCTTTGACGACTTGCTAGGCAAGAAACGCAGTTGGCACATTTCTTTTGTTTTTAAGCATGATTTTTTTACATCACATGATGATTACAAACTGTAAACTAACAATGTTTTAAAATGCAGCAGCTATATTAATAGTATAGTTGTAGCACAAATAGGTCGGCTCGACCGAGGAAGGACCACACTCTCACAGAATACCAGCGTAAAATAGCAGCTTAACACTGCTGTGTTTCGTATAGTGAGTGTATAACCGGAGACCCATTTTTACTGGAAAAGAGGCATTCTATCTTAGTCCTCATGGCTGACAACGCATCTGCATTTTAGTTCGCGAACGAAGATAGATGTAGATGTCTATGAGCCACAGCAACCACTTACCATTAGATGGACTGTGTGCGCGTTTGTCACCCTTATTCTATACAAAAAGTTGATAATAAGTAATAACGTAATGAAAAACGCTCTAACCGTTCGTAATAAGTTGATAAATATGTACATAACACACAATCCAAGGACACATGCAGTCAACTCCAGGAAGACTAAGATGAAATGACTCATGTACCTACAAATAAATAAGATAGGATAACATGCCTGTAATAATACTGCCTCTTTTACCCTAAAAGGATAGTAGAGTGGGACTCAACAGTGGTTTATAGAAGTCAAAAAGTTGAATTAATATTATTATGAAAGTAATCTGGAACTTTTCCTGTGGTGGCGTATGAAAATCCATTCAGCTCCACAAGATACAGGCTATGCCTAGTTTGGGGTCCGCCAGATATTTTTTTTATATGTAATTAGATTTTAAAATAATTATTTAATAAAAGTTACTGTTCTTTGTGCTCAGCTCTGTAGCTCAATTTTTAGGAATAAACCATTTTTTATTACTACCCTCTTTCGCCCCATGAGTGTCGTAAGAGGCGGCTATTGGAAATGCAATAAAAATCTCATGGCATACGATCAATTATGATATAAAAATCTCGTTTACGCCAAACAAAACGTATAAACGTGGTAGAGCCATGCTGCAGCTATATCTGTGGTATAGTTGTAGCACGAATGGGTCGGCTCGATCGGATAAAGACCATGCTCTCACATAATACCAGCGTAAAATAGCTTCTTAACACTGCTGTGTTTCATATGGTGAGTGTAGAGAACCAGAGACCCTTTTTACTGTAAACGAGGCATTCTATCTTAGTTCTCACGAGTGACAACGCATATGCATTCTTGATTGAGGATGGATCTTAATGTCTATGGGCCACAGCAACTATTTACCATCAGGTGGACTGTGTGCTCGTTTGTCACCCTTATCCTATAAAAAAACATAAAAGACACCTGATGCTGCTATCGTCAATCCGCAAGCGTAGCGATTAAGGCGCAATCTTCCCTAACACGAGAGGATCATGATCGGGTGTGGATATTTATGAGTTTATGATGATGACGATGATGATGAATCTATAAGTTGTGGAAATAAGTAAAATAACGGAATCAAACATTTTGGAAGTAGCAAACTTATTGTATCTTTAGACATATTTTAGTATCGGGTATATTATAGTTGCAATCAATAGCTTCATTTAGTTCGCCTTTTAATAGAAGACTGTATTTACTAAACAATAATAGAAATTTTAAGATACATTTACATAATGCGTTAGGTTACTTATGACAAATTGCCATTCCAATAAGAATTCTAATATTTGCCAAATTATCGTATAGTTATCTATTGTTCACATCATTTTTCAGCAGGAAGCGACCTCTCCCTTTTCATAGTACTTCGCCAACTTATGATAGCGCTATTTTCCCTAGCGTTCATTATAATAAAGAAAAGCATCACTACATGTTGCCATACACATACGGTGCTGTTAGTGGAGAAGACCACGCAACAAGGCGTCTTTTTCTCTCGCGAACTTACTATGACCATGACGAAGCACCACCAATGCATTACGCACATCCTACTCGCCATTTTCGACGAATATTAGCTCGAAGCCGCTCTGTCGGTCATCCCATTAGAGAATATTCCCGGCGTTTAATTTTTGAACGAAGTCTAAGCTGTCCTGAACGTCCCGATCATCTACACTCATGTAAAACCACCGATTATAAATCGAACCATAACTTTCCACCAACCGTCGCCGTCCATCATAAACCAATTTTATATGCAGACGAAATATGTTCTTTGCCGAAATCTTATACGCACTTTGAGCATCCATTAAAAATACGAAATTCCCATATATCAACACAAAATCTAAGAGATTTACCTTGTCCTTTTAGATACGGGGCTAAAGATATCCAACATTTGGAGAGTCCTCAATATTTAAACTATAAAAGACTGCCGAATTTAGATGTAACAAACCAATCCTTTGAATTGTTAGACAATTTCTCGTATTTAGATTCGAATAACTTAAGCGCAAATATTGCACTAAATTCTTCTTTGGATGAAACGCTCGAGCCAACATCTCAATATTACGGTTATGAAAGTGATGGCAGCATTGCAGAAACGACTATTCATGTCAATGCTGAGAAACAAAATGATTATGAAACAGATCTTACAAATTTACACGATAAAAGATCGATTAGTTTAGAATCTCCTGATTTTTTTCATACCGACGATTTGTATTCGCCCGTTGATCTTTTATACCAAAATAACAGAAAGAAGTTTTTATCACTTAACCTTAGATCAAACTATAATAGTGATAGATATAAAAAAATCACAGAATCTTTAAATTTAGAAAATTGGATCGTAAGTCCTAAAACTCCAGAAACTGTGTATAAACACAAAAGTAAAAAAGTTTTTAAGTATAATCGGGACTTTCAGAGACGACATACAATATCTTACAGTAATAAACCAACAACTCCAGAAAAAAATAACGACGATTATATGAAAATACCTTCTGTACTTAAGCATCGGTTTGATATGGATCATAAAGACAAAACTTTAAACTGTATATTTTTGGAACAAAATTCCACAGTTAGAACAAACAAAATTCCACACTACAGTGAGTACCGTTCATCAATCTCTCCAGACTTTCCTCATCGTTCGTACCCATCGGCACGCAAACCACAACCATCGACTATAAAAAGCGCTCGTTCCCGTTCCTTAGCACCTGCAAATCACTTAGATCAACATTTTAGTATGATGGCTAATTCTATGTCTGTTGCTCTTGCTAACCCGAACCTCGTCTCGTCCCGTCGTGCGCTCACTCCCGCCGGCTCACACTTGCCAAACGATGACATTCCTCACAACGCGCCGAAACCTACGTCGGAAAAACCGGTCGACGATCAAACAAACTCACAACGACATGGCGATTGTGATAAAAACGAACAACAATCGGCGAAAATGCATTCGGAAAATCAACAACACGAAAAAAAATCATCCATCACGGATTCAAATAACAGTAACGATTATGGAGGACGTGAAAATGGACGAAATAATACCCAGCAACAACCCTTAGAGAGGCGCGAGTCTCGCCGGGGCCAGCTCACCAGGAGTCTAAGTAATGCTGATGCACCTGATGAAAAAGCGGGTAAGTATAAACAATAGTAATGTATGTAAATAACTTTTCCTGGGTATTTTCTTCTACACTCACTGTAGCGACATCATAAAATCTATCGTCCTATCTGCTATGGGTGTCTTAACGGTCGACAATAAATGGAAGACTAACGACAGATGACGGAATAATCGATAATTTAATATAAATTATTCCAATCTACTGTAGCAATATATGTATATGAGGCCTGTGACCCAGTAGAGTCTGTTTATCGGCAGATGACGTATGAAGAGTAGGAAAATTGTATTAACTATCTTTTTAACCTAGTGACGTATTGCCACCTGATGGTATGTAGCTTATGAACACCTGCAGTAAACAACAACCCTTACCACTGCCACCTAGTAAATAAAAACTTTAATTAATCTATAGCTATGCAAATAAATAAAATTAAAGTGTCTGTTTGTAATGTCAAAATTACAGCTTTTTACTAGAATAGAATAATAGAATAGTAAGCAAATAATTGTTCCGGGTCTGGATGTTTGTCCTTGTGCAATTTGTGTTTGTAAATTGCCTCCACGATACAGGAAAAAATTCTAGTGTGGGGGTAACGTTTAAAAAAATTGCATATGATAGTAGATACGGTACTTATAACGAAAATACAATTTTTAAATGAAGATGATGATGGTGATATCACTAGAAAGGGATCTCATTATAGTTTTTAGATTAATCGGCTACAGTGAACCGCTGAACATAAGTGTTTTTACGCTGCGTGAGTTATATTTACTGTAGTTTTCTTATTCCTTATTTGGCAACTGCAGTATAAAGTACAAGAGGAAGTCTTTGTCCGTCGCCAGGTTGATAGTAATCTCTTGCGACTTACGATAAACGAAAAGTAAAAGTCGTTTTAGAATTATACTTTACTAAAAGTAAAGTCGGATAAAATAATACTACATATCATAGCCATGAAATGTTTGTATTACATCAGCTCATAATATGTTTGCAAAGTTTAAGATTTCGAGTATTTAGACGTCCGGAAGAAGTTGTTATCTGAATTTAAAAAAATACCATTACATTCATACATTAATAGAGACCAAACTTATAAGAAGTGTGTTAGAAATAGTATCTTTTAACTAAATGTTGATAAAATTTTATTTCATTTAAAAGACGGAAGTCTAAGCGACACCGCAATAGGGGGCAGCAATGAAATGGAACCAACCAGTGATGACGCTTTATTAAAAGCCGAACCGAGAGACTACTTTGGGCCTGGTATGGGAAAGAAGAGCAATTCCACTTCTCAACTGTCTGCTACAGGTAACTTTCCTTAACATTATTTTGATGTGTTATCTTTAACATATCTTTTATATTTCCAGATAAACTGCGAAGATTAACATTTTTTTTTTATTTTCGCTAAATCATAACTTATGGTTATACATTTATTTTAAAATGCTCGGCAGGAAGAAAGCGAAGGTTAGGTTTTGGTAAGCGGGGGAAAAATTCGTTTACTGTACAACGAAGCGAAGAGGTGGTGCCCGGTGAATTGAGGGGAGGCGCGGGCGTATCCCGGGCCTCCTCCGCCTCCAGTGAAAATGACGATGACAGGTTCGCAGCAATCACGCTCGCGACATTGACACAATAGTGTGGTACCGGGCGGCGGTAGATCTCATTTGGATCGTACAACATACAATTCCACGAAAGCTAGAACGACTAATTCGCATATTATTAGCATCGCTATGTATTTATGCCGAAAGTCTAATATTTTATAGCATGCTAGATTGTTCACTATCAGTTTAGAAATATTAAATGTGCGATGTTGCTTTTGTAAAGTCAGCTAATGTAGAGCTTGAATTAGTCGACAATATGGATAAATATGTCATTTCATTATAATTATTGTTTGTATTCCCTTCAAAAATTATATTAGCTGTTACAGAAATATAAACATATGAATTTATTTCAATTGCTAATTGCTATAACGAAACGAAAATAATTTTTAACGTCGATCATTATTAGATACAATTTCCCTGTAAATTATACCTCACGAAATAACGCTGTGTAGCGACGGGAAACATTGGCATACTAAATGTTATCGGTATTTATATTGTGTGTACGACGGTTAATAAATGTATCGCACTGGGCTGACGCGCGCTGTGATGTTAGAGGGCGGCCGCGGCGCGCGCCGCAAGCGCTCCGGGCCTGCGACCACTACCTTCCAGCGCTCGCACGAGGTGTGCTCCACCAGCCTCGTCTCCATATCTAGCTCGGAAGGATCTTCGTAAGTCGCTCGGCCGCTCCGCTGTTTACCGCAGTCTGCTACGAGTCCAATCACTCCGATCTCTATGTGTGCATCGATGTTGCTCGCGTCTTCTTTACTCTACCCTCTGTGTGCATCTCGTCTTGTAAACGCATGACGCCATTTTGTATTGGTGTTTATTTTTTACTTCACTTTCTATCCTGTTCAGCACGCACGAATCTTCTAACGCATAGACAATGCACCTCCTTGAAAACGTGACAATTATACCTAGGTGTCGACTGTAACGATAGCGTAAACTGAATTTCCGAAAAATGCTTTGTAACGTTAAGAAGAATATTTTAAGAATCACAAATATTAATTATTATTCGCTAACATGACGCACGAGTGTGGTTGGAACATAAATATTGCCTTAAAGCATTTGTTTGCATCAAAATAATATACTTACTTGTTGCTTTTAACGCGGTCTGACTGAAAACATCTTACTAACATTTTACCTTAAACATATTATGCATGTCACACCTAATATACCACACAACACACATTAATCACACAATTCTTTTTTTTTAACTGTCTTTACGGCTCTGGGTTCTAGCCCTTCTGAGCCTGTTAATCACACAAGTCACATAAAACGCATAGTGTAGGGGCGGCGTGGGAGAGTCCACTGGACCATGTCGTTCCGTGAGTGTCGTAATAGTCGACAGAGGAAAACTGAAACAGGAAATAGGCAGCATCATCTTCTTAATAACAACTCAAAATAATAAAAAAAACTATGGCTGCTAACGCGCCTGCCAAGCGTGGCAACAATGGTAATCAATGGAAAATTGCCTCATAGGGATACCTCCAATGAGGCAATCTATGGGAGTCCTATACTTAGCAGTGTACTTTTATAGGCTGTAATGGATGGATGGGTGGATGGACATAAAACACACAAGTACCTGGGTAAGTTTATTTTGTGGTTTTTTTTCTAAATATACTTACCTACTTATTTTTGTCAAATCATTTATATTTAGGGAAAGTATGATTATATGTTACTAACGACATTAATGTGAAAGTTTAGATGTTTGGATGTTTGTTTCTCAATCATGCTTATGTGCTGAACGGATTTTATCAAAACGCGAGCAAAGCTATGGGCAATAGCTAGTTGTTTGTAAAATGTAATAAATGTTTGCCAATATTGTGGCTACTAAATAATAGTGTAAATATGTAATTTACCTTTTGTAATATTTTCCCTAAATTCATCTCATTTCTACTGTAGTTCGTAAATTCGTGATATACCCATCCCCTATTATTTTATTTGCTGTTGTTTATATTCTATATTATATGTTGTGTGTATATATTATACAATGTAAACTCTTTATAACTAAGAATGAAGATACATGTGTTTTCTTTCTTTAATAAAGAGACTTCATTATTTGGAAACTAAAAAATGAAATCTCTACACAGTGTAATAAATACTTACACTTTTCAATTTTTTAGCCGATACTTTGCATTTTTTACAAGTCTTCTTCGGATGCGATGGGATCTCGTCTTCATAAAGTAATAAAAACTTTTGCTTGGAAAATGTATACCGATATTATATGTCTATCGATGCCTTAACTAAACAAAAAGGACACAGATGTCTAAAAAAAGTCGTATTGTTTCGTTAGATAGTGATTTTTTGTGAGTGGATCTAATAATACTTACAAACCAAACTATCTCGAGCACATAGATATTGGTTGATGCTATAGTTTTTCGTAATACTGGGATTGGGATTGGTTATGAAGAGTTTACACTTACTCGTAAAGCTCTCTGAACAACCACCAAGTTTTGATCCGACTTCGCTATAAGCCTTTACTATTCATCAAAACAATATGACTCCTTGTCTTACCAATTGATAATTCCAAAGACTACCGCCCTCCTCTCACTATTGTATCAATGTTGTTAGTATTGTAAGTTTTATTTACCAGTTGACAAATATAGTATGACTGTAGTGAATCCATCTTAAAGTTTTTAATTATTTAGATATACGTGGTTTGTTTTAATTTCTTTTAATACATTAAACGAAGGGATTGTTGTTATTTACGCTGTGCATTAAATAAATTATACAAATATAATGTAAAATACATTTATTTTTTCTGAACTTAATCTAAATTCTTCATTATCACAATAATAAATATTAAAATTTATGGATGGATTCGAAACATTTATAACTACTCTAAAACCATAATTAATTTTTTTTTTTCAAGAGATGTCTACATAATTTTGACGTGATTTTCATAAAGATTTTATGCACAGCAAAATTAATCCATAGACTTCTAACTTTTATTAAATTTCATTTCCTAATAGGTATAATATGTATATATTCTGAAATCGATAATAGCGATATTTAATTTTCAAATTAATAATTAATTACTTATATTACATAACTCCTCCAGCAAGTTGCATGTATTTTATCTCATTTACATTACTGATCACTCTTAAAAAACTATATTTACAAAGTAGGTACGTAAATTGCTCATTCAGATGAATGTTTTATAAACTCAAACATAGGTACTATGGAAATTTTACAAGACATCAATATTTTTGTCAATTGGAAAATGTACACCGTCGCAAGTCAAAAAAGGGCAATTTACATACCTATAGCTGGGTTTTGTAGTCGATGTTATGTCTCAATAAAATAAATCTATATTGAATATTATCATGTTTAACACAACGTTAAGTTTAAGTATACTAAAGTAAATGTTTACCATACGTTTTAGGTTTACTGCAGAATATTGAAGCCTAACTTGAAAACTGTATTTTTGTGTCCACAAACAGAAAAAAGATAAAGTATCTTCATTATTTTTGCTACCACCATATTCCATATTCTTCACACTCCGGCGCGTGAATAGTTTGATAGGTACTTTATATTGTCTTAGTTTCAACAAGATAAATACATGGATAAAAAAGACAATTTATGACTTTGTTTGTGATTAAACAAACAGTGAATGATTAAAAGTTTCTCAAACGATTAATCGAATTATGAAATATTTAACTCTTTCACTATTTTTCTTATACGAAGTCGAACGAACTGTTTCTTGTGACAACAGAATAATTTAATTACGATCATATTTTACATGTTTTAATTAAAAAAAGTTATTACGTAAATTATGCTCAAATTATTACGTGAACGTATCAGATGGTCTCCCGGGATGCGTGGATCGGGTTCATCGGATGGAGGTGGTTTGTCGGATTTCATCGACGGGCTAGGGCCCGGTCAACTAGTGGGAAGACAACTCCTTGGGGCACCAACTCTTGGCGATGTACAACTCTCCATGTGTTATCAGAAAGGCTTCTTGGAAGTGAGTTTTCCATTTAACATATTAAATTTATACAGTAATAACATATTTAACATATTAAACTTATACAGTATAACACCCCTTTGTAATGTTTTGCATACAAACGCTCACATAATCCCCCCTCCCCACCTACAACAAAGCTTGCCTTTTTCTATCCCTACTTAAAATGACGAATGCGGCTGGATGTAAAGCTTTGGTCACACACAGCGAATATTCGCTGCGGTTGTATTCGCTGTGGTTGTATTCGCTGTGGTTGTATTCGCTGCGGTTGTATTCGCTGCGACAATTCGCTGCCTGCTTGTCACACACAGCGAGCACTACACGAGAATTATCTATAATGTTATGTATCTTTTATATTCTTAACTAGCTGTGCCCGCGGCGTAGCTCGCGTATATAGGTTTTACTTAAAAAATTTGACGTTTAGTTAAGAGAATATTAAACGATTTATATCATTACTGTAACAAAATTAATCGTTATCCTCAAAGTTCTAAGTCGTTTATGATAGAGCTTCTGTGTACGACGTTAGAAGTAGACAGCCGGGGCGTAGGTACACAAATAGGTTATGGGGCCTACTAACGCGGGAAAAAGCAACATAGAGTTGGCCATGTGCAAAACAGTTAGTACTGAGGTCCACTCCTGGAACGCGTAAAGTTTGAGCTTGCGCTTTATTTACGGTCGTCGCATAACACACGCTGACTGGAAACTGAACACGCTTAAAACTGAAAGGAAAGTTAATTGGGATTAGGAGTTTCGTTGCATAGCTTGGGTGGGCGTGTTACTTTTCTGGTTTCTGGTGATGTTTGTGCTGTTAGCCTACACGGCTCATTCAACTTCATCGTACTCATGGGTAGAAATTTCTTCAGTGAGTCTCGAATATATAATATGATTAAAAGAAAAGCGAAAAATCTTACCACCGCAATTCTTTTTTTTTTTTGAGCCCAAAGCGAGGCTACCCTCTAGAAGCGGGGGAGGGAGGTGGTAAATGCTCATAGCATACCACGGCAGCCGGCTGCGTGGTTATGTGGGACTCACTTTGAAGAAGTGCCTACCCACTAAACACCAGCTGAGGGACTGGCGTTGGCCATTATGGCCTTCCTGCCGAATTCAGAAAAAGTTGTAATTTATACAACGCGATCTATTAAGTTCTTTGTGAGAAAACATCCTTTTTTAATTTAAGGAAAACATATTTTTTGTTTACTGTGTTTTAAGTATATTTCTGAGTTTTATGGCACCTTTAAACAGATTTGAACCTAGATTTCAAAACAATAATCATAACTTTCGATAGAATTAACCAATTTTAATAAAACAAAGATTAAAAATAAACTCGAATATACGCTTTATGATTTTCTTAACGACTTCTTTGCAAAAAAGATGTTTACTCAAAACGTTATGCGTTCATAATCAAACAGACAGACCGACAGACAGACTATTCTAAAAAATATTTGCGAAGTAAATTTTTGTAAAAGCTTTTATTCTAAAAGATATAAAAATGTACTTATTTAATGATTTTCAGTCCCCATAATGATTTTAGTCGTAAACATACCTACTATACAATGTACATAAACAGACACAACATGTTATCACCATGTTTATTATATGTATAGATTTAAAGAGAGATGGCACTGTTAACATCAATTCTAAAAATAAAAGAGATTAATTGACGCAATTGATACATTATATAAAACATAAAAAATATTATAAATCAGTGCGTGCATAGTAAGCAAAAAAGAAAGTTTGATCCTAGCCGAAACCAACGAAATTGTTAATAGCTCTTTTAAAATTTTATTTACCAATTACATTACTCGGCGGTAAAGAATAATTGAGTTTGTCAACACGCAGTAGGGCAACGATTAATATAAAGATTAGCAGCAAATATGAAAACTCAACTACAGGAAAAAACCACAACCTGCCTTTTTGTATTACATTTGTACAACACCGCCATCTATCGATGAAATTGATTAACTATTGTACTTTAGACTTAGATAATAAGATTAATATATTTTTGTATATACTTATTACGTTTTTTCTTTAATACTTTTATTTACTGCGTTTTAGATATAATTATATCATTATAGAACATCATTTTACATCATTTAATTATGATGTATAATATGATAATAGTTTAAAATGCACTTGATGACTCAATCAACGCCACCATTGAACAAATTCGTACATATACCTCGTACCCATACTTCAGAATATTTATCATAACTTTTGATGGAATAAACTAATTTTAATGAAATAAAGACTAAATGTAACCCGAAGATACACTTTATAATTTCCTTACCGATTCTCATGATATAAATTAATACTTTATATGTGATACGTTAACAAACAAACAGACAGACAGACAGACAGACAATTCTAAAACCGGTAGAAACGTATTTAATTACTTATTTTTAGTATCTCTCAATCACTTTTATTACAAAAATATAAAATGTACAGACGTCTGCTATTTACATTTTTATTATATGTATAGATTTTTCTTTTCAATTGCTTTTTGGTTGCTATTTCGAATCCCAACTCAATTAATTCGTTAAATGAAAGTGTCTGTCTTTGCGTTATTTTTAATTACACTTATTTGTATCCCACAACTTCCCATTTTATCTATACACACCCAAGAAACGAATTATATCGTAATTTCACACACGTATCTATGCAGCAACGAAACGACCTATGCACAGGCGTGTAGTCTGGAGCGGCGCGCTGAGCGGGAACGCTACTCGCAGCGAGTACCCTGTCACACACAGCGAATTCTCGCAGCGAGTGCTCATTCATAGATAGCAAAATTGAACATATTCAATTCAAATCGTGGCGAATTCAACTCGCGGCGAATGAATCAATTCACAGCGAATAGCCTGTCACACGCAACGAGTTCTCGCTGCGAGTGCCTAATAGCAGCGAGTATTCGCTGTGTGTGACCGAGGCTTAAGACAGACTGAGCACCACACATTTGCAAACGTTATATCTGTGAATACACGTGTGATCTCGCGCCGAATTATTCAATGCTGGTGAAGTGCGATTAGCTGATTTCCTGGGTCCAGTTATGTCTTATATCCTCGTAAGGATATCCGCAGTAGAATCAGAGAAGTTGACTAAAGTGTAGCTGACATATCCCGTCCGTCCACCCACGTGGCGAGTATGCCTATGTAAAAATATAAAAAAGGCGGCCTTGCACTAGATAGAGTGATCACCTGATAAGAGATATAGGATCTCGATGGATACGGTCGCTTAGGACCTTTTGGCATTCCTTGGGGGAGGCCTACGTTCAACAGTGGACTTCTGATGGGAAAAATAGTAATGATGATGATGATGATTATGCTTTCAACTATCGGAGGAAGGAGTGATGCTATCTCTTTTAATCAGGCCACACAATGCGGCGGTAATGCATGGCGACCAAAACTGTCACATGACATACAAGGCACGGTGATTGACGTAGGAGCGGTGATCAAACAAGTGCTTCTAGTGCTAGATCTAGCGCTTTTTTGAGTATGACAAGTTTTAGCGTTTAGCGTTAAATTTTTTTGTAGTGCGGCTGCAAAGCAGCGTTGCCTTGCGATGCCGCTCGAGTCGTGCTGTGAACGCTATTGCATCAACACTCAACAGTGATAACTATGGCACAACGTAGTGTTGCCTCGCTGCCGGTGGGTGTATAACTTGTGTTCGTATCTTTCAGGTGGAAGTGATTCGTGCTCGCGGTCTTCAGGCCCGCCAAGGCAGCCGCACTCTTCCGGCGCCTTACGTCAAAGTTTACCTCGTCAGCGGCAAACGATGCATCGCTAAGGCTAAAACGAGTACAGCGCGGCGGACACTCGATCCACTATATCAGCAAACTCTTACTTTCAGGGAAAATTTTAAAGGGTGCATATTGCAAGTAAGTAACAGCAGCTTAACACTGCTGTGTTTCGTATGGTGACTGTAAGGAACCGGAGACCGTTTTTACTGGAAAAGAGGCATTCCATCTTAGTCCTCATGGCTGACAACGCATCTGCATTTTGATTCGCAAACGAGGATAGATGACTATCAGCCACAGCAACCACTTCCATCAGGTGGACTGTGTGTTTGCTTGTCACGCTTATTCTACAAAAAAAAAAAGTTGTAGAGGCAGGAGAGCGTGGGAAATTTTAGCCTATTAAATAAAATGCAAAATTAAATAAATATTTGTTATCAATCTACATTTTTCGACTTTTTTAATCAGATAAGTTAATTGAAAACGATTACATCGTCACAAGTTATAAGTGTACAGTCCGTACGGATAAAGAATGGGATTAGAAATGGCGGCTCATCGAGCCCGTACCACAGAATATATAATAACCCGTACCGTCAACATACATAGTGCCAATAGGGTAATCCCGCTATCAATATCTTCAAATAAAATATAAAGCTAGGTATAACGATGTAAGTATAAGTATTGTTATAGCTTTATGTTATTCGGTTTATTGGAAATTTTCTGTAAAATTAATGGTAAAATATGTTAAAATAAAGTAGGTACATTAAGGTAAAATAACATTTATAACTAGCTACCCGATCTGGCTTTGCCTGGGTGGAATCTATTAATGTGGCGTCATTTAAACCTTAGATAATCATTAAGTAAATACCGTTTATTTTATCTGATCAGTATTTCTATTTTAATAAAATCAACATTTTTTTTGGACAAAATTTAGTCTAGATCACAGGTATTACTCTATTTGTTCGTGAATTTTTATTACAATCGGTTCAAACATTCCGGAGATTGGCTCGTATAGCAAAACGGGACTTTCTTTGTAGTTTATGGTATTTCATTATCTCAATGATATGATTTCAATGACAAGTCGGACTGAAGTTATGGAACGTGAAAAACGCATATCGCAACGTATTCTATTTTTCAGTCTTCACCGGCGGGTGTGTATGACGCCCATTACACGCCTACGCAAGCGTCAATCAGTTCGATCAATCATGATTGACGTTTGAAAAATAGAATAATTTCGACATTACACGCTCATGATGACTGATGTCAGTCAAACCCAAATTTTCGGAGGGAAAGGACCTTTCTATAAACTAAGTTCATTTTCGATTCACCATTTAACTGTAATTTAATATCTTAAAAAGAAAAACAAAAAAAAAACGAATAGTAAAAATTGTAATATTTAATATCATTTTACCCATTTTAATTTAACGCGCGCCAAGGTTCGACCGCTTGGAGTGCATAATTGATACGCGGCTTTATTTGAAACGCATTTATGGACGAAAAATAAGCTTACCTTTTATATTTATTTGTATAGGGTGGATGCCCCTATTACCAGCCTTTTAGTGCCAATTTCAATTTCCTTATGTGTACCTAATGCCAGCATAACATAGAGCTATGCCTTTTGAGTTTTTGGTAGGTACCTATTGTAGGTCAGTTTTAGGGGCACTGAAATAAATTCATAACAACTTTTAATTTTGCATAATTAAGCATGGAATATGTATTAAGATAGACGACAACAATTATTTTATTTTAATGTTCTACTCCTTACTTCACTGTGGTTTAGCTTTAAGCAGTTCCATTTTTCTTTTAACGCTAAACAATTAATTAAAACAAAATTATAATAAAAATTATGTGTTATAGTACATCGATTTTTTTATAATTTAATCATCCAAGTTTTTGAATCTTCATCATCATTTCAGCCCTTCACAAGTCCACTATAGAACATCATTCTCCATAGACTGCCGCAAGCATGGTCCTGAACCACTTTCCTTGTTATGACTTTTTTATTTATGTTCTTCAGTTATAGTAAAATTAGTATTACTAAGTTATAGTTAGTTACATTTATTGTTTGTTTTTGTCTTTCTCAAAAAATAATTAATTATTGTATGGTGTTCTCAATATATACCAAATGACTGAATAGCAAGTACGTATCATTTGCCAAATTTTTAAATCAAAAACCAATTTTAAAATATAGTCGAATTGACTAACTAACTAACTTAATAACTAACTAACTAACGTAACTTCCTTAACTATAAAATAAGTTATGTTCTAATTAATGGTATTTATTCCAGTTTATGACTGCCCTAATTTATATTACGTGGCTGAAATTAGGTACTTCTTATTATGTGCATCAAACCAAATAACAGCCGGGCGGCTGACATTAAGCACTCCATTCATTTCGTATATCTAATTACAGCCTCATTAATTTCCACTAAAATAAAATAAAAAACTTATACATTATTTTACATACATTCATACAAATAAAAAAGCCCAAAGATGAGCTAATGTAAAATATGTTTAATTGTATCGGGACCATAACTTGTCAAAAAATTAGAAAAATGAGCGTTTTCCGTTGCGTACGTGTTTTGATTTTTAATTTAACACTGTTAGGTTTAAAACTGTGAGGTAATATTTGAAATATACTTTCCTCTAGTTACAAAGAATTTTTAGCCGACAATATCTGTAGTTAAGACTACTAGAAATCTTATTTAAGAAGTAAAAAGCGGAAAGGCTGGAATTAGGGGCGTGGCTGGTATTTAGGGGCATCCACCCTACCCGGGGTTTTTCGTGTCCCACAAAGCGGGGAGAGCCTCAAAATTTAAAATAAAATCTTTTTCTGGCTGAAGCACGTTTGACGGGAGTGGCAACGGGCTGCGTGAGCGCGTGGAAGCCGCCTCTTCAATATATTCTGCGTCCGCCTCCATTGCTGTCTGAGCGTTGATTGACGCGTGATTGACGAAATGCCATTACACGTTCAATCAAAATTCATGACACGGTAGGTTATTCGTCAATCACAACCGTGGTTGTTGTAAAACTGACAGCTAAACCTACCGTGTAATGGGCGTCTTACCAGTTCAATCAAAATTCGTGACTCATAGTTGAGTGACGTAAAAATCAAAATATCCAGATATTTGTCAATCAATTTCATGCAACCGTCAATCACCGCATTACACGGTAGGTTATTCGTCAATCACAACCGTGATTGTTGTAAAACAGTCAGCAAAACCTACCGTGTAATGGGCGTCTATAGATAGCGACAGTGTGCGAGCGAGGGATGAATAGAGGTGGTAGTATTTCTGCAAAAATTTAGAAAGCCGTTTATTGTGACTTGCGCATCCGATTATCTACGCGCGGCGCGCATGTTTATGAAGGAAACTTGCAAAAATGATCACTACCAAAAAGTTAACATTTACACATTTAGCTAGATTCAACTAAAATGCAAAGAACCAAAAACAATTATTAAAAAAAAGGCGGGGAAACTAACACGGCGGGAAATGTGAGTCAAACATTCTTCGCGGTGGTGATCACATTGAAGTATAATTAAATGGTTAAACGAAGTTACCTTAAGTGAAGTTCAACCATAATTATACGAAGCTTCTTGTCCGAAACTTTCTTTACAACTTGTAGTACGCCGTATTTTATACCAGTACGTCACAGTTATCCAAGCTCCTAAAAAAATTTTGGAACGGCAGAACGTTTAAACAAATTATATATACATGAACCCGTATATATTCGAAGTAATAGTTCTAATGGTCTGTTTGTAGCATATGCATATAACTCATGTTAGATATATTTCCCAGCAGTTTTAAGCCTATAGTGATTGTTTTTGTATCTCAGTATTGCATAATATTTTGTCCAACAAGACGGTGATAGTGTATCAGCCTGAATATTTTCCTTTTCCTATTTTCCCAATACTGTCCAAAATCACCTGCATGTCTAAGGTGGGAACAATTTTGCCCAATGACTATGACTATATAAATGGCGACTGCCCAACGAATTGAACACGAAAGTAAGAAAAGCTTATTAAATTTCTCAACGTATCTCTATTTACTGATGCAGTTGAGTAAAATCACAGAATAAATAATAGTACAAGAAGTAAAATCAATAAATACACAGTCGCGCACACAGAGAAAGAACGTACTACTACTACATAACCAATTATAAATCTTATCCCATCATACCACAGCGTGCATTTACCATGCACCGTACAACTTACACAAAAACATCTGTCGCGACTGTGCAATGTGCAATAGCCATTTATTTTACTTAGACGCTAGTGATTGACTAAATCAGAAAATTATCGATTCATCTATTTATAATGGTACTAAAGATATTTTGGGGGTTCTGATAATAAAATAATTAAAAAACGATATGTCCAGAAAATATTATAAATAAACAATATGTAGTTAAAACAAAATATTAATAAGGAAATTATAATTAATTTTTTTGAACCCGGTTCACTACTGTCTCACCAAAATACCACACAACGTTTTTTTTATTTACCATTAAAATGTAAATATTTATTCAAAACTTGCCGCTTAGACGTTTATGTATTTCTCCATTCATGTATTTATGTATTTTTCTTTTATAAGTATTATTAAATGATTATGATTATTTATGGGCGATTGATTGTATTGGTGCAAATTTATTTTTTCAGAAAGATTCATACCTATAAAATGCGATAAGGATTTTGACATGAGCTCCTATCTAATATTTTTTGATGAAATTTTTGTTTTATCAGATTATTACGTCATTGGATGGAAATATAAGGCCGCCTTTATCCTTCAATTTTATAAAACTGAGGTTCTTGTCGTCAACTGTATCTTTAATCAAACCGCTACAGCATGTTTTACATTTCAATAATTTTAGCAGGCGATAAACTAAGTCCTGATATGTATGACAATATCTGGCTACTAAATTCTGTGATGTCTTGTAGAAGTATACTAACTTCTTCATCAAATACGGCTTGTTCACACAGTGAAGTCATCTCGTCTTCATCATTACTTTCATCTATCTTACATGGTTCGATTGTCAGATTTATATTTTTAACAGCAGAGGAGCACGCCAAAAAATAAACCTCCTCAAGAGCTGTACAGTTTCCCTGATCTACACTTCTAAGCTCCGACTTTACCAAGAGTTTTTTTTTATATATCGCTTGCCGTTCGGTTGGTGCTGTATCCACCATGAGACTTTATATGTCCAAACATAAGCTACAAATGATCTTTGCTGATCTTGTAAACTGGAACGTACTTAAGTGTTTGGTCCTTTTCAACTAGTTGTATATAAAATGCCTTGAGGCTTTCTATGCACGTTAAAAAGCCAATAAAACCTTTTTCTTGGTGTACTGATAACCTTTTTACCGTCTGGAAGCTTTATATAAGTTAAATACCGTTTCGCTTTTTCTAAAGTTTCAAATACCTTGTATTTGTTGCCTGGGTAAATTGTTTTTTTTATAATGGAGCTGGGCCATATGCCTTGAATTTAATACCTCGAACAAGTTGTTAACAGTTTTTAAATACTGTGCCTTAATTTTTTAATAATTAATAAATTAAATTAAAGACGGTGCCTTCTAATTCATGAAAACCAGCCATTTGAATTTCACAACAAAAATTCATAGCATCTGTACCACTGTTGCTAAATAATTGCGACGCTAAGCGAACTTCCATTTTTTGGCTCTTGAAGTAGATGTGACTTTTTCATACTTTGTTTGCTAAGTGCAGTTTTTATTTATTCTGAATGTTGTTTTTCAAGTGACTCAATTTTATCCATATTTTAAGCATCCACAAAGTACCCATATGATTCGAAAGCATTTCTCTACAACTTCAGCTTGTGGCATGGATCGAAAACATATGTACAGGTTAAGGAGTAACGGTGTGTTCAAAAGAAGATTTTAAATTTTCAACTTCAAAAGTACATCCGAGTTTCTTAGCCATGGTGATGTTGAATGAACAGCCGTCGAAAGTCATCGAGATAACTACCTGTATCTTCTAGTAATTCCAAACATTGTATGATAAGATTGGACCGCTGTTCCCCTGTAACACCATCAACGAGAAAATACCCAACTGGTATTTTCCAAGCCCCATTAATTGCGGTAACTAAAAAAACAAGAACTTCTTTGGCATCGGGTAAGCAATCCACTTGTTCTGCTGAATTCGATATATCGACATACCAGTGCGTCTATAACTAAATTACACAACAATTTGTGTTTCCTGCAGGCAGTTTTAAGTTTTATTGCTTTTAATGATTCTTGCGATAATCCAGGCTGAGCATCGATAGATTGGTACCACTTTTTTTGAACGAATATGAGGCAGAGCGGTTTGGAATGTATTCTTTACATATGCGTAAGTCTTTGAAGAGTAAAAATGAAGGGTAGTTGCAAAAATTCTTAAACCAGGAGAATACTTCTGATTAGTGCTTTGCCCTGATGAAACATTTCTCTCATAACGCTGGATAAGGTCGGTCACGCCAATGTTTTCTAATTGCGTAACGTGATCAGCGCTAATGTAGTTTTTTTATTGAGGTTTTTCAAAATTTCTTTTAAATTTGCGATTTTTTCTGATACCGGCTGGTTTTCTTTTGAAGCCTTTTAATTTGTAGTTTTTGCTTTTTTTATTAGATTCTCTTGTACGGAAATCAATTGGCGTCATTTAAGCTTTCGAGAAGTTTCGATGAGATCGTTTTTCGCGGATTTTCTTGATGCTCCAAAATGCTATTTTGTCGAGCGTTCAAGTTAGTATCGACACCATCTATTGTAGACTTTTAAACAGTATTTTCCGAATCATCGTTTTGCTTACAAGAGAAATTTTGTAATTGTAATCGTTCCGATTGGAGGTTTTGAAGCAACACTCTGTAATTAAGAAAAAATATTACACATTTACATAATGTCTCATAGTAGCTACAGTTATAAGAACTTACTTCGTTTTATATTTGTATCAAGAAATAAAACTCGTAAAAACTTTGGATAAGGACGGTTCTATATAACTCGTCAACAATACGTATGACGCAACTTCAATGTTGGGCCCGACTATTCGAAGAGCCGACGAACTTTCTTTAATTGTTGAAAGCACTTTGGCTCAAAGTGAGACGAGCATATTGTGTTATTTTTTGCTGGGAACCAGTTGGACCCCTTCCTGTCACATTTATCCCTTTTTTGGATCCTTTGGATAGCTGAAATTTTATAGTAAAAGCAATATATGAATGATGATGATGACACTGACCTCGCATTGTACGGAAATCTTATACAATACGAGATCAGCTTATACTGGAAAATATAGCATGATGTGTGGCCGCGTAATAAAGTAAAAACCACACTTTTTTTACATTTTATCACCTATTTAATGGCCGGTTTCTGAAGTTCCTAGTTACCTATATTCCCATTAGCTATTGATTCAATAAAAGATAACTCGAGTGATTAAGAAATATCATTTATTAAAAGTACCTACTTTCTATTTTCAGTATTTCTTGCAATAAGCGTTGTTAGTTGTCTCTGTTGTTGTTTGTAAATTTTATACTTTATTAGTAAATGCATATTATAATAGTAAATAATTTGTTCTTATCTCTATTTAACGACAACTCTCAATAACACCATAAAATGCGCAAGTCCTTACACTGTACTAACAAATTATGTTTTACAATAATAAATTGTAGCATGCATAATTATTCGTACTTAGCAGAATCGTATAAAATATCCACAACCACAAAAATCACATCTCTAACTCACAAAAGCCGGCAGCGGCCGTTTCACGAAACTATCGTGTTAGTGAGAGTATCTGTACAACACTTATCCATTGCGCTATTAGGCCAGCCGATTCGCTGGTCGATTTGTACTAAGCAAGCAATGGTTTTTGTTCCTAATCAAAACATTTGATTTCGTTTTTTATCGTGTTTCTAGTACCACGAAGTAATGTTTTAATGAATTTAGTAAGAAAAACATTAATATTTTAGTACTTACGTGTGAAATGAGATGTCATCTTTCATGTAATTCATAATACAGCTATTATTTTTGCAAACTATAACTGAACAAATCAGCATTTTGTCAAAAATCACGAGCAGTGAAGACATCGCAAGTTGACATTCGACTAATTACTGAAACTGACATCAGGCTTTGCGGCCAGATGCGTTCGTAAGCGCCACGCCTCCTTGCTCTCCTGTTGTTCTATGATGTGTGGTTTAATTATTTAAAATATCTATTTATTGTTAAAAATATCAACTACGACTCCTTTTCTAGGTTCGTTTGGGTCACTGGGTAGACCGACTACGTACTTCTACTCTCTTACGTATTTCTGCTGCCAAATAGCAACAAAGCTGTATTCCGGTATGGAGGGTATAGAGGGCCGGTAACAGGCTGTGTGGCATTCCATCTTAGTCGCCAGAGGTGACAACGCATGTGTAACCTTTTTTGTTTGAAGTTTCTTGTATGTGTCTATGGGCTGCTTTACGGGGTGTAAAGAGAGATGTGATTATAAATTTCTCACATTTTAGAATAGAAATATATACGACTCTCTTAACGTATTCAGTACGCGAGCATCCGGTTTTCGATCTCCGCCAGCACCAATTAAATCGACACCGTGAACAAACCTGTGTATCCAAGAAATATTTCGAGGACACGTGAAGTCCGCTAACACGCATTGGGAGCAGCGCGGCGAACTATTACTCTATCTATAACCCTCTCAAAGTTCTCAAAGTCAAAGAGGTCTGTGCTCAGGCATGAGACCTATAAAGGCTGTAATTTTACTTTACTTTTTTCTCTTATAAAATGAATATTTCATGTGCAGGTGACGGTATGGGGCGATTATGGTCGAATTGAAGGGAAGAAAGTGTTCATGGGCGTTGCGCAGATTATGCTAGATGACCTTAATCTTTCCAACATCGTCATTGGATGGTACAAACTCTTCGGAACCACTTCATTGGTAAATAATATTGTATTATACAATATCCGTATTTGGTTGAAATACTCTGTTTAATAAAATATTTTTTGTTTCAGTAACTATCGGTTCACCGCCGGCTCGTCGTTGCACCTGTTTATATCAACACAATAAAGATTAAATTTGTCCATATTATAATAAATTTAGTGATAATGCTTTAATATCATAATAAATGCAAAATATCTTTAATATAGAACATTTTCTATAAACTGAGAGTTAAAAGATTATTTTTATTTTATTTATTTTTTTGGGACGCCTACTGAAGTTTTGAATAGATAGCATTTTATAGCAAGGAAATCAATGTGTATAGTGTAATCAATAATGATGTATATTAAGCATTAAAAAGCCAAATTAAAAATATGTTTTTGTATTCCTATCCAGATTACCTTATTGATGAGGTAATATAGTGGGCAGCAGGATTATTTTCAGGGAAATTCATCCGTGGATATGTTGTTGTTGCCCATAAATCATATTCAATTTGGAATTAATTGACTAAATTAAATGTGATTTATGGGCAACAACTACGTGTACGCGCGCTCCTCTGAGTGCGATTCAATTCACAACGTTTTTGACGACCAATCGACTCTTACGACTGTGTGCGTGCGTAGTAAAATAGTAGACGTCAGATATTTATGAATGACAATCAGTTAAAATAATAAATTACCACGCATTTTGAACTTAAAGGATAAAAAGACAGAATGTTTAAGATTTTTTAAATTAATTTTTCTTCACCTATATTACTTATTCTGACTTCTCTGTAAATTTGGCCGGTAATTGCAAAATAACCCTGCATAATTCATAATAATGTATCTTAAACGACAAAGGGAAGCAAACCAGGAGATGGACAGTAGCGTCTTCATGACAAGAACTTAGGATTAAATAGAACTGCGGTTGCCAAACAGCATACCAAAGATGGCAACTATGACAAATATCTCCCTGTGAAGCAATCTAGGCGAAGGAGGGAGGTCTCTTTAAATTCCCGGCGTATTGGGGACTTTACAGCACCCACTTTACGGTCACGGAGACATCAGATCAGAGATCAACATCAGACACAAAGCTTTTACTTAATATAAATCTTCTATAATATAAAAATGAATCGCTGAATGTGTTGCTAAGCGCAAATCTCGAGAGTAGCTGAACCGATTTCGCTAATTCTTTTTTTATAATATTCCTTGAAGTACGAAGATGGTTCTTACGGAAAGAAAAACTTAAAAAATTGCCTGTAAAGGTCTAAAAACAACTCTTCTATATTCCCATACAAAAGATTCGTAATAATACTTAAAAGTCAATTTGAACTTTAATACCACACCATAAAGTTTAAGTGTTAGTGGAGGGGTTCCGGGAAGGCAAAACAATTAAGTGACGTTAGTATCGTATAAATATTAATGTCAATATTTGTTAATATTTATACACACGACAGATAGCTGATGTTATAAGGAGTAACTTGGACTGCTGTTATTCTAGGGTTCCGCGAAAATTAACTCCACGCGGGCGAAGTCGCCGGGAACAGCTAGTAAATGTAATATTTTTCTGTGAATTTTCTTTCACAACTTGTATTATGTACTATTGTATTATGTACAAAATAGGTACCTACTTAATACTCTAAATCATATTTTATTGAAATTTACAAGGTCATTCGTTTGAGTTTATCAGTTGATTATTGAAGAAAATTTAATCATAAACTTATGCCGTGAAATTAAGCTTTTTTTTTAAATTAAGAAATTAATTAATTAATGTCTGTTGGCGATTGAACTGGACTAGATTTAGTCGCCCCCAATCGGAGACTTTGTTCAGCAAAGACTCGAGTTCAGACACAAGTTTGTCCCGGTACTCGGCGACGTATTCCCGAGAAATATTGGCACGGCCGATGTATAGGGCATCACCAGTGCTGTTGTTTGCATAGCAATGAATGTTTCCAGTTTACAACATATCATTGATATGCAAAAGAAACAGCGTTGGTGATAGCACGGAGCCTTGTTGAACACCAGCGTTAATAGGCTTGTAAGCAGAGCATGCACCGTCTACTACGACCTTGAAGCTCCGATCAGCAAGGAAACTGGTGATCCAATTACACAATTTATCGGGAAGCCCATAGGAAGTGAACTTCGAAAGAAGCGCTTTGTGCCAAACCCGATCGAAGGCCTTCGCTATGTTCAAACTAACAGACAACTCCTCCCCCTTGGACTCTACTGCCTCCGCCCATCTATGAGTCGGTCACTAATCAACTGGTGATCCTCAAGGTACCTCATGAGCTGGCAGTTTATCATGGAGTACATTATTTTGGAGAACAAGGAGGTGATGGCGATAGGCCTGTAGTTAAACGGGTCCGAGCGGTCGCCTTTTTTAAGGATCGGGTGGACCAAAGCTGTCTGCCATGAATTCGGGACTACGTCTTGGGAGTAGGAGTACTGGAAAAAACGCGTTAAAACGCGTGCCAACTCCGGAGCACACGTTTTCAGCTCAATGGGAGGGACTCCATCAGGCCCACTCGACTTGTTGACGTCCAGGGAGAGAAGTGCTTTGAGAACCGAGCGCTATGTAAACTGCACATCCGGCATGGAGCACTCACATCGCAGGATGGTCGGCAGTGTGTTCCACCCGTCATCGAGAGTTGAGTTGGACGCAAAGAGAGAGCCTAACAGATCGGCTTTCTCCTTTGCAACATGGGCCAGTGAGTCGTCCTCTCCGTGCAGAGATGGAAGAGATGGCTTACAGAAGTTTCCTTGGACAGCCTTGGCAAGAGACCAGAATGTACGAATTCCCGAAGGAAGGCGAACTAGCTTCTCGCTAATTCAGCCGATGTGCTCAGACCTTGCCTTGGCAATGACTCTTTTGAAGGACCTGGAGGCTGAATTATACTTCTTTTTAAGAGCAGTGTTTACATCACCAGACGTCGATGCGGCAGCCCAGGCCCGGTAGCACTCATGCTTATGCCGTGATGCTATGTTACAGGAACGACCAAAACATGACTGGGATTTGCCTCCGATGGGCACCACAGAGGATGGAATAAAAAGTACCCTGAAGTAGCATATCACCGACAGAATCAGCAACAACGCTGGGATCTTCCGGTGAGAAGCAAACCCGCCCCAAGGGTATGATGCAAAAAAGACCGTATCCTATCCCAATCGGCCCACCTATAGTGCCAAACACGACGGCAGCCTGCGGAATGCAACCGCGACGTTAGTGTGAGTGGCACCACACTGCGGACAAGACAGAGGTCCGACGAGACTAAAGGAGCGTCGACGAAAACCTGATATCCGTCCGGATGAGAGGTCAGCAGAAGGATCAACAGGTAAGATGCATGATCCCCCATATCTGAAATCCACGTAGGCGAAGCAACCAGCTGTGTAAGACCATATGCCAAAGCAAAGTCATAAGCAGATCTCCCCGCATAATCGGTTGAACGTGAACAGAGCCATTCGGCGTGGTGTGCGTTAAAATCACCAAGGATCACGATCTCTGCGGATGGGATCTGCTATAGCAAGGAATCTGTAGCCGATGAATTCGATGAGTCGGTCTGTTTCGGCATTACTGCTATGGGACCTATAAAGGCACCCGTAGACACGGGGATGGCCGTCACGGTCTACGCGCAGCCATAAGATGGACAGGTCCGTACCTTCAAGGCTGCCGAGGCGTCGAAAATAGATGTCCTCTCTGACATACACGCAAACTCCAGCCCGAGGCACAAAGGTGTGTTCTAATGTGTAACCCGGGTAGGAGAGAGATATGAAGTATTAGAGCGGAGAGGACACCTGAGTCACAGTTAAAAAGAGCAACGCCACCTTCGCCGTCTCCAGATGATAGTGGAAAGCGTTAAGGTTCGAATGAAGTCCCCTGATGTTGCACAAATTCACGGATAGCGTGACAGGGGTGGCCTTGGTCTTATTGCTCCGCTTGACCTTTTTGTTCGTGAGCGGAATCACCCCCCTCCCCACCGCCCCAAATACCGGGTGCAGCCTGAGCACCCACGGTCAGGAAGAGTAGGATAGCTTGGTCGTAAATGCTCAGCGAGCTTCACGCTGGTACCACTAAGTCTGCTATACAATATATGACTATTTCGACTATTATGACAATTTAGAAAAAAAAATCTCGAACCAATAAATAATAAAGAACGATTAAAACAGATCTCCAAATGCATGCGGCGGGACTTACGCAACTTCAATAGAGCTCGTATTGAAGAAGCGATCGAGCGGAACCAAGGCTCCAAAGTCTTTGCCAGAGATCTGTCTGCCAGAAAGAGCCAACTGTCAAAGCTGAAGACAGAATGTGGCAGCATCGTTTCCGGGACACCTGAGATTTTGAGTGAGATTGAGAGGTTCTATGGGCAGTTGTACACGTCATCGTTGGAGCCACACGCAAGTGTGAGTAACGATCCAAGAGCGAGTCTCATCCGACACTATTCCGAAGATATCCCGGACGTCAGTCTGAGCGAGGTTAGAATGGCTCTCCAGCACCTTAAAAACGGTAAGGCCCCAGGCGAGGATGGAATTACAGCGGAGCTTCTGAAAGCGGGTGGAAGACCGTTACTTGAAGTCCTTCAGAAGCTCTTTAATTCCGTCCTCCATGGTGGCATTACACCGGAGGCGTGGAGCAGAAGTGCGGTGGTCTTGTTCTTCAAGAAAGGTGACAACGCTCTCTTGAAGAACTACAGACCGATTTCCCTTCTGAGCCGCGTCTACGTGCTGTTTTCGAGAGTCATTACGAATCGTCTCGCGCGCGGACTTGACGACTTCCAGCCTCCCGAACAAGCCGGTTTCCGAAAGGGCTTTAGCACCATAGACCACATACATACCCTTCGGCAAATTGTACAGAAGTCCGAAGAGTACAATTTGCCACTATGTCTGGCGTATGTGGACTATGAGAAAGCCTTTGATTCCGTCGAAATTTGGGCGGTGCTGCAGTCCCTTCAGCGGTGCCAAGTTGACTGTCGGTATATCGAAGTGTTGAAGTGCTTGTACAGTAGGGCTACGATGGCTATCCGAGTACAGAACCATAGTACGAAACCTATCCAATTGCAGAGAGGTGTAAGACGGGGTGACGTCATATCCCCGAAACTCTTCACCGCTGCATTGGAAGACGTTTTCAAGCTTCTGGACTGGAAAGGATACGGTATCAACATCAATGGCGAGTACATCACTCACCTTCGATTTGCCGACGATATAGTCCTTATGGCAGAATCGCTGGAGGACCTAAGCACTATGCTCAATGACCTCAATAGTGTTTCCCAACGGATAGGTCTTAAGATGAACATGGACAAAACTAAGATCATGTTTAATGTCCATGTCACACCTATGCCGGTAGTTGTTGGGAACACTAAGCTCGAAGTTGTTGACGAGTATGTTTACCTGGGACAAATAGTCCGACTAGGTAAGTCCAACTTCGACCGAGAGGTCAATCGACGGATTCAACTCGGTTAGGCAGCGTTCGGGAAATTACGGCACATCTTCTCGTCAGGTATACCTCAAACCTTGAAAACGAGACTGTACACCCAGTGCGTGTTGCCAGTGATGACATACGGAACTGAGACGTGGTCCTTCACTGCTGGCCGGATGAGGAAGCTCAAGGTCGCTCAGCGAGCTATGGAGAGGGCTATGCTCGGAGTTTCTCTGCGTGATAAACTTAGGAATGAGGATATCCGCAGTAGAACCAGAGTAACCGACATAGCCCAACGGATTAGTAAGCTGAAGTGGCAATGGGCCGGCCATATAGCTCGAAGAACCGACAACCGATGGGGAAGAAAGGTTCTCGAGTGGCAGCCTCGTACCGGTAGGCGAAGTGTAAGGCGTCCCCCCACGAGATGGAGTGATGACCTGGTAAGACATGCAGGAAGTCGATGGATGCAGGTGGCTCAGGACCGTGCTTTGTGGCATTCTTTGGGGGAGGCCTATGTTCAGCAGTGGACTTGTGAAGGGCTGTAATGATGATGATGATGATGATGATTAAAATTTCACGCTGTAAATATGGCAAAGGGTAATTCAATAACATAGTAATAAATATTTTCTAAATGTATTTTTATTACATATTTAAAACTTTTTTGTTTTTATTAAGTTTTCAAAAATTGCTTCATTGTTTAAATTATCGATGCTTTCGTACCTTATCTCTATGTGATTTCCTTGTAATAGCTATAATATATATTATAATAATTATATTATAATAAATATAATAATATAAAAAATTGTCCCGTTTGAAAATAACAATTCCTTGCAATTGAAAAAAAAATGACATGATGGAGTGACCTGAAGGTGTACTTCGGTGAATGCTACTGGAACTCCCCGACATGTAGAACTATGTGTGCCGAGCTTTGGCTCATTTTGTTAGTTATGATGAGACCTTACCTCCGAACTTGATAGAGTGCCCTGAAGGTGTACTTCGATGCATGCTACTGGAACTCTTCGACCAGTAGAACTAGGTGTGCAGAGTTTTGGCTCGTTTTGTTAGTTATGATAAGACCTTACCTACAGACTTGATGGAGTGATTTGAAAGTGTACTTCGGTGACTGCTACGGGAACTCTTTCGCAAATAGAACTACAATTTTTTTTTTATATTTTTTCCTGATAATATTATGAGCATTATGAGTCGTACACATTTGGATGTTCCAAATTTTTTTTATTGAGTTTGACATAAAGTTATCGGAAAATTAGAAGTCTAATACTTCTAATTTTCCGTTTGTTTTTAGTTAAATTTGTTAGTAGTAATAAGGTTATTAGTAAAAACTTGTGTGTGTTTATACTACTTTTTTACGTATAACATAAGCGCTTAAGTCATGCACATTTGGATTTACCAAATATATTTTGATATATCAACGTACCTCTTTGAAGTTTAAAGGTATCGATAACATACAAACATATAGTCGGGACACAGACTTTCGAATAACATTTGATCGAGCTGATCACTGGATATTATCGGATAAACTGGCCTGCAACGGTATACATGGTAACTTGTAGCGATGGTTTAAGTGCTATGAAACCAATCGCACAAAGAAGGTTGAACTAAATGGTTATGAATCTTTATTTTCATTAATCTTTAATTCATCTACGACTGGTTCAAATTCTGTGATTTTTTATTCTATAGAAATGATCTCTAAAAATATCCCCCCCCCCCTCCCTCCTCCGTCATTGTGGCAATCTATGAAGATATTCAGCAGTGGACTATTGGTAGGCTGTAATGAATGATATTTGCCGTGTAGTGGCGGTTAAGAGTATACACTACCCCATATATTCCCGTGGGTGTCGTAAGAGGCGACAGTGGGAAACAGTCAGGAGATGGGGAGCAGCATCTTCCTGATAACAGCAATATCACAATAAAAAACTGCGGTAGCCAACCCCCTCGCCAAGCGTGGCAACTATGGCAATATACCCCCCAAATGAATAAAATTACTAAGAGACGGCCCCCAGTCCCCGGCGGCCTCGCTATTCCTGGCTACGGTGGCGACCATGGTAACGGCGGGGCAGGGCGTCCTAAGAATCTCCAGTGGAGGTTCGGTTGCCACCTACGACGACTCGAGCTGGCAACTTATAACGCACGCACCTTGAGGACTGACGAGAAGATCATGGAGCTGGAAGAAGAGATAGACAAGTTGCGCTGGAATATCATAGTATTATCTGAGGTCCGAATAGAGGGGGAGGACACGGTAAACCATCTAATCCGGCAACTTGTTCTTGATAGAAATATTATTTATTCTTTTCATTCCATTAAAAATATAAATTGGCTGTATAAACTTAAAGGCATTAGCCATACATATCCAAAATATCCAAAGCCCACTATACGGTGTTAATGGAAGACTTCAACGCAAAACTAAGCACAAGAGAGAATGGTGAGCTGAAAGTAGGGAAATTCGAAATAGGGCAACGGAACCCAAGGGGCCAGCAGCTGGCCGACTTCATGGAGAAAGAGGGACTCTTTATGATGAACTCTTTCTTCCAGAAGCGGCCCCACAGTAAGTGGACCCGGTCGAGCCCCGACGGTTCGACAAAAAATGAGATTGACTTCATTATGACGACCAGACGACAACTGTTCAGTGATGTCTCCGTGATCGCGAGGGTGAAAAGCGGCAGCTATCACCGAATGGTGAGAGGCACACTGAACCTAAACGTTAAGTTGGAGAGGTCTCGTCTAATGAAGTCAATGCTCCGTCCCCCTCGTGCTCTGTTCCAAAGTCCCAAAACCTTTCAGCTCGAGCTACGAAACCGTTTTCAGTGCCTAGAAAATTGCAATGCAGTGGACGATATGAATGACAAGCTCGTGGAAACTGTCCATGCGGTCCGAGCTAAGTTTTGCAAGACCCGCCGCAGAAGTACATAAAAACTCTCCGATCACACTCTTAATCTCATGGCTGTTAGACGGGATATGAAGCTGCAGTCTTCAGTAGATTTGACAGCATACAGGCAAGTGAACAGACAGATCTCCAAATGCATGTGGCGGGACTTACGCAACTTTAATATTACTCGTATTGAAGAAGCGATTGAGCGGAACCAGGGCTCCAAAGTCTTTGCTAGAGACCTGTCTGCCAGAAAGAACCAACTGTCGAAGCTGAAGACCGAGTGTGGCAGCGTCGTTTCCGGGACACCTGAGATTTTGAGTGAGACTGAGAGGTTCTATGGGCAGCTGTACACATCATCGTTGGAGCCACACGTAAGTGTGAGTAATGATCCAAGAGCAAGTCTTATCCGACACTAATCCGAAGATCCCGGACGTCATCAGAATGGCTCTCCAGCTCCTTAAAAACGGCAAGGCCCCAGGCGAGGATGGAATTACAGCGGAGCTTCTGAAAGCGGGTGGAAAACCGGTACTTGAAGTCCTTCAGAAGCTCTTTAATTCCGTCTTCCATGGTGGCATTACACTGGAGGCGTAGACCAGAAGTTCGGTGATCTTGTTCTTCAAGAAAGGTGACAGCGCTCTATTGAAGAACTACAGACCGATTTCCCTTCTGAGCCGCGTCTACGTGCTGTTTTCGAGTCATTACGAATCGTCTCGCGCACAGACTTGACGACTTCCAGCCTAGGTCTTAAGATGAACATGGACAAAACAAAGATCATGTTTAATGTCCATGTCATTCCTATGCCGGTAGTTGTTGGGAGCACTAAGCTCGAAGTTGTTGACGAGTATGTTTACCTGGGACAAATAGTCCGACTGGGTCGGTCCAACTTAGACCGAGAATTACTTTTACGTTTAGAATTAATTTTACGTTACTGTTACTTAAAATTAATTCTAAACGTAAAAGTAATTTATTAGTGTTTATATCTATTCAAAATTAATGTCAATAGATGCAGTGTTTCACTGGTATTCGAGTGGTTAAATCATCCCGTGCTTTCGTGTTAAATTGTGATAGAAATATTCCAAAAACTTTGTGAGCACCTTAGTTATATTTTTAAAGTTGCGGGCAGTTGTTTATTTTGCAACAAATTTATAAGTCTCTAACGCTATTTGATCTCCGAGAAGTGTATCGCTAATTCGGATAGCATATTAGCGAACGATTGGCGCTGTGGCTTACGCAACTAGAAGTTAATTATATGAGACGCTAGATCGAATTCAACCAGCTGAGGACTTTTTGTTATTCTTTAACATTAATTACGAAAAATCTTAGTTTGTGATTAATATAACAATTAATATGAATTGCTCCGCCTGTAACAAGAAGATACTTCGCACAGACCGCTGCTTGGAATGTAATCAGTGTCATTTAAAATATCATATTGAATGCTTAAATTTAAAAAAAGAACAATTTACGGCATTAACTACTGAATATAAATCTAAGTGGATGTGTCCTTCTTGTACTAATATAACTAAACGTAAACGATCCAATGTCAATACGCCTGTCCAACAAACGCTAGTACCACTCGTAGAGAATTCAATGAATTCGTCCCTTGAAAATTCATGCTGTTCATTAACGGATTCCCAATTATTTTCGGCAAATGACGACAATCTCGTCACCATGGGCAAAATTAGTACCTTGTTGGATAAAAAACTTAATAATTATCTATCGGATTTCGTGGAAAGTTTTAGAAAAGCATTGAAAGATGACGTCGAAAACCTTGTTCAAGCAGAGATGGACTCAATGGTGCAACAGCTTAAAGACGACTTTACTGTTACCACTAACTTTATATGTGATGAACAGTCTTCCTTGAAGGAAGAAATTGAGAATAAGAGTCATATAATAAAACAACTAGAATCTGAAACTCTTCGATAGCAAAAGGAGATTAAGGCTCTAACCAATCGTTTAACATCTATTGAAAAATATCCCGTAACAAGAATTTAGAAATTCAGTTAGTTCCAGAAAGTCGAAATGAAAATCCAATGCTTTTATTCCGCAACCTGTGTAAAACTGTAGATCTTCAAATAGACGATGAGAACATTCATTCTTGCCATAGAGTTGCCAAATACGAAACCTCCTCCGATCGCCCTAGAAATATTATTGTAATCATCACTAACCCACGTTTTAGGGATCAAGTTCTCTCCGCATGTTATCGTTATAATAAAGCCCACAAAGACAATCCCTTGAATACTAATGACATCGGATTATATTGTGAAAAGCGAAAAATTTATGTGACTGAACATCTTTCTCCGGAATGTAAGGCACTTCATGCTGCAGTTAGAAAATTTGCAAAGGAAAAGAAATATAAATATGTATGGGTTAAGTACAGGAAGACACTGCGGCTTGCATACACATTAGAAATATAGATTGCTTAAAGAAGCTTGCGTAATATTATTATGTCTTTTTTTTTTTTGCTATACTTGGTTTATGTATTTTGTAATTTTACTATTGTATAATGTTGATTTACTATCAAAATGTTAATCGCTTTAGATCCAAAACAAAAGAGTTCTACCTAAATGTACTTGTAGAAAGGGTGTATAGTACAGAGACTAATTTTGTAGTTAGGAATAATAATTAATTCGTTTACTCGAATTAACTATCCAACGAGTTAAGGATAAACTAGTAACGGAATACGACAAGCGTACCGTTCCACGTCAGAGCCAAGACTGTCTTAACGGCGGCCGCTCCGTCCGTTTTATACAAGCAGGACGGGTGGCAACGCAGGTGCAATGCCGCAGGTGTGCGGTACACGTGTCGTTTACAAGAATTCTGTCTAGCTAGACCGACGCCACCGCATCTACAACGGTGCAGGTGCCGTCACGGCCATACTGACATGCGTGCGTCCTCGCACGCGCTCCATCACAATTTTAGTTATCTGTAGACAAAAAAACATCGTTCGACTATCCTGACATAACAGCGTCTGGTCCGGTCTATATTGACCCTTCAGATTTGGGTGACAGTCAGTTTTGTTCCGGCAGTAAGCCCTACAAAACTTTAATCATCTTTATGTTAGATCGGAATGATTAGTCTGTAGCTTTTTCTATTTTCTCTTTTTTTTTTCAAGTACTGTTTTCGCTAGTCCGGAATAACTATTCCCTATAGCCATATCATTGGACCGGCACAAAGCCCTGCAATGATAGTAAGAACTATTTTTTTTCTTACGCTTTTTTTTTCAAGTACTATTTATGCTAGTCCGGAATCACTATTCCCTTTAGCTATATCATTGGACCGGCAAACGCCCTGCAATGATAGTAAGAACCACATTTTTTTTCTTACTCTCTTTTTTTTTTCAATTCAGTATAGAACAGTTACAGACCAACCATACCGCAAACATGTCCCCGTCACAATCACACAAAAGTGTATCGTGAGGGACGTAGTGACACACGATAACACCTAAGTATGTAAACCAACAGCAACTCGACACATATCCCAGTGCAGCACAGACCAGCCTCCCTGCAACTTCATGTTCCTTTCCTGCACTAGAATAATTACTTCGCTAGAGTATTGCAACGTCTCTAGTATTTTCTAGATGCACAGACACTGCTACCTCTGACTGTCGTACGTCCTCGTGCGGTTGACAGTGAACAGCATACGGTCTATCAGTTATCACCACCTGCTAACAGATATTAACTCTTGTTAAATATTACAACGGTCGAACATCCCAGACTTCATTTAAGTCTGGAACGCGCCGATATGGCTACCTCCAGACAAACTCACTACAGCTTTTCGTTCTGCTGCGTTCATGCCACATTCGCGCCAGCAAACAGTCGCGCCGTACTAGCGCTAGCGAATCGTCGCACTGCTTTGTAAAATTAAAAGAAATCGAGATAAATGTATTGCGAACCATGGAATTCCGAGCTTCCAAAATTCATCACACATTCTCTTAAGAAACGGCAACTGTATGACATTTGAAAACATTGCAAAAAACGGAAACTATGTGTAGAGACGGATACCATCACATATTTCAAAGGGAAGGAGGCAACTGCGCAAAATCTACGAAAGCCGTCCATTTACAGCGCCAAAGCACCATTTGTTCGGCGGCCGCTTGAATTGCCCTGCCGTAAGATCAGCCGATAAGTAACCGACTGTAGCGGTGTAGGCTCAATCTAACCAGCGCTCGGCCGTACCTGACCATGTTCGATTAGCCATCACAACGTCTTCCTCATTGATCATTGTTGTAGAGACTTCTACGAATCCCTCGAAATCAAACCCCAATCTTGTCAACGACACAATATTCGGAGCAAACTGCAACAGTGATCAACACATTAGAACACAAAAATGTCACTTATTATTTTTAATTCATAGCGTGTTAAAGTTAATCCTTTATTGTAGTACAACCCTTAAAAGTTTTGAATTTCAAAATATAGCAAATGATAATCATGTTTCGCGTGAACTATCAAATTACAACAAAACGAGATCTTCAGGAGCACCTGAGGGTTTAAAAGCATCATCGGGGTTGTAGTCATCATGATCTGCGTGAAAAACAAATTGTTAACTATAAGGACAACATACACAGTTGCCTGTTCTCTCATCTATCACACATACGAGGCCCTAAAACAGAAATACGTTCTCATACCTTGGACTATAATAAAGCACTTCGCTTTCACAAGTAAACATAGGTCTTCATACGAAGTATCTGACACATACTCTTACTTGAACTTGCGAGATCCACATTAAAAACGTGAACCAGGACAGCGCCTGCCAGGACAAAGCCTAATACATGTTCAGAAAACATTACCGTGCACACAGCATACGACTTCCGCGCACACAGTGTGACTCCCACGCATACAGAGTACACGACTTCCGAGGCATCGCCATGTACAGCATACGCGCGCTCCGGGATGGCGCCTGCGTATACGCGCATACGCATCTGCCGAAACCAGGCCATGTTACAGCTGGTCTTGGCAGTCTGTTACGACCAGCAAGGCACATACTCACGCCCTTGTAATCACATCACACGTGCTACTGTAACACATAAAAGAAAACATTAAAAATACTCAGTCTGAACTTGATTTCAAGAAATGCAGCACTACTCTTGGTACACCATTCGCCTTTCTAGGGCACCAAATACTGAGCTGCGGCTACACGACAACCTCTGGTATGATTCGATCCTCATGTAAACTTAAATACTCTCTTCAATGTTAGAACTAATTGGCTCTACTTCACTTTCATCAGTTATACTTCGGTTTTCCGGCACTTTTCGCAACCAATTAAAAATGTAAACACTCATTCTTACAAAATAGTTTCTGAGCCAATGTTTAGGATAAATTTACTTTCCTCATGTATCTAATGGTGATCAGTAGCAGCGACAAATAATAAGTCCGCGGCGTCATAAGCCGACAGCATACTCAAAAGCGAGCGCTACAGCTCCACGCTTTCCACTAAACCATTCCAAGTTTGTCGACTACGTAATGCTCGGAGTAAACTGTAACACTTATCATCACATTAGATCACAAAAATACTACTTAGTGTTTTTAAGTCATAGCACGTTAAAGTAATCATGTTCTTTTTTTAGGTACATAGTTTAAACATTTTGAACTTTAAAACTAGGCCATGTAAATCACACCTCATGTATCAAATTATAACATTACTTGAGCAAGTTAAACTTCCACTGAATGCAAACTATAACTCATTCAGAATATCTCCAACATTTCTTTCGACATTTGTTATCATATTTGGGTACGTTAAGAAATAATGAAATTACTTGCGGGTACTTTCTATTATAAATTGAATAAAAAGATTTAACTTTTGACTTAAAACATTTCACTTTAAACTTTTACTCTACACTTTAATGATTCGTCAATGTCGTAAATACGACAACAAACTTGATTTAAGAAATTGAACACAAAAACAAAACGCGAGGCGCATTATAGTATTTCACCAACGTAATAACCCTTACACTATTCAAAGGTTATAGCAGGTGGGCAGTAACAGGGACTTTATCCCACTTCTGATGTAGAAAGGGTGTATAGTACAGAGACTAATTTTGTAGTTAGGAATAATAATTAATTCGTTTACTCGAATTAACTATCCAACGAGTTAAGGATAAACTAGTAACGGAATACGACAAGCGTACCGTTCCACGTCAGAGCCAAGACTGTCTTAACGGCGGCCGCTCCGTCCGTTTTATACAAGCAGGACGGGTGGCAACGCAGGTGCAATGCCGCAGGTGTGCGGTACACGTGTCGTTTACAAGAATTCTGTCTAGCTAGACCGACGCCACCGCACCTACAACGGTGCAGGTGCCGTCATACTTAATAATGATTACGACATTATCTGTCTAACTGAAACAAACTTGAATAGTACTATTTTTGACGGTGAACTCATTGACACTCGTTATAATGTTGTAAGGCGCGATAGATATCAATCTAATGTAAAAAAAGAAATAAATTTTATCCATCAAGCTTCCTGGAATAGTGAACTGGAAGACTTGTGGATTAGCATATTGCCTAAAACCAATAATGTCAAGATTATTAATATTTGTCTATGTTATCTTCCACCAGATCAGCCTTTAGACTGCATCGATAAATTTTATACAAACTGTCAAAACGTAATTATGCGATATCGTAACACAGAAGAATTTCTTTGCATAGGTGACTTCAATACACCCGATGTTCACTGGTCTAAATCATCTCAATATAATTATATGATTCCTCTTCATCCGCGAGGTCAAAAAACTAATCTGCTTTGTGATACCCTTAGAATACGTAATCTTGATAATTATAACAGTATACCAAATAGTGACGGACGATTTTTAGACCTAATTCTTTTCAGTTCGAACAGCATTCAGGTTTATGAAGTGCAGCCATTGAGCCGCTTAGATCACCACCACCCCTCATTAGTTGCAGATGTAAATTTTGTTGAAATAAACTCAAATAACTTTAAGAACAAAAACCTAAAACGACCTAATTTTTTCAAAAGTAATTTTCCAAAAATTAATCTTGAATTAAAATCAGTTGAATGGCATAATATATTGTCAACTCATGAAGATATTGATAGCATGACTGACGCATTTTATGCAGAGGTCAGGAATATTATTACAAAACATACACCTATGACGAAAAGTGACACAAACAATTATCCAGTATGGTTCACACCTGCTTTGAAGCAAAGCTTAAAATAAAAGCGAAAATATCATTGCCGTTTCAAAAAATATAAGAATCCTCGGGATTATGATACATTTTCCATGTTACGCAACAGATGTAAAAAACTTATTAGTAATGACTATAAAAATTTTGTTTCGTCTGTTGAATCTTCTTTAGATGATGACATAAAATTCTTTTGGCGTTTTGTTAACGATAAGAAAAATAATTCTAATAGCATTCCCAAAACGATGAAATATGGTAATCACATCTGTTCCGATGAAAAAGAAATATGTGAGCTTTTCTCTAATTATTTCAGTTCCGTCTTTGTAAATCCAGTGGAACCTAGTTTATATTCTCATAATGAATCATCCAATCGTAGTAATTGTATCTTAAATGATATCGTAATCACACAAGAAGAAATACAGCAAAAGATTTCGAAACTAGACCAAAGAAAAGGCCCTGGACCGGATGGTCTTCCTCCTTTATTGATTAAGAAATGCGGTAAGGAATTAAGTAATCCCTTATGTATTCTTTTCAATGCATCCATTAAGACAGGTGTTTTTCCTTCAGTATGGAAAATAGCTCATATCGTTCCGATTTATAAATCCGGCGACAGGTCTAATTGCGAAAATTATCGACCCATTAGCATCTTGTCTTGCCTCGGTAAATTGTTTGAATCATTGGTGTATGATTCTCTTTACCACCATATTCAACCCTTCCTGTCGCTCAGACAACATGGCTTTATTAAGAACAGATCGACAACTTCTAATTTACTTGAATACAAACACTACCTTTGCAGTGCCTTCGCCAAGAGAAAACAGGTTGATAGTATATATACCGATTTCTCGAAAGCATTTGATAAAGTAAATCATAATATTTTATGTATCAAATTAGCATGTTACGGAATACATGGGAATCTGTTGAGATGGACTGAATCATACCTCAACAGAAGGAGTCAGTTAGTTACTATAAAAGGTTTCAAATCCTCACCCGCCCCTGTGACATCGGGTGTGCCACAAGGGTCCCATTTAGGTCCTTTATTTTTTATAACATTTATCAACGATCTTATTGATAAATTAACATGTCCATGCCTGTTGTATGCAGATGATTTGAAGCTCTTTTCTGTTATCGATACACCCAGCGATTCGTTCAATCTTCAGTCGAATTTAGACACCATTCATAATTGGTGTAAAGAAAACTACATGCATCTAAATACAAGAGAATGCTTTGTCATATCATTTAGCAATAAGAAACACAGGCTTACTTTTGATTACAAAATAAATGGACAGGTACTTGATAGAAAATCCGTAGTTAAGGATCTTGGAATACTGTTTGATGAAAAGCTTACGTTCCGCGATCATTACGATCATGTGGTATCTAAAAGTACAAAACTTCTTGGTTTTATATTCAGAACTGCCAAGACTTAAAAATCCGCGAAGCTTTCTCATTTTGTACTGTTCTCTAGTACGCAGTATTTTAGAGTACAACATAATTATTTGGTTTCCATACTACGCTGTCCACATAGATCTTATCGAACGTGTTCAAAAAAAAAATTCTATCAATTTTGTGCTATATGTATGGTTTAAATATAAGTCTGCCCTCGTATGAAGACAAACTTAAGAAGTTTAACATTATGTCACTACAAACCCGGTGTAAATATCAGGATATGACTTACCTTTTCAAAATTATTCATTCCCTTATTGATTCCCCTACCCTCCTTTCATTTGTCAAGATTAATACTAAGCCCCATCGTCGCTATACTTTCCTAAACACTTTTGTTTTGCAAGTTTACAGAAATAATACGTCCTATTATAATCCTCTAGTAAGAATGTGTCGCCTCTACAATGACTTATTGATTAATAATAGTAAAAATATCGACATATTTAATGGCAAAGTAAACAATTTCAAAAAATCTGTATTAGATATACTTTGTAAATAAGGCAATATTTTTGATAAAGAATTAATTTTTCTAAATTTTCCACAACTTAAGTTTATAAGTAAGATTATAAGTATTTGCGCTGTAAACTCGTTACTGTAACCTAATATCATGTTGTGTGCACATGTTTTGGAATACCATCCAGATTGTTATTTTGCATTTATTATGTTCAATTGTTTATGTTTTGATGTTATTCTGTTTTGTGTACCTAAATAAATAAATAAATAAATCGACGGATTCAACTCGGTTGGGCAGCGTTCGGAAAATTACGGCACATCTCCTCGTCAGGTATACCTCAAAACTCAAAAACGAGACTGTACAACCAGTACGTGTTTCCAGTTATGACTTATGGAAATGAGACGTGGTCCTTCACTGCTGGTCGGATGAGGAAGCTCAAGGTCACTCAGCGAGCTATGGAGAGGGCTAAGCTATGTATGTTCTCGAGTGGCGGCCTCGTACCGGCGGACGAAGTGTAGGGCGTCCCCCCACTAGATGAAGTGACGACCTGGTAAGATATGCAGGAAGTCGATGGATGCAGGTGGCTCAGTACCGTGTTTTGTGGCATTCCTTGGGGGAGGCCTATGTTCAGCTGTGGACTTGTGAAGGGCTGTAATGATGATGATGAATGAATGATAAATTAATATATCATACCTATACGATACATACCTTAATGAATTTCGTGAAAGTCTGAGAAAACCAGCTTAAATAAAAATTTATTATGTTGCAAAAACATTTTTTATTACACGAAAGTTATTTTTACATAATCGTAGATAAAATATTACATATTTAAACTATTTATTTCAATACTTAAACATTATAACATCAGTCAATCATTACACATTTATTGACAAAATGTACTTTTAAAATCTGTCAGTTTCAACAGTTCCATGGAACAGGAATGAGTTTTCACATTTCTTTGTAGTCTGATATCAGTAGAGTTATATTCATTCGAAAAGGCAGCACTGTGTCACACAATATCCGTACATTACTAATATTTAGTAATTAAACTTCACAACTTTAAAGACATTGCATTATATACTCAATGCAATATTTGTTTGGGTTGCTTGGAGGGTGACGCGCCTGGTAACCGACCGTCGCCCGTTCTTTTTACCCCTGTAGACTTGATATCTAGAAGAAGAAGAAAAGAGAAATTGTATATTGTTATCATAAATAAAATTCTCTGCTTGTCAGTAACTAATTATGCGTAATATAATACCTTGCCATGCAGTGTTAGCTAAGTTGAATTTCTCTATCGTAAAAACTAATACAGAACTATAAAAATATTTAAATACCGTTAATAACGGGGTAGTCCGTGTGTTAACGTCGATTTCATTCGTTATTATATTATCTATTAGCGTTAACCATTGTAGAAAGTTGACTTGGCTAAGAGTCCTATTGTGGTTTCCTATGGTGGACGAAATTAGTACGACGACTGACTTCGACCACCACTGCGTTAACTTGCGAATATTTTCGGACGTTATCAACTATGCGTGATATATATTATAAGTGACACAAGTGTAAGCAAAAACGCTTATACGATCGGCGACAGACTCGGATGTAATAGTGTGTACATTTATTAAATATCCTTCCCACCATCATAAAGGCTCATGTCGAGCAGTGGACTGTTTACAAACTGATAACGAGACTCGGATAATACAACTAGTAACTGCTGAAAGTTGAGAACAATAGCTTTGTACTGACCTGTTAAACAAAGAAGGAAATTATTACCTGTATAGGGACGGATTACAGAAGTTAAATTGAATTACTAAGATTCGCATGCAAAGACAAATACCGGGTTTTATTAGAACAGCTTGAGTTGATACATTCCAAGTTCTCAAATTCACATTGGCCAAAACTAGAAAGTATTTTCTGAGCAAATGCATAATCGATAATCTCTAAAAACATAGTGGTGCAACAATTTGACAAAATATAAAAAAAAACTTCAAATGGAAATTTTATTAAAAGGGATCATAATAAAATAAATCAATATATTGAGGACAGTGGTGTGTGAAAACTCTTGTTCTCCATTAGCAACTCCTTTAACTACTATTATGTTGTAAAAAATTATATTTAAAAAAAGGATATAGTTTTATTATTGTGCTGATTTTAGAGAAGAGCTTGAATAAAAGGTTTGACTTTGGACTTAAGATTATTTAATATGAAGAGCCTAACACTTTAAACTATTTAATATACTTATATAATTTATTTTTTGCATACCAATATCTTTAGACTTTAAGGTAGGTAAACAGAAATTTTATACAACGAAATATATAGTCAAAAGAAATAAAGACTGCAGGTTCCGTGCGTGTGAATGGTAAGTTGGAGCTAACCTTGGAGCCACCTGACTTGCGTGGCGGGCCCGTAGCCCTTGTCGTTGCGCGCGGCGATGCGGAAGATGATGGCGGGCTTGGTGGACGAGTGGTAAGTTGGAGCTAACCTTGGAGCCACCTGACTTGCGTGGCGGGTCCGTAGCCCTTGTCGTTGCGCGCGGCGATGCGGAAGATGATGGCGGGCTTGGTGGACGAGTGGTAAGTTGGAGCTAACCTTGGAGCCACCTGACTTGCGTGGCGGGCCCGTAGCCCTTGTCGTTGCGCGCGGCGATGCGGAAGATGATGGCGGGCTTGGTGGACGAGTGGTAAGTTGGAGCTAACCTTGGAGCCACCTGACTTGCGTGGCGGGCCCGTAGCCCTTGTCGTTGCGCGCGGCGATGCGGAAGATGATGGCGGGCTTGGTGGACGAGTGGTAAGTTGGAGCTAACCTTGGAGCCACCTGACTTGCGTGGCGGGCCCGTAGCCCTTGTCGTTGCGCGCGGCGATGCGGAAGATGATGGCGGGCTTGGTGGACGAGTGGTAAGTTGGAGCTAACCTTGGAGCCACCTGACTTGCGTGGCGGGCCCGTAGCCCTTGTCGTTGCGCGCGGCGATGCGGAAGATGATGGCGGGCTTGGTGGACGAGTGGTAAGTTGGAGCTAACCTTGGAGCCACCTGACTTGCGTGGCGGGCCCGTAGCCCTTGTCGTTGCGCGCGGCGATGCGGAAGATGATGGCGGGCTTGGTGGACGAGTGGTAAGTTGGAGCTAACCTTGGAGCCACCTGACTTGCGTGGCGGGCCCGTAGCCCTTGTCGTTGCGCGCGGCGATGCGGAAGATGATGGCGGGCTTGGTGGACGAGTGGTAAGTTGGAGCTAACCTTGGAGCCACCTGACTTGCGTGGCGGGTCCGTAGCCCTTGTCGTTGCGCGCGGCGATGCGGAAGATGATGGCGGGCTTGGTGGACGAGTGGTAAGTTGGAGCTAACCTTGGAGCCACCTGACTTGCGTGGCGGGCCCGTAGCCCTTGTCGTTGCGCGCGGCGATGCGGAAGATGATGGCGGGCTTGGTGGACGAGTGGTAAGTTGGAGCTAACCTTGGAGCCACCTGACTTGCGTGGCGGGCCCGTAGCCCTTGTCGTTGCGCGCGGCGATGCGGAAGATGATGGCGGGCTTGGTGGACGAGTGGTAAGTTGGAGCTAACCTTGGAGCCACCTGACTTGCGTGGCGGGCCCGTAGCCCTTGTCGTTGCGCGCGGCGATGCGGAAGATGATGGCGGGCTTGGTGGACGAGTGGTAAGTTGGAGCTAACCTTGGAGCCACCTGACTTGCGTGGCGGGCCCGTAGCCCTTGTCGTTGCGCGCGGCGATGCGGAAGATGATGGCGGGCTTGGTGGACGAGTGGTAAGTTGGAGCTAACCTTGGAGCCACCTGACTTGCGTGGCGGGCCCGTAGCCCTTGTCGTTGCGCGCGGCGATGCGGAAGATGATGGCGGGCTTGGTGGACGAGTGGTAAGTTGGAGCTAACCTTGGAGCCACCTGACTTGCGTGGCGGGCCCGTAGCCCTTGTCGTTGCGCGCGGCGATGCGGAAGATGATGGCGGGCTTGGTGGACGAGTGGTAAGTTGGAGCTAACCTTGGAGCCACCTGACTTGCGTGGCGGGCCCGTAGCCCTTGTCGTTGCGCGCGGCGATGCGGAAGATGATGGCGGGCTTGGTGGACGAGTGGTAAGTTGGAGCTAACCTTGGAGCCACCTGACTTGCGTGGCGGGCCCGTAGCCCTTGTCGTTGCGCGCGGCGATGCGGAAGATGATGGCGGGCTTGGTGGACGAGTCCACGTGCGCCGAGCCCAGCGACGCGGCCGGCACCACGCACGTATTGGCCTTGCCGCAGTACACGCGCACGAACGCCAGCTGGGACTTCGCCGCCTCCTAAAGTTCAAACGTAAACATACTGCTCATACACATGTGCACGTGGTATGCGTGCAGGAGTCGTGTTGCAGTTGTATATGCATGCAGTATAGTTGTAAAACGAATGAGTCGGACTCGACCGAGGAAGGGCCACGCTCTCACAGAATACCGCCATATTTTTTAATTATTATTAAATATTAACGATGATGTTTCGTAAGGTGTGAAGAAATGTAGAAAAACGGGGAACATTTTAAATGGAAACGAGTCATTTCCTCTTAGGCCCCATGGGTGGCAACACATCTACATTTTGATTCATAATCGAGAATAAATGTAGATGTCTATGAACCACAGCAACCTCTTATCATCAGGTGGGCTGTGTACCCGTTTGTCATTCTTATCCTATAAAAAATACGTTCCAATGCTCAACACAGACGTTTCATTTGAGACGGGACTGCGGAGCGTAATAAATACACCGCACTCCAGTAGTAACCGTGTAGTGGCGGTTAAGAATATCCACTACCCCATATCTTCCGGCTAAAAACGGCAAGTCCCCGGACAAGGATGGAATTACAGCGGAGCTTCTGAAAGCGGGTGAAAAACCAATACTATAAGTCCTTCAGAAGCTCTTTAATTCCGTCCTCCATAGTGGTACTGCTCCGGAGGCGTGGAGCAGAAATGCGGAGGTCTTGTTCCTTAAGAAAGGCGATAACACTCTCTTGAAGAACTACAGTCCGATTTCCCTTCTGAGCCGCGTCTACGTGCTGTTTTCGAGTCATTACGAATCGTCACGCACGCAGACTACTACTTCCAGCCTCCCGAACAAGCCGGTTTCCGAAAAGGCTTTAGTGCCATGGACCACATACACACCCTTTGGTAAATTGTACAGAAGACAGAAGAGTGCAATCTGCCACTTTACCTTGCGTATGTGGACTATGAGAAAGCCTTTGATTCCGTCGAAATTTGGGCTGTGCTACAGTCCCTTCAGCGGTGCCAAGTTGACTATCGGTATATCGAAGTGCTGAAGTGTTTGTACAGTAGAGCTACGATGGCTATCCGAGTACAGAACCAGAGTACGAAACCTATCCAACTGCAGAGAGGTGTAAGACAAGGCGACGTTATATCCCCGAAACTCTTCACCGCTGCATTGGAAGACGTTATCGAGCTACTGGACTGGAATGAATACGGTATTAACATCAAAAGCGAGTACATCACTCACCTTCGATTTGCCGACGATATAGTTCTTATGGCAGAATCGCTAGAGGACCTAAGCACTATGCTCAATGACCTCAATAGTGTCTCCCAACGGATAGGTCTTAAGATGAATATGGACAAAACAAAGATCATGTTTAATGTCCATGTCACACCTATATCGGTAGTTGTTGGGAGCACTAAGCTCGAAGTTGTTGACGAGTATGTTTACCTGGGACAAATAGTCCGACTAGGTAAGTCCAACTTCGACCGAGAGATCAATCGACGGATTCAACTCTGTTGGGCAGCGTTCGGGAAATTACGGCACATCTTATCGTCAGGTATACCTCAAAACTTGAAAACGAGACTATACAACCAGTGCATGTTGCCAGTGATGACCTATGGAACTGAGACGTGGTCCTTCACTGCTGGCCGGATGAGGATGCTCAAGGTTGCTCAGCGAGCTATGAAGAGGGCTATGCTCGGAGTTTCTTTGCGTGATAAACTTAGAAATGAGGATGTCCGTAGTAGAACCAGAGTACCCGCATAGCACAACCGATTAGTAAGCTGAAGTGCCAATGGGCCGGCCATATAGCTCAAAGAACCGACAACCGATGGGGAAAAAGGTTCTCGAGTGGCGGCCTCGTACCGGCGAACGAAGTGTAGGGCGTCCCCCACTAGATGAAGTGACGACCTCGTAAGACATGCAGGAAGTCGATGGATTCAGGTGGCTCAGAACCGTGTTTCGTGGCATTCCTTGGGGGAGGCCTATGTTCAGCAGTGGACTTGTGAAGGGCTGTAATGATGATGATGACTCCAGTACGGACTTTGTTATGTCGCCATGTTCTCCGTCACTGCTTAACACGTGTGATATGATACGAGGCAGATAATAAATAAACACCTAATAATTGTAAAAGTTGTCGATGGTAAATAGTCACTTCACATCATTGAAGTAATATGTAACTACTACGTACTAGAAAAGACGCAGAGGCTTGACTTTTTGCAACGCGCGTTAGAGTCCGTGGGCTCAAACTTAATCTGCAATCTGTGCCATAAAAATGTACTCTGAGCTTCCGAGTATCCGACCACGCGCCCCACACTGCCGCAAAGATTTTGTTCGCGGTGTCTGTTGTAATACCTGCTACCTAGTACGTAATGCTTCAATGCTTCGTATAGCGGTATTTTTTTACCAGTAGGAAAAAATAGATTGTAATGGGTACGTGCATAAAGTAGAAGTCTTTGGCATAGATATTTTTTAAATTTATTTTTTTCTTTGACATAGTATAAAATTGATCTATCAATAAATTAATACGGAAACAATAGGTACAAAAGGTGTCCTTGTGAAATTTATGTATGTAAACTGCCCCCACGATACAGGAGAAATTCCTAGTGTGGAGGTAACGTTTTTTAAACAAAAACAAAACAAAAATTAAAAAAAAATGAAGTGATTAAAATATTAAAATTAAAATCATGCACAATAAAAACTTTACGCGTGGCAATATTGAATTTGTGGCGCGATTATATCTCTTGATCTTGAAGTCGGTCTTGGCCAGGGAAAGCTGTAAAAATCATGAGTTTTACAGCTTTCGTGCATGTACGAACTGAAGATAAAAATCTTACATAATTGTACGACTTTTTCTGGTCCCCGCTTGGGCCCAACCATGGGAGCTGGAAATTACGCGAAATGTCGGAAATATAAGTTAATATAAAGCGACAAAATCCGTAAAACTAGTATCATTCAATAGAATAAGTAAATAATACGAAAAAGAACTGTGCAGTTACTTTCTAACAAAATATTGCTAACCTTAGGCTGAGTATTTGAGCGTACGGCGAGGTAAACAGAATATTCGAAAATCCCTTCAGCAGCAACTTGTGGCGGCTCCCACGAGAGGTGTGCGCCCTCAACAGACTTTGATATCTTTATCGCTGACGGTGCGCCCGGAAATCCTGGCAAACACGTTTTAAACGCAGATTCCTGTAAAGAAAACGGTTATTATTCTTTCTCTAACAAAATGTAAGCCAAAATAAATAATAACATACAAGAGTCCACTTGTAAATCAATTTAACTGATTCTTTAGGTCCAATTGCTATGATTTGAATATAATATAAATTATATATTATGCAACCAACAACCATGTAATTGCAACGATGTTTTAGTCTTTTACTAGAAATATTGTTTAACAAATTATAAAAAATAAAAAGCTTGTAATCTCGCTAATAGTTTGTATTTCTCACCTGCAACTGGCATCATTAGCAACAATGCACTTTCAAGGAATGTTTTCTACTATTGTATAAATGACCCAAAGTTGACATAATTGCAAAGAAAAAATAAATTTTAAACTAATCAGACATGTGTGGTTACAAACAACAAGCTGTCCGTAGCAGGAGGAGCATACTGAGGCCTTAAGTATGTAAAGAAAAATGTTATTCTTGTAAGGCTAGAGACAGTCATAAGTCTAATTCTGTTGTTGTTTTATTTGTTTCTTTTTTTTTGGAAATTATTCTTGTCTGTTTTTATGTCGTGCTCAAACTAAAAATAAATGTGTTTTTCATTCTTTCATATTATTCTTTTTTTTTTAAAAAGAATGTTACAGAGTGCAATTTATTTAATTTTGTAAAATTACATTTTGATATTGCGAATAAATGATGTATTTTAATAAGGGCTCTTAAATATACCAACATTAATAAGAAATTTGGTTGTGGTGAATTTTGTATAGTATATAAAAATGAGATCTATATGAAACTTACTTCACTGAATTCGCCGCGCCCACAAGAGTTAATCGCAGCAATTCTGAATTTATATGCAGTGCCATGTTCCAGTGGTGTCACCGGAAGTCCACTAAGATCCGGTAAATTGTCAAGGGATAGATTAGAAAGATCAACATTAGGGTCGGAAATGTAATTTTGAACCTGAAATTGAAAAAAACAATACAGTTGAAGTATATTTTGTAACTACGTGACATTTGTGTCTAATAATTGCGAATTTACAATGTTCTCACCGTAAAAGTGGTACCTTTTACGATACCAACAGTGTACCACGCGTCTTCGTCATTCTGGATTTTTTGTTCTTCTTGCTCGGGCTACAAAAATATTGAGATAATGATTAGCAGTAAATAAATAGCTTTTTTTTTTAAATTCAAAGACATTTCCTTGCCATAAAACCATCTTAGAAATGAGAGAATTTCTGTGTCCACTGTGGGACATATACACACTGTAACTTTATGCATTTTTAGATATAAAAGAGGCTGCCTAGCTGCTCTAATGTTAGCAGATTTCACACGTCCAGAAATGCTGGTTTTTTCAGTTTTGAAATTTTTTAATATGGTAATATAGTACTTAAAATGATATAAATAATTTAATTGGTGCCGAGGATCGAACTCGGTATTCTCGCGTACTATACATTTAGCTTGATAGCTTTATGACAGTTATGTCATACTGATTACATTTATTTATATACTAACTAAAGAAGTTTCTTAGCCACGGCGTCAATTTTCGCGCACTTTAATTATATTTTGACTCGCATATTTCTGTGAGACATCTTTCGTGAAACAGACATTAGTTTAAATCACATCACATTTTGTAATAAAATATATATATGGGTTGATCGTAGTAGGGCGAAAATTTGAAGTTTAATGTATTTTTCATATATATATTATATAATAAAAATAACTGTTGTCAAAAAAAATATTTAGGGGTGGGTCACCCTTAAAAATAGATGTTGGCCGATTCTCAGACCTACCCGATATGCACGCAAAATTTTATACAAATCGGTTCAGCCGTTTCGGAGGAGTTTGGTAACAAACACCGCGACGAGAATTTTATATATTAGATATATATATATATATATATATATATATATATATATATATATATATATATATATATATATATATATATATATATAATTACTTTATAGCCGAAGGGCTTGTAGTTGATATCACGTCACAGAGGGCTAATAATCTTCCGCTCACCAGATGTCGCTGGTTGGAACTGAGGTGAAGTTCTTTGTTACAAAATTATATTTAACTAGCTGTTCACCGCGATTTCGCCCGCGTGTGATTTAGGGTTTTAATTATGTTGCGCGGAACCCTAATTATTTTTCTAAAATATAAGTAGCCTAAGTTACTCCTTATAACATCAGCTATCTGCCACTGAAAGTCCCGTCGAATACGGTCCAGCCGTTTCGGAGATTAGCCGGAACAAACAGACAGACAGAGAAACCGACAGACAGACAAAAATTTTAAAAATTGTGTTTTTGTTATAAGTACCGTATATACTTTCATATGCATTTAGTAAAAAGCTGTTATTTTAATATTACAAACAGACACTTCAATTTTATTTATTTGTATAGATATAGATTGAGAAGTTAGTTTTAAATAAAAGTTTATTCGTTTCTAGAGTATTATATTAATACACAAAACAATACGTCAGTAATTTTCACTTTAATTTTTTGGCTAGTTTCAACTTTTTTTTTAAATAATTCTACTTTTATGGGGCCTATACACCATCGACCATTGTGGACGAATATTAGTGATCACGATCGTGTAGAAGGCATAATCGCCTATAATTGCCCATGATCGATGATGATCGAGCGTAATGGCCGCTGTGTCGGTTTTTCGAACAAATATCAAAGGAAGTTCGGCCATCATCGTGCGAGCGTCTACAATCTACATGATCCGATCACTCAGTTCTTATTTGTTTATGGTACAGTGAGGACGTGTGCTATTTTGTCATAGTTTGATTTTACGTAATTAATTTAGGTACAATGAAATGTAGGAGACGAAGTGGACTAATGACAAAACATTTAAATTCGCCAAAATGAATCCGCAATATGGAATCCAAAAAATAAATATCATAAAGATAAAAACGTTGGAAGTACCAAACTACCCTAACTAATATTATAAATGCGAATGTGAGTTTGTTGTCAGTTGTTGTCAGGGGTACAAGTACCTAATGCTCGACACACGATCAGTTGGACTGATCAGTTTAACTCATCAACTAAAATGGATGTAAGCCAAAACTATTTCCTTACTTACTGGCTTCAAATTTCAACTTAAGATTTAACACTCACGGACAGTTTTTGGATGTACGTTAGTTCAACTGATCAGTTTAATTAACTGAGCGCCCGGAAAAATCCGTGAGTTGCCGTCAGTTCAACTGATCAGTTTAACTGACCGTGTATGTCGGTCATAACATATTCTACATTTTTTAACAAAGGTTCTAAGGTTAGATGATAATGGCTACTACCTACTATCGCTGGCACTGCCAGATGATGCTTTTAATTTTAATTAAAGACAACAGCTGCTACTGTTTCAACGTCCATCTCGGACAGATGACAGTACAAATATGTAGGATGCACGATTGTGTGGGCAGCTGTGCAATGATTGATAAACATGCCCCATTCTGTGGTTGTGAATCATGGCCGATAATGTATAGGCGGGGTTAGAAATATATGTGGTTTATTCATTTCCAATCTTAGTAACGCATATTACAAAAGAAAACATTAACCCTTACAATATAACAACAAATAAACTACCCTGCTAAGAAATCTGTCAAATATTTCACCTCATTCCAAAGTGGCGCCGTCCTGGGGGGCACAAAGGTGTGGATGTCCCCGTTAAAAGGAGGTACCTGGTCTTGGTGGTGATGCAGCGCGGCCGAGGCGAGCGTGGCCAGCGCGTGCGCCGCGTCGGCGGGCGGCAGCGGCGGCGCCGCGCCCGCCACCGAGCTGCTCACCGCGCCCTCGCCCTCCGCCGCGCCCGCGCCCGCTCCCGCCGCGCCCTCCGCGCCCTCCGCGCCCGCCTCGCCCGCTTCGCCCTCCGCCGCCGCGCCCTCCTCCCCCGCCACCGACGACGACACGCCCGCGCCGCCCTCCTCACCTGCACACGTCACGTAATCAGTAATAAGGTCACATGTCAACAAACACTTCTATGTATACTAGGGATGTAACGGATATCACATTTCGGATCTGGATACGGATGCGGATATGGGAATAATATAATATCGGTTTCGGTTTTGGTTACGGATATATAGTATATTTCATTACGAGTGCGAAAACCCTGTCATTGCAAAGAGTTCCGACAAATGTCTGCCCGAGCCGAGGCGCAGCCGAAGGTGAGGGTTGACAGTCGGAACAAGTTACAATGACGGTTCCGCACGTGTACTGAACAACAAATTTTTAATACAGTTGCGAAAAAATGAAACAATTTAATAAAGAACATTTTTGGAAAATGGCGCTAACCGTAAAAGAATATAAGCAGTTTTTTTTGTTTTCTTCACCCATTCTGGGTAGGCAAAGGGAACTATGCCCATACAGCCAAGTCTTCAGTAAATTTTTTTTATTGATATGAAATGAAAATGAAATTTAATGAGATGAAATTAAATGAAACCTAACCTAACTCATTGAATCAAATCATTAAATCTGATATTGAAACAAATTAGTAGCTTCTTTTTAGAAATATTTGCATGAATCATAAAAACTTCTATGAATTTTTTTTAGTAAAAACTTCGTGGTTGGTTTTTTCTTTTTAATAGACATTATTTTGACAGTTGGCAAAGAGAACGCACGAGTTCGGATAAGGTAAAGAAAAAGCACGAGTATGTAACAACCCACATCCCGAACGCTATACGTCCCTGCAATACGCCACTTTTTGAGCAACTGTATTAAAAAAAATATTTCGGATTATCCGTTAACTTCGGATCGGATTAGATTTATGAGGAAAAGTAAAATTCAAATAAGCAGATAATCATTTGGCTTTACAATCGTTTACTTAAGTAATTATTATAGCTACCTACACATTTTTTAAAGTTATCTACTTAAAAATGCTATAAAAAATTATTATAATCAAAAATAATGCTATTACTGTTTTTTTTTTATTATATTCTTCAATAATATAATTCTAGGAACGATTACAACACATCACAATCAGTCTTCTTAAGTCTTTACATATTGAAGAATAACTCATGTGTCATATTGAAGAATAAGTCATGCTAAGATGGTCATGAAGAATTTTGAAAATGGTTGCATCTGATACTCCAACCATTTCTGCGAGCTGTTTTTCTTTAGGCGGGCATCTTCTAATATTAATTTTTCGGTTTTTTGAATAATTTCCAACGTGGTCACCTCGATTGGCCTTCCTAAGCGTGGGTCGTCGTCTTCAAGTGACTCTCTGCCTTGTTTAAAAAGTGTATGTCACTTGTAAACAATAGTTTTACTTGGACAAGAGTCTCCGTAAATAGATGACATCTCGTCCAATATAGTCTGAACTGATTTTCCGCGCTTGGTAAGGAACTTTATAACAGCACGGAACTCGATTTTCTCCATATTTCACAATTTCTTCCCGATTGACTTGTTTGGTTGACGATAACTCAAAGACTAATCTATCTATCTAATTACAATAAAACTTGGTATTTATACAAATAATGAGCTGCTCAATTAGTACGTAATTCGGCGACGTCCCCACTTATTACCTAACTAACCATTCCGCGAACTTAAAAACGCCTCCTCATACGTGTAGAAGTCTTTGCATGTTAACAATATTTTTTTTTAAATTATCAACATTCGTGTAACGTTAAGCAATTTTTATACCAATCAAAGTCATAGCTTACCTTGTAAGAGATTGGGCGATAGCAATGCAGCACCATTTGCCGTCATGGTAAGAATAGGCATAGACTCGCTCACTGTTGGCATTGTGTCAGCTACGCCTTCCATTTCTGAGGTGTCGGCATCGCTGAATCTAAACAGAAAATCACTAACATCAGTGTGCAAGTGAGTTTACCAATGCCTGCAATTGGAAATCTAGTTACGGGTGGTTTAAAATTTTAAATTTTAGTAATAAGTCTGGTCTTCAACCAGCATGTCAGCAATAAAACTGATTAAATGTCTTTATGCCATTTGCCACACAAAGATAATTGATTGATGATTGATTCACGTCGTCTATTACAGCAAAATATAGGATTCTCGTTAATGTATAAATATCAATAATCGTAAATTAAGACTAACATCTTACAACTAAAACAGCTGAATAATGCGAAATTTTACACTGGTAATTACTAATATCGTCAAAAAGTGCACTAAAATTTATTGTACTTTCTAAATTCAGCCACTATATTTCTGTCAAATGATTACGAGCCTTATTATGCGTCTAACAGTATATGAAATATGCATATGTATAAACTATGAAAATGTAAGTACCTGGTTATATATACCTGTAAATATTACCTCAGTTCAAGCTTGTACCAAAACCTACATACATCCAAATAGCCACATCAGCATTTTCATAAGTACAAAGTGATATTGCACAAAGCACAAACAACTCCCACTTCCATCCAGTGGCGATATTATGATTATTGAAACTTAATTAACTAATCTATATTATATTTATTCTGTAACTAACCATCTTCAAACTAACAATAAATAGTTTTATATTTTAAATTATGTCTTTAAAAAGAGGTTTTTAATTATATAGGTTTTTATAGATGACCCCTAAATGTGAAATTTAAAAGGGTCAGCAGTAAATTTTGCGCCATTCAGTCAAATATTTTCTTCCAAAAGTGAGTTAGGACAAAATAAAAAAAACATGCGTGAGTGTCGTGGAACACTCGGTTAGAACGAAGTGATTTTCGTAGTATATTATGATTGATAAACGTATTATACTATTGATTAATAATAATAATAAGCCTTTTTTTTATTCTGAACTTCTTGGTTAAATATATACATGTTCTTGTTTGTTATAATATGTTCCGAAGCTCAGTTTGCCTTTTGGCATAGGCCTCCTCTAACATTTTCCACTGGGACCTGTCCCGCGTTACCCTTCTCCAATGATGTCCAGCCGTGAGTTTTAAGTCATCTTCCCATCTTGTTTGTTGGCGTCCTCTACTTCTTTTGCCATCTCTGCGATACCAGTCAGTAACAGTTTTGCACCACTTCTCTTGTGGATCACGCATCATGTGACCTGTCCATCTCCACTTTTGTTGGTCTATTCGGGTTATTATATCGACAACTTTGGTTTTATCTCTTATTATGCTACATCTTACTCTGTCCTGTTTCCTTATTCCTGTCAAACTTCTCTCCATGGCTTTCTGACAGCGTTCCAACTTTTCTCTGTGGTGTTTGGTGAGTGCCCAGGTTTCGCATCCGTAAGTAATGACTGTAAGTATACATGTGTTGAAAACTTTCCTTTTTATTTGCATACTTAGCTTCTTAGATTTTAAAACTTCTTTCAAAGACCAGTATTTCTTCCATCCATTTCCTATTCTTCGCTCAATTTCCTTAGTGGTTTGATCTTTGTGAGATATTATCTGTCCTAAGTAGATATAGTCTGACACATATTCGAGTGGTTGGTTGTCAATTTTTATAATTACTTTTTTAGAGTTTGTAAGCAGTTTTGTTTTGTTTTTGTTCATGCTTAGGCCCACTTTCAGGCTTTCTTCATTTAGTGATTCTATTATTTTAACAAGATGCGTCGGATTTTCCTCAAATAAGACTATATCATCTGCAAATCTTAGGTGGTTCAGTTTTACACCCTGCACATTGAGACCGTATTCTTCCCAGTCTAGTTTGCGGAAGATACTTTCCAGAGCAGCCGAGAACAGTTTTGGCGAAATAGGATCTCCCTGTCTTACTCCCCTCTCGATCTTGAACTTTTTTCCCAAGGTTTCTAGTTGGATCCTCGCTTCGCCGTTCAAGTATATGTTTTTTATAATATTGATATAATTTAAAGGTATCCCCTGGTGTTCTACGCTTTCCCATATGGCTGTGTGCCTTATGCTGTTAAAAGCTTTAAAGTAATTAATGAATGCCATATAGAGTTTTTTATTAAACTCATTATATTTTTCTACAATTTGTTTCACTGTGTGTATGTGGTCCAGAGTGGAGTAATTATGTCTAAAGCCTGCTTGCTCCCGTGGTTGGTTTTCGTCTAACTTTTTGCTTATTCTTTCCAGGATAACTTTAGAAAATACCTTGTAAATATTTGACATCAGGCTTATAGGTCTGTAGTTTCCTATATCTTCCTTATTTCCTTTCTTGAATATAAGTATAATGTTTGATGTTTTTCATTTAGTAGGGATTAGACCCGTTGATAGTATTTCATTGAATAATGAAGTGAGTATTGGCAGTAGTTCTTCAAGGGTGCCTTTAATAAGTTCGTTTGTCACTTTGTCTGGACCTGGAGCTTTTTCCATCTTCTGACTATAAATAGCCTTTTCTACTTCTCTGGGAAGTATTTTTGGTTCAGTTATCACTTTTTCCTGGTTATTACTGGCGTCTGTCCTCGAATCGTGTTTTTGTTTTCTGTCTGAATTTGAGTAAAGGTCCTGGTAAAACTTTGTGGCTATTTCGTTTATGTTTTTTCTATTGGATGAGGTATTCTCCTTTTTGTTTAGTTTTGGTATCCATTCTTTATTTGATTCTTTAAGTTCTTTAAGCATTTTTTTCACTCCTCCTGTTTTCGCTATATGCTTTTCTAATGTTTGCAGCCTCTTGGTCTTCCTGTCTTTTCTTATGTTTTCTCTAATCTCCTTACTTAATTTCGTTATTGTTTTTATGTGATTTTTTTAGGGTGTTTTGAAATTAGATTTTTTCTATTTTCTATAAGTTGTAGCATTGTATCACTAAGTTTGTACTTGTTTCCCCTGCTAGTATCATGTTTTACTTAAGTTAGTAGATTTTCCAGCTTTTCATACTTTGTGTGGGCATCAATGTTACTCATAGTCAATTCTTCTGCTGATTCAATTAAAGATTGTTTTATTTTCTTTAAGGTTTCGTCACTGTGGTGTCTTATAAAGTGTGAGGCAAAATACTTTCTAGATTTCTTTGATGTTTCTGTTCTTATGTTGCTTCTTACCATACAATGGTTTGTATTGAAGTTGAATTTAGTTAAGACCGACGTATCTGTGAAAGCCTTTGGATAGTTTGTTGTTATGTAGTCAATTTCGTTTCTGGTGTTGCCATCCGGAGATATCCATGTCCACTTGTTCTTTTGGTTTTTCTTGTAAAAACTGTTCAAGAGCGTTAGGTTGTGTTGTAGCAAGAATTCGACTAGCAATTCACCATGAGGACTTCTTCTTCCTTGGCCTAAGTTCCCCAGGACGTATTCCTCCATGCATTGTTTCGCTCCGACTTGAGCATTGAAGTCGCCCATTATAATAAGACGGTTATATGAATATCTTGTTAGGTTTGTGATAATTCTTTGTAGAAAAGTTTAATTTCTGCTTTTGTTGCTTGCTCTGTTGGTGCATAAATTTGTATGATTGACCATATTTTTTTATAACCTGGTATTCCGATGTTAAGAATGGCTATTCGATCAGAAATTCCAATTAGCTCTTGTATGTGTTGTTTCATTGACTGTTTGATTAAGAATCCTACTCCTCTCTGACCAGCTACTTCACCTTTATGGAATAGTATGTAGTCAGTGCGTTCCTCAATCTTTTCTCCTAATCTTCGCATCTCGCTAATTCCCAGGATGTCCCATTTTATGTCTTCAAGGGCTTTTTCTAGTTCATTTAGGCTTTCTTCAGTTCTAAGGGTTCTGGTATTTAAGGTTGCAATGTTGAGTATTTTGTTTCTTCTTTTTGTTAGAGGGTGGTGGTCTATAACTCCCGCGGGGACCAGCCGTTGTGGGAGATTATTTGTTATTTTGTTTTGGTTGTTAATTTTAGTTCTTATTGCTATTGTTTGTTTCCAATTTTCGAATACTATTGATTAACAAATACAAATAGAATAGAATAGAATGATTTTTATTCAATATGGCTTATTACATAATACTTATTGAAAGTCATTATTTTATTTACCACAAATAAATGACTTACTAGGGTTTATTAAAATAATAAGTCTTTCATGGCCAGATAAGAAAAAGTGCGAGGGAGATGGATATTATTCCATATCGCTTGCACTATAGGAAGGGGGTCGTGACGGAAAAATCTGACACTTTCTCTCGCCTAGCCCCCATCCGTCAAATTCGTACCGTGCGATAAGGAACTCTGTTCCAATAGCAAAAACTTATAAAATTTATATATGTATATGGAAAATACTTACTCATTAGTTTGCTGTTGTTGTGGAAGTACTGAGAACGAGTGAAGTGCAGCCGGACCATTTGCAGTCGACGAGATTAGAGCTGCTTCAGTTTGTCCACTGCTGGAAATGTCTGCTCCACCCTCTGCTGTACTGGAACTAAGAAACAGATTAACATATTTTTTAAGTGTTCATATGTTTTTTCTGCTGCTAAACCAAGGATCAACCCTTTTAACAGTGTATATAAATAATAATCAAAAGTTTTAAATAATCAGATATTTCTTTAAACAACTACATTAATTAATTTTATATTCTGACACTCACCTGATACCAGTGCTAAGCACTTCCTGGGCTGCACTGCTGATATCATTGACATCATCGCTGCTAGCAACCCCCTCGCCTCCACCCATATCTTCATCCATTGTACTCGATTCTTCTATAAATCATTATATGCTTTAAGCCGACTTCAAAAAAGGAAGAGGTTCTTGGTTCAATTCTATTATTTATGTATATTACGCGTTATCTTCGCAAATTGGGAATCAATTTTAATGTTTCTATTTTTATTAAATTTGAAGATAAAATTTCACCATTATGGTGGGAAAAAAAGGGATAAAAATTTAGTGTAACTATTAAGACTACATTCTAGATGTTACCTTAAGGTTGTTTTTTTGTCCACACTAAAAGGGTCAAATAATTTACCTTAAAAAAAAAAAAGGAATAACCCACTTCAAAAAACTTAAAATTATATATTAATTCCCTCGTTATTTAATGATTTCTAAAGTTGAACTGTAGTCAAGCAATGGCTTATAATAAACAAAAAAGTTGAAAGTAACAATAACTTTGTCACAACAGAATAATATTGATAATTAAATAAAATTTTTGTAAAATTTTAAGTCAAAGAAAAAATATTATATTTTAGTATTTCTTCATTAACCCAAAATATCAAAAATGAAAACTGTTATTATTATATTTGCACTTTTCTGTATAAATAATAAATCAGCTGTTAAATTCTTTTCTGATATTGTTAACTTCATATTGCTCTCCTGGAAGCTTTTATCTTCTAAAAATATTGCTTAAATAATTTTGCTTTTACCTATCAATATATTGTATAATATATTCCAATGTCATACCATCCTGAATGATAGGTGCGCCATCTCCCTCTATAGGCATAGCAGAGCTAATTGATTGGTCTGGAGACTCCTCTTGAGCGGCATCAGCACCTTCATTCTCATCCAAAACAGGTTCTTTTAGCATTGGATCTGACTGACTGTCTTCTTGTGGTGAATTATCTTCAGTGACTCCCTGTATTTAATTCATGTATTTCACAACAATAAAAATAAATCATATATTTGATCAAAACTAAAAAAAATTATGGATATTCTAATACGTCTAAAATTCCTTGCAGGGTGTTTTCTTACACCATATGAAATATGAAAATCAGCATACATATCTTTAGCTATATTACCATTTTTAACTCCCGACGCAAACAGAGTCGTGTAATACATTTATGTGTTTAACATGTTTATCTATGTATCTGTCTGTCTGTAGCATCGTAGCTCCCAAACGGATGAATCAATGTAGATTTATATTTTTTTTGTTTGAAAGGTGACTTGATAGAGAGTGTTTGTAGCTATGATTCAAGATCTTTTCTGCCTTTGAAGATAATCAGCTTTTTTTTCGGGCTAGTTTCAATTTAATACTATAGGTAAGAATTTCTAGTAAAAATAAAACTCGTCCAGAACCAAGCACACCACACAAACGCCCGCAAATTATGAATATGCGTAACGAAGCCTTCCTTAATATTTGGAATTGCTTGGCGTCCTTCAAGATAGGATCCTCAACAAAGATATCCCGAATTTTAATGATGTCAAGATTCAGTCAGCTAAGCCGCCGCTATACCGACGAGCTACAAGATATATGTCTTAAGATCGAGCTGGCTGGTAAGTACATCTCACACACTGCTGATAATATCGTCGTTGAGGCAGAATCACTGCAAGAATTTCATGCTTCATGCTGAATCCTCAAGACGTGTGTAAGAATCTGAACAAGATGAAAATTACGTCACATCATGCAGGCAGATATTGCAACTAGAATCCGATAGGAGGATACGTCAAGTTTTCTCGTCGCGCATACCACAAAATATAAAGCTTGAGTAGCTTAACAGTGCATGGAGCTCTACTACTATGCATAATACAGGGTTATTTTGCAATTACCAGCCAAATTTGCAGAGAAGGTTCAGTACAAATAATATAGGCAAATATAAGTAATATAGGCAAATCTCAAACATTCAGTCATTTATATATCTTAAGTTCAAAATATGTGGTAATGCATTATTTTAACTGACTTTCATTCATTAATATCTAACGTTTACTATTTTATGCACGCAAACATTCGTAAGGGTACCTTGTAGCGCATCTCTCCCGCTCTTTTTTTTTATTTACCGTTACATCGCAAGTACATGCGTCCGCTCGCCCAGCCAAGCCAACAGCTGACAGTGTTGACCGTGACCTCATTACGTACACTTTGTTACTAATGACGTAACAAAAATATTTGAACTGCGGGTACTATGAAATGGTGCAATATTACAGTGTTTACTGTGTTTGCAAAGACAAGGAATTAACGCACGTGTACCACCAATCGGAGAGCAATTTTTGCAGCTAACTGTTAGCTGGAAGTGCTCGAGGTGGTCATTCAGTAATAAGCTCGGCTGTCGAAAACACAGTGATCGAGTCAAAGACTACAATATTATTATATTATGCATTAGTAGTAAACGTGTCATTAAGAAAGTAAATAGTAGACAAAAACTTTGTGAATTGATTCGCACACAGAACAGTGTATGTACGCTGTAGTTGTTGCTCATAAATCATATTCTATTTGGGATAATTTCAAATAAAAGTAGAAGCCTTGTTTACTTGTATTTTCATTAGTATTTATAAATTTGAACTTATATATTAAATTTGGATACACTTAGAAAAATAACCCTGTATAGTTGTATGCAGACTCCATCTATGATTTGCAATTGTTTTTTTGTTCTATGTTTACAACAAGATGGTCAGCAAAGTGTAATCAGTGTTACCGTTCACTGTAAGATGGAGATGTAAAATATATAAACTAACACTTACTGGTGTAGACAAGCAATTGTCTCCAATGTATGTAGGCTCATCAGGAACATTACCTGGTGTACTATCATCAATATCCATTTCATCTTCAGCTTCTGCATTCCCTATTACAATCATATGATATAATCAGTTCAGATACTAATGTGAAAAGGTTTCTTTCATAAAACTTAATACTGAAAAATATTTTGCTAACAAAGATCTAGGTACTAGCACATGTTCACCTAAAACAGGATATTTATATTTGCACACAATTATAATTTTGTCTATATATGTGGGTTGGGCAACTAAAAAGAAAACCAGACAAAGATATTGCTGTTTCTTTCTTTCACATTGTTTTAAATTGCCATTTTAAAAATTTGATACAAAACATTATACAACATAATTATTATATCGGAAACAACTGAAAATATTAATTCTGTGCTATACTTTTTTTGGTTTGCATCTTAAAAGTAATTACATTCATATAATTATGTTGAGGTTTGCACAATTAATTGGCCTATTAATTGATGAAAATTAAATTATTAAATATTAGCACAATTACATCAAGAGAAGCCATAAATTAAAAGAAAAAAAATGACATTTGTTTGTCAGCTTCTTTCATGTTGAAAATAATTTTTCTCAAATTTATTTAATAGCCTTAGTTTTTAATATTTATTATTGATTTTTGACTAATTGCAGTTATTATCGGTTCAGAATACTTCATTTTTGTTTGTAGGTATTTCCTCAGTATATGTATATTATGTAACTATTTTTTGTGAGATGTTGTTGACTGTATGAAATATTGACTATAAATTAATTCATTTTTTAAAATTTTTATACACAATGTGTAATCAGAAACAAAAATAAAATTAAGTGTAAAGTGCAAACAAAAAGCACAAAATCATCTCACTTTTCACTGGTTTCCTAAAATAGGAAAAGAAAAACTTATGACAATTATTTATAGAGATTATTAGTAATTACTATATTGACTCAAATCCTATCTGTTACAGATCACATTTTTTTTTTATTGTATCGGGTGACAAACGAGCGCACGGTCCACCTGATGGTAAGTGGTTGCTGTGGCCCATAGACATCTACATTTATCCTCGTTTGCGAATCAAAATGCAGATGCATTGTCACCCGTGAGGACTAAGATGGAATGCCTCTTTTCCAGTAAAAAGGGTCACCGGTTCTCTACACTCACCATATGAAACACAGCAGTGTTAAACTGCTATTTTACACTAGTATTCTGTGAGAGCGTGGTTCTTCCCCGGTCGAGCCGACCCATTCGTGCTACAACTATACTACTAATATAGCTGCAGTATGGCTCTACCACGTATTAGGGCTAAGTTAAGTTTTCACCATAAGAATTTTGTTACATTAATGTTCTGTGAAGAATAACTTTCTGACAATAACATATATATCAATAACATATGTGGAAATATTATGGGCAAAATCAATAAAAAACTTAATTAATAATGTACAGTTTATAAAACAGAGAAAAAAATTACATAACTGTTACCTATTTATAGTTTTATTTTACCCCATATGCTCCTCTAAAGTAAATTTGAATAGTTTTAGTGCAACCTCTCAAATGCATGGAAATTCAAAAAATGTGTGTGAGGCTTGAAACTATTTCTTTTTTTTTAATGGCCTTAAATAAACAAAAAGTTTAAAAGGTTCGGAATACAAAGGTATGAAATTCCCACAAAAATTGTTTCATATGGGTGCCCACTATGCCACTTGAAGTATACACTCATAAATGCGTGTTACATTTTTTTAGTTTGAATATAGTATTTTTCTCTCGGTAGAGAGTAATTGTGTTCTGTGGTGAACACTATGAGTTTCCGAGAGCTGAAACTTTGTACATGTAAGTTATAAAAGTAGACATTTCGAACAGAAGTCATTTCAAAGTGATAACTTTGGGTAGTCAATCTAAAGGTGATTCCATTATCAGGCATTCGAATATTTCAAAAACAAGATCTAACCCTAACAATAAGTTTGACTACAAACACAAAAATTTACTTTCATGCTAATTTCAATATAAATCATATAAACTTCAATTTTTACCTTGATCATGAAAGGCATGTTCTTCACTATCAGCCGTTTGAATTCCAGAATCCACATCCAAAACATCACTACTACTTGTTGGTGCTCCGTTTGTAGCTAGATGTAACAATATTTGCCCTGAATATTTTTAAGACGTTAATGTTAAGCAGTAAAATATTCAATATATGATAAGACGTAGGTTCATAATATTTATTTTAGAAAGAAAGAGAAAGAGTAAAAATATTTTAGGCACAGTACCTATAATTAAGAAAGAAGCGGGAAGTTTTAGGATCGTGCCAAATGGAAGTCCATAGTCTCAGCCTACCCTTCTGGGTGACAGGCGTGAGTTTGTGTTGTTGTTTACCTATGATCCTTTAACTGTATTATTTGTAGTACAAAATATCACTTCTCACCTGTTTCTTCGGTTGGATTCTCTTGGGAATCGTGAACCGGCAGGTTACTTTCAGAAGTTTCTGCATTTTCAGGTTGATTTCCTGCTAGGGGAGACATTTCCGCGCCATCTGGCAAATCGCCTTGTAGAGCAGAATCAGACTCCATTTTCACAATAACTTAGAAACGTTGACTTAATAAAGAAGAAGGAATAAACATTGAAAGTTAATTGTTACGTTAAGCATGCAATATAATGCAACATTATGTTTTAATTCACAATATTCAAACTCTTTTGACAAGTTCTGTGACAAGCCAAAACCAAAAACAAATATGTCAAACAATCTCGGCGGCTCGGCGTCACATTAGTCTGTGGGCAGTGTGACCATCTTTAAAATACAGATCCTACCTTACTTTGGTTAAAAACCTACCAAATCTTGCCAGTCTGTAGTGAAAAATGCCTAAATACTACCAACTTTATTTACCATTGTCTAATTGCATTAAAGTAAGAAAAGTAAAAATACACATTTAAATGCTATATTTTTATTAAATTAAAATTAAACATCTTTCTTTGGTTTGAATGCAATGCAATCGCCACGCTTGCTTGCTTGCATACCTTGTTTAACGTGCAAGATAGGGGTTACATGTTTGTTTATATCTAAATCTGTTTCGTGTTTTTGATTTAAATAGATTTATTTGACAGAATATTCTTTCTTATGTTGAATCCAAACATATTTTTGGAACGAAGTTCCTTATCGGATGGAACGAATTTAGCGGATGGGGACTAGGCGAGAAAAAGTGTAAGATCTTTTCAGTCACGACCCCTTCTGACGTAGTGTAGACGGCCTTGCGAGAAAGTGAGATGAAACAATATCCATCTGCCTCGCACTTCTCATTATTTTGCCATGAAAGAAATATTATTTTATTTTAAATGACATTTCATTTTTAGACGCTAATAATTCATTAATTTGTATTTGTTAATCAATAATTTAATACGTTTATCAGTAATAATAAACAACGAAAGGAACTTCGTTTCAATCGAGTTTTCCACGACACTCACATTTGTTTTTTATGTTTACTAGCAGCGACATGCTCTTTTACAGCAGAGAGCCGTAATACCAATTTGGATCTGATTATTTTTAGCTTTGAAGATCCACGATGAAAGTAAAGGACCTTATAAAAGTTTTTAGAAAAATTTACTTCGCAAATATCCGCGTTATAAAATAAAATGATGTATCTTACCTAGTATGAAGAGCACCTCCCACCCTCCCTCAATTGCGTGCACTATTCCCATCACCACCAATCCCAGCACCGCTACTCCCAACACCACTACACTAGGCAAGACACACCACTGACGACAACACGACACGTGTTTCGCCTCTACACGAGACATCCTCAGGTGATATAGACTCTACGGTGGCTAACCGCTAAGTGAGCGGCGAGCCAAAACAAGTGCCTTTTATACAGACCGATGACGCAACCGCTCTCTACTTAAGGAGCGAGCGACTGGGTCATGCGATAAAACATGCGACCAATCACCGCCGGACTTACGCAGCCGTTTGTAAAATTAAAAACAAACCGCCGCGCAACGCCCATCCTCCAACCACGCAACCAATCGCCGATCACCGTGAGGGTGACAAACGACCATATTGCGAGGCTCTCTATTATTAGAGAGCAGGCTTAAAGATATTTAAGAGAGGGGAGTTAGTAACGTTTGTTTGCTCATTCCGCAATGCAACTGTACTATTATTACTTTTTAATATCTCTAACTGTTTCAGCACACACAGCCGCAGCCCTTTATTACACGTATGTAAGACTTTAAAGGAGTGGTCGTTGGCTAGGTTGTGTCCAGTGTCCAAAAGATGTTTGTTTAAAAAATGTTTGGCAAAATGGAATTATTTTTATTTTATATTTATTTTATAACGCGGATATTTGCGAAGTAAATTTTTCTAAAAGCTTTTATATAATGGATTTCTGCAAAGTAATGCCTGATTCTATTAATTGTATTAAATGACCTTACTCCACTCCGCTATATACGGCCTTTTATATATTCGCTTCATCATCACCACCAATAATTACTATCGTCCACGAAACATCATTAACAAAATATCGCTAACAAGATATTGTCACCACGAAATCTAATGCGATAACAAACTAAAGTACGTCTCTTCTATGACTGATTGAAATATTAACCATTAATTTGTGTTTATGAATACTCGTTTTAAAATTATCAACTTAACACCCATACTTTTAAAGTTTTTTATTGAATGTGTTACAAACATAAACTAGAAGTACAGGGAAATCCCCCACATGCTGGCGAAGTACATAGGGTTGCCATTTTCGACATTTTAAGTTGCCATAATGAAATCTATTTTTAATACCCGAATACTGCCAAATACTGCCAGGTTTTATAAAACGTCAACCGATCATGCCAGAGGCTAAAATAAGAGGCCAGCCCTGCCACATATGTTCACCCTGTCTGTGGGTGCCTTGGCAATGACTGTTGAATCAACGAACTAGTTAAATCAACCGTTGATCTGCTGTCAACGTATTAACGTTAACTGTTTATGATTCAACTAGTTGAATTCGTCAACGACGTTTATGAATTTAGCTCGTGCGTCTCGTTCAATAATCGAGAACGCTGAACGCAAACGCAATGAACTGAGCAATTTTAAATACCTACGTTGAAAATAAAGTCAGAGATTGTGAGCGACGGTCATGTCATACAATTTAAACTCAAAATATCAAATGAAAGAGTTGATTTTCGAAATATTTAATTTAAGAATAGTACTTATGACGATAATAGTGGAATGACGCACCCTGCTCGTGTAACAGCTAGCAACAACAGGTTAATACTAGTTTTTTTTGTTTACGTTTACGAACGATATGAAGTTCGCTTTCTTTAATTTTTGATTGATAGTTTGTGACAAGTTGCGCGAAAGCTCAAAGTTGTTTTTCGGATTATCGTAAATATTTAGAGTTAAGACTTTTTAGTTAATGTTTATAGTAACAGTGTTAATTTGTTCGTGTTAATATCATAGTGTATATTTGTATAAAATAGGACTACTTAAGGTACAAAATTGAAAATGTTGGGATGTACTAGGAGTACGGGGGTAACAGTGAATTGTGGCTGCATTTCGAAAAAAAATCAAAAAGAAATATTAAAAAAAAAAAACAATAGAAAAAGCATATTGTAAATGATAATTGATTTTTGTACATAGAATCTGATAATCTTTTATGTAAAAAGTATGAAGGGAAGGCCATCTAAGTAGAACCATCAATCATACGTTTTCCAATACATACAATGAATCAAATTGTTTCTACAATTGAATGTCGCATCGTTGAATTAAGACCATTCAATGAACGGTTTACGTTGCAAGTTAACATTAGTAGTATGTTAAGTCATTGACGACTTTAACTAGTTGATTAACCAGTTGACAAACGTAAATCAATGTTAACGTTTTGTTAACGGAAAAACGATCAACGGACATCGCTAAAATCGGTTACAGAGTCATGAGATTTGCTATCCTTATCTATTTTGCTATATTGCCATAAGGAATTATCTTCTCCCTTGCACAATATGGCCCTCTATTACTATCCTAACTACTATTTCTGATCCTGAGGTGTACGAGTTCCTGTAGAGGAGAGTTACTATACTCTTTAGATACAAGCTGTGTCATCTTACGTTACCGTGCGACGATATGTTTTTTTTTTTCATTTTGCTAACATCTTGAGTACTGTAAATTTGATTGTGAAACTGTGTGTGATAAAAGCAACCATTCCTGTGTTATGTAAAGGGTAGTGGTTCAAATATTATAAAAAAGCGTCTTTGATATCCCCGCACAAGTAAGTCATTAGAATTATTCATTTATTATGTTTCCTTTATATATTTATACCCATTTCAAGCCTCAATTCATGTTTATTTCTGTTCGGTCGTAGATTTACCTATTCATGATCTTTCAAACGATATATTATTATATATAGTTTGGTTTTATTGATTCCCTACGTATTGCTATTGTTTACATGCTAAATTTAGTGATGTGATTTGCACGCACAACGAATCGATTTTGCATCGATGATACCAACTTATCGCAACAATTCGTTATTTAACACAAGAAAGAAGATAAAAGAAAGATACTAACAGATAACTAACATATTGCATATAAATAAAATAACACATTTTTAGTTGTGATATCATGAGTATTAGTTGTCATTCTTTGATGATATTTTGGTGGATATTAAGTTATATACATATAACATTATGGAAAATTAAGATTAAATGAACAAAATCAATATTTATATTTAAACCAATGAAAAAGCTTGCCAGTCATATTAACTTATACTTTTTTCTTTAAAATAATATTGAATCAAATACTATAGGTATTACTAATACCTAATTTTTTTCTTTCTTTCGGGCCAGTGCAGGCTTTAAAGTGCTACAGACGTTAAAGACTAAAAGTGAAAAATCAAACGCTCAAATACAGAAAACAAGGAAGGAAGCTTGCTGGTTTAAGACACATTTTTCAAGATCTGAAAAAGGGAATTTTATAAATAACTTAACAAATAAATAAAAATTAAAATTTCTACCAATAAATACATAATAATATGGATTTCTGTTGTTTTACTTTGTCTTTTATCGGTGTAGATTCGATTTTCTTGTAATTTCAGTTTATTTTAATGGTTTTAGCAGTAAGCTTGCAATATAGTCAATATAATGTAAAAATATCTATCAATTCAGATATATTTTTTTAAATATGGATGTCTGTAAACTCTTTCGACGAATTATTAAATGAAATAAGATGAAAGGTTACACATATAAGATTAAATCTATAAACATACATAAACACACCTACTCGCTTCGGTCGTGCGACTAACACTGAGCGCGTTCCGTACGGAATTTACGATTGTGTGTTGCGACGCATACAAAATCTACGGAAGACTTGCATTTGGAGCGGCTTTTTTCCGTTCGGGATTCCGAACGCACAGGCGGTCATATGGAATCTTGAATCGGAGAAAATTTCGTACAAAAAATTACCGTTCATGTGTGGCGGGTCCTTGATTTTATATTGACTTGCTGCCTTCGGACTCCTGAATAGGAATATCGAAACGGAATTCCGAACAGGGCGGCCACACACATTCGCAATCCCGTTTTGGCCGCAAAATATCGAACTGAAAACTACCGTACGTGTGTGACGGGTCATAGATTCTATATCGACTTAATGGTTAATGCGTTCAGAATTCGGAATCGAATAATCGAAACGGAATCCTGAAACAGAATTCCGTATGTATGTGGCGGGCCTAAAAGTGTTCTGTGCACAGAGTACAATGGAACATGATGGGAGTCATAGATTAAATATTTATTTTAGAATGTGAAGTTTTATCCTCACTAAAATTCTTAGAATTTTTCATTTTATTTTAGGTCATCTATATACCTAGTTTGTGTTTTAGGTAAATGTTAACATGGGTAAGCGTAAGTAGGTAAGAAACGACGAAGTCTCAGTGAGCAAAACCCATTAATTCTTTTTGAGGAAAAAGTAAATATGAGTGACAAAAATAAGGAGAAACCTGGTGAAGGTTTAAGATCTTTAAGGTCTACAACTGCTTTTCGAGTTATTAATTTTGAATTATATGCAAAGCCTGTGAGTATTTATTTATCGTTACTTATACCTACTGTGAATATTATACAGTTCATGTCTGTCCACTATTGTAGTCTTATGTCAATATTTTTTACTCTTTTCAGAATATTGTAATAATGAGCATAGGTATCACATGTTTTGGCCTGGCACTGGGTTACATTGCATATATGAGGCAAAAATATGAGTCTTTGGGGTACTATGCTGCTGTAGATAAAGAAGGAAAAGAAATTTTTGAAAAGAAAAAATCTAAATGGGATTAGTACATATGTAATTTAACAGGCTTAACTCTAGAAATGGTAACTGGATATTGGGTTAATTTTTTTTACAATAAACCATAATAAAAATGTCTCAAATACTAAAATATCAAAGTGTGGCAATTTATATTTTTTGAAATCACTATAATGTAATAAAACATTACCAATAAAATGTAACTAAATGCAATGACAAATTAATGTCCAGCAACAAAACATTTTAAAACTTAAGGTTTAGAGTAAAATTAAGAAAATAGTGAAATTGAATGCATTTGCTATGTAAGTTGCCATCAGCTATTTTGTGTTCATTTATTGCTTGCAAGTATTGTGTTGGTGCTCTTGTAGTGATTATATACTCTTTGGGTGCTCTATTTTGTATAAAAAGTATAAGTGATCTTAATAACAATTATTAAGATGAATATGAAAAGTTGCCTATAGCGATAAAATATGTGTATGTAATCGATTTAGTTACATTTTATTTATTTATTAATTATCATATTTGTTGGTTCAAAGATAGTCACTTCGCCAAATTTTGAAACCCTGATTTCACATAGTGTTGTTGCTACTATTCTAAGTGTTTTTGTAAGAGAGGTGTAGAATAACCTATCCTTAAATATATTCAAAGAGAGAATTAATTTTACAGCTGTTATTTCTTCTTTTTCAAAACCTAATAATAATAATACAATATTTTGGAACCTACCTTGTAGAGATCTTTCCTGCTCCCTCCAGCTAATGGAGATAATATCTCCTACTATCCTTCGCAATTTCATTGCTTTGATTAAAGAGATTATTTGCAAACAACCTCAAATATATAGTTTTTCTTGAAATCTATCTGTATAATCTGCTTATCCAAACTTTATTCTCCAGCACGGCTAGCATGGGCTGGGGACAAAAATTTATCCCCCGATTATATCCACTGACAAGAGATAAACTTATCTTGTCCTTATGCAGAAGCACAGTAACAGGAAGAAGTATATCCCTGTTTGACAAAATGAGTAAACATATATGGAGCCAAATGAAAGATAAAAAATTATGGTCTTTTGATATTTGAAAGGGACAATTTTATCCTAGTTCATTGGACGTGGGTTTAAATTTATATTTATACAAATAAATCTATCTAAGTCTATCTCCCATTTTATCTACTGTGGATATTATATCCACCGGTGTGCCCATGCTTGAAGGGTGGATAAAACTAAGCGAGGTGATAAACATTTTCCCCTTTCCTGGGGATAAAATTTTCTCCTAGCTAGCTAGCTCTGCTGCAAAGGATCTTTTTCCCCTTCCTCCACTATGACTTTTTTCCAATGGGTTACCATTTCTAAAGCATATCTATTTTTTAATTTAGACAATATTTATAGTTAGTTATAAATGAAAATAAAATACATGTTGACTATTTAACAATTTATTTTAATTTTCTGATCACTATAAAAATGTTTGTGTTCAGTGAACGGATAACACATTTGTGTTGCAATAAAACTTAGCTATTTTACTTCCTGCTAATTAAGGACGCATTTGTACAATTGGTAGGTATAGAATAACTGACAAAACGAGCCCAAACTCGGCACACCTAGCTCTAATCCTTCAGGAATTCCAGTAGTAGTCACCGAAGTACACCATCAGGTCTCTCCATCAAGCCCGGAGATTAGGTCTCATCATAATTTACAAAACGAGCTCAAACTCGGCAGGCCTAGTTCTACTCGTCGAGGATTTCCACTAGTAGTCACCGAAGTACAACTTCAGGTCTCTCCATCATGTCCGGAGGTAAGATCTCATCATAACTAACATAACGAGCCTAAACTCGGCACACATAGTATTACTCGTCGAGGAGTTCCAGTAGCAGTCACCGAAGTATACCTTCAAGTCACTCCACCAAGTCTGGAGGTAAGATCTTATCATAACTAACAAAACCAGTCCAAAGTCCACAGCCAACATCTCACTGTTAGTAGAGGGCTTCTAGTGTCTAGCAGTCTCTGAGAGACAATATACCGCTGGTATGCCGAGTTCCGACGCGGTTGTGTGTCGCTCAACACTGTTTCTTCTGCAGGTCGACCAAGGACAGCGGTCACGCCTGAAAACATCGCAGCTATGCGAACTATTATATTAGATGACCGTCATGTAATATACGAGTAGATTCGGGCTGTTATCAGTATAGAAATGACTGCAATTCAGTCGATATTACATAATGAGCTCTGTGTAAGAAAGCTAGTTTCCCGTTGGGTTCCCCACAATTTGTCCGAAGAGGAATAGGCGGCTCGTGTAGATTGGTGCCGGAATACTCTGCAACGCTTCAATTAAAATATCGTCTCAGGTGACGAATCATGGATTTATTCATACGAACCTGGAAGTAAACATCAGTCAGCAGTTTGGGTCTTCGAAGACTAGGTCAAACCAACGAAAGTGGTTCGCTCCCGCAGCGTGTCAAAGAAAATGGTCGCTATGTTTGTCTCGAAAAAGGGGCATGTTGCTACAATTCCTTTACAGGAACGCAGAACGGTTACCGCTGAGTGGTATATCAGGGTTTGTTTGCCAGAAATGATAGCCGAACTCCGAAAAAATAACCCGAAACGTCGCATCATCTTACATCACGATAATGCGAGCTCCCATACGGCTCGGAAGACAAATGATTTTTGAAGCAGGAAAACGTTGAGCTGATGAGCCATCCTCCGTACAGACCTGACCTGAGCCCAAACGATTTCTTTACATTCCCTAGAATGAAAGATTTATTACGCGGTCAACGGTTTGAAGACCCCGAAGCAGCTGTGGAAGCGTACAAATCAGCCATTTTGTCAACATCAACTTCAGACTGGAATTACTGTTATAATGATTGGTTTGCACGAATGGAAAAGTGCATTAAGTTGAACGGAGAATACTTCGAAAAATAATAAAATACAATTTAGTTACACCATGCATGTGGTTTTTCTTATTCCCGATCATTTCAGTGTGCCCCTCGTATGTACAATCTATGCTGTGACTCTGTTTGCGTCCCTAGGTTATATGTGTGACGCATCGTCCAACTGCCATTCTCTCAACCTATTCACTCCCACCATTTATGAAAGAAAGGAAAAAGAAGAGTAAGTTTGTACAGCGGTGCACTCCCTCTCCATCAAAGTACCACCATGAGACTGACAAGCCGCACTTACTTTTCTTACTGAGACTCAAATCAGATGTCGTCTAGATGCGGCGTACCTTGGCGCTGGAGACTGTATTTCGTCCGCAACGACATCTACTGTAAGCGTCTCCGTCACCTTGAAGACCCCACTTTCTCTACGATCTGGGTATTGATAGACAGGAATGGATAAAATTATTTATTCTTGTGTCTACCGATCGCACAGCGGTGATCAGGAGACAACTAGGCTGTTTGAACACCTCATTGAAGCCTCTGATGATCGGTACCCTAACACACAGTTGGTTTTTCAGGGGTACTTTAATGCCTGTGAACTTCTGACCACTGTCTGGTGAAATCTGTGTCGTTATATTCCCCACTTAACTACGATTTCCACAGTGTGCGACGAGTGTGGCGATACAAGTCTGCAGATTGGGATGAGATGCGGCATTTCTTTGCATCTTATCCTAGGCGGCAGGTCTGCTTCTCCTCTGAAGACCCGTCGAACTGCGCGAATGCCATAACAAATGTGATACGTTGAGCGATGGAATATTTCATCCACTTTGCTGACGTGCCCATTGGTGGTAAAGCACGCCCATGGTTCAACGCCGAGTGCGCTCATGCTGAAAAGCACAAGCATATGGCGTATTTATCCTGGGTCGATGCTCGAAACCGTAAAGCTCCGGCTGTTAGGCTTAAGAAGAGAGCTTTTAACCAAGCCGCCAAGTCCTACAAAAAGGCATTACGCCAAGCCAGTTTCGACCGCATTAAACGCATCGGTACAGTTTTCTGTTTATCCATCTGGCAGTAGAGCTTTTTGGTCTCTCGCCAAAGCAATCGAGACAAACTTCTGTCGGTCTACACTGCCTCCGCTGGTAAAACCAGATGGCTCACTGGCGCATGCGCCTAAGGAGAATGCGGACTCATTTGCTTCTCTTTTTGCTTGCAATTCGCGTCTGGACAGTAGCAGCAGCGTACCATCTCAATTACCTCACTGCGGTACTTCTATGTCAGAGGTCCGTGTCACCAACAAGGATTTTCTTAAAACCTTGCAAAGTCTAGACGTGAACAAAACTAGTGGACCTGATGGTATACTAGCTGTAGTTCTAAAGGTCTGTCCACTTGTGTTGACGCGCTTGTTCCGCCTCTCATTCAGGACGGGAATAGTGCCTAAATCTTGGAAGCTGGCCAATGTGCAGTCTGTGCCTAAAAAAGGTAGCCGTACCGACCCTGCGAACTATCGGCCAATTTCAATTACCTCTATATTCTGCAAGATTATGGAGCGTATTTGAACGCCCACATTATGGCATACCTAGAGCAAAATGGTCTCTCAGTGATCGCCAGTACGGGTTTCGCCAAAATCGATCAACTGAGGACCTTTTAGTGTATGCCACTCTCATATGGGGCGAAGCCCTCGAGAACAGTGGTGAGGCACTTGTTGTTTCTCTAGATGTTTCGAAGGCCTTTGACAGAGTTTGGTACACGTCTATTGCGCAAGTTTTCAGCGTACGGCTTATCCCCTGGCATCAGCCTGGGAGAAGCTTCCTGCTGCATATAAATAATCTGCTCATTCCTGGTATCTACGTGTATGCAGACGACAGCACAGTTATGGGGAGATACCAACCAAGTGCCCGGGCCAGTCGGGATCAAATCGAATCGGAAAGAGAGGCTATGGTTGAGCGTGTGAGTCTGAAACAGAAACAAACTTTTTTATTCAATATAGATTATAAATAGTACTTATTGAAAGTCAGTAGTTTAATTACCGTTGGTCCCAAAAAAAACCTCGGTCCTGGGAAGAACCAGCAAGAAACCCAGTGGGACTTTATTTTTAAATAACAGCTTACAACTTAGAGTATTAAACTAACAGGAGACGCCACTGGAGAGCGTTCCCCGCTGTCAAAAGTACGAGAGCGCGGATCATTCCCGTTATATAAAACTAGTTGCGCCGCGTATGGCGTCAGTTACCAAGTAGTCGTAAGCGTAAGTTGACCTCCAGAAAAATGCCGAGTTGCAGTGTGGTTTCATGTAAAAAAAAGATCGCAGACCTCAAATTTACAAAAGGACGACGACCCCTTTCATCTGTAAGTATTTATTTTGATTTCAATAATTATTATAAGCATCAAATCACGAAAATTCTGATTAATATAGCTGAGCAGGTAGTGTTGCCAACTTAAAGTATTAATACTATAGTAAGGACTTTTGCACCACTAGGACAATTAAATTTTGCTTTTTTTTATAGTATAGGGTGCCAAACGAGCACACAGTCCACCTGATGGTAAATGGTTGCTGTGACCCAGAGACATCTACATTTATCCTCGTTTGCGAATCAAAATGCAGAAGCGTTGCCACCCGTGAGGACTAAGATGGAATGCCTCGTTTCCAGTAAAAAGGGGTCTCCGGTTCTCTGCAGTCACCATACAAAACACAGCAGTGGTAAGCTGGTATTCTGTGAGAGCGTGGTCCTTCCCCGGTCGAGCCGACCCATTCGTGCTACAACTATACTACTAATATAGCTGCAGCATTGCTCTACCACGTAAATGCTTAATTGTAGACAAATGTCGTTTCTCTTCGTTCTAATTACACAAGACAAAATCGTGTTATTGAATAGTCTTAAATTCTAATATACATACATAAACTAATAATATTATTGTGATCTATTTGCAAAACTATATTATTTCAAACAACGTTTGTGTTTTAGGTAAATATTAACATGGGTAAGCGTAAGTAGGTAAGAAACGACGAAGTCCCAGTGAGCAAAACCCATTAATTCTTTTTGAGGAAAAAGTAAATATGAGTGACAAAAATAAGGAGAAACCTGGTGAAGGTTTATTAAGATCTTTAAGGTCTACAACTGCTTTTCGAGTTATTAATTTTGAATTATATGCAAAGCCTGTGAGTATTTATTTATCGTTACTTATACCTACTGTGAATATTATACAGTTCATGTCTGTCCACTATTGTAGTCTTATGTCAATATTTTTTACTCTTTTCAGAATATTGTAATAATGAGCATAGGTATCACATGTTTTGGCCTGGCACTGGGTTACATTGCATATATGAGGCAAAAATATGAGTCTTTGGGGTACTATGCTGCTGTAGATAAAGAAGGAAAAGAAATTTTCGAAAAGAAAAAATCTAAATGGGATTAGTACATATGTAATTTAACAGGCTTAACTCTAGAAATGGTAACTGGATATTGGGTTAATTTTTTTTACAATAAACCATAATAAAAATGTCTCAAATACTAAAATATCAAAGTGTGGCAATTTATATTTTTTGAAATCACTATAATGTAATAAAACATTACCAATAAAATGTAACTAAATGCAATGACAAATTAATGTCCAGCAACAAAACATTTTAAAACTTAAGGTTTAGAGTAAAATTAAGAAAATAGTGAAATTGAATGCATTTGCTATGTAAGTTGCCATCAGCTATTTTGTGTTCATTTATTGCTTGCAAGTATTGTGTTGGTGCTCTTGTAGTGATTATATACTCTTTGGGTGCTCTATTTTGTATAAAAAGTATAAGTGATCTTAATAACAATTATTAAGATGAATATGAAAAGTTGCCTATAGCGATAAAATATGTGTATGTAATCGATTTAGTTACATTTTATTTATTTATTAATTATCATATTTGTTGGTTCAAAGATAGTCACTTCGCCAAATTTTGAAACCCTGATTTCACATAGTGTTGTTGCTACTATTCTAAGTGTTTTTGTAAGAGAGGTGTAGAATAACCTATCCTTAAATATATTCAAAGAGAGAATTAATTTTACAGCTGTTATTTCTTCTTTTTCAAAACCTAATAATAATAATACAATATTTTGGAACCTACCTTGTAGAGATCTTTCCTGCTCCCTCCAGCTAATGGAGATAATATCTCCTACTATCCTTCGCAATTTCATTGCTTTGATTAAAGAGATTATTTGCAAACAACCTCAAATATATAGTTTTTCTTGAAATCTATCTGTATAATCTGCTTATCCAAACTTTATTCTCCAGCACGGCTAGCATGGGCTGGGGACAAAAATTTATCCCCCGATTATATCCACTGACAAGAGATAAACTTATCTTGTCCTTATGCAGAAGCACAGTAACAGGAAGAAGTATATCCCTGTTTGACAAAATGAGTAAACATATATGGAGCCAAATGAAAGATAAAAAATTATGGTCTTTTGATATTTGAAAGGGACAATTTTATCCTAGTTCATTGGACGTGGGTTTAAATTTATATTTATACAAATAAATCTATCTAAGTCTATCTCCCATTTTATCTACTGTGGATATTATATCCACCGGTGTGCCCATGCTTGAAGGGTGGATAAAACTAAGCGAGGTGATAAACATTTTCCCCTTTCCTGGGGATAAAATTTTCTCCTAGCTAGCTAGCTCTGCTGCAAAGGATCTTTTTCCCCTTCCTCCACTATGACTTTTTTCCAATGGGTTACCATTTCTAAAGCATATCTATTTTTTAATTTAGACAATATTTATAGTTAGTTATAAATGAAAATAAAATACATGTTGACTATTTAACAATTTATTTTAATTTTCTGATCACTATAAAAATGTTTGTGTTCAGTGAACGGATAACACATTTGTGTTGCAATAAAACTTAGCTATTTTACTTCCTGCTAATTAAGGACGCATTTGTACAATTGGTAGGTATAGAATAACTGACAAAACGAGCCCAAACTCGGCACACCTAGCTCTAATCCTTCAGGAATTCCAGTAGTAGTCACCGAAGTACACCATCAGGTCTCTCCATCAAGCCCGGAGATTAGGTCTCATCATAATTTACAAAACGAGCTCAAACTCGGCAGGCCTAGTTCTACTCGTCGAGGATTTCCACTAGTAGTCACCGAAGTACAACTTCAGGTCTCTCCATCATGTCCGGAGGTAAGATCTCATCATAACTAACATAACGAGCCTAAACTCGGCACACATAGTATTACTCGTCGAGGAGTTCCAGTAGCAGTCACCGAAGTATACCTTCAAGTCACTCCACCAAGTCTGGAGGTAAGATCTTATCATAACTAACAAAACCAGTCCAAAGTCCACAGCCAACATCTCACTGTTAGTAGAGGGCTTCTAGTGTCTAGCAGTCTCTGAGAGACAATATACCGCTGGTATGCCGAGTTCCGACGCGGTTGTGTGTCGCTCAACACTGTTTCTTCTGCAGGTCGACCAAGGACAGCGGTCACGCCTGAAAACCTCGCAGCTATGCGATGTTTTCTATATTAGATGACCGTCATGTAATATACGAGTAGATTCGGGCTGTTATCAGTATAGAAATGACTGCAATTCAGTCGATATTACATAATGAGCTCTGTGTAAGAAAGCTAGTTTCCCGTTGGGTTCCCCACAATTTGTCCGAAGAGGAATAGGCGGCTCGTGTAGATTGGTGCCGGAATACTCTGCAACGCTTCAATTAAAATATCGTCTCAGGTGACGAATCATGGATTTATTCATACGAACCTGGAAGTAAACATCAGTCAGCAGTTTGGGTCTTCGAAGACTAGGTCAAACCAACGAAAGTGGTTCGCTCCCGCAGCGTGTCAAAGAAAATGGTCGCTATGTTTGTCTCGAAAAAGGGGCATGTTGCTACAATTCCTTTACAGGAACGCAGAACGGTTACCGCTGAGTGGTATATCAGGGTTTGTTTGCCAGAAATGATAGCCGAACTCCGAAAAAATAACCCGAAACGTCGCATCATCTTACATCACAATAATGCGAGCTCCCATACGGCTCGGAAGACAAATGATTTTTGAAGCAGGAAAACGTTGAGCTGATGAGCCATCCTCCGTACAGACCTGACCTGAGCCCAAACGATTTCTTTACATTCCCTAGAATGAAAGATTTATTACGCGGTCAACGGTTTGAAGACCCCGAAGCAGCTGTGGAAGCGTACAAATCAGCCATTTTGTCAACATCAACTTCAGACTGGAATTACTGTTATAATGATTGGTTTGCACGAATGGAAAAGTGCATTAAGTTGAACGGAGAATACTTCGAAAAATAATAAAATACAATTTAGTTACAACATGCATGTGGTTTTTCTTATTCCCGATCATTTCAGTGTGCCCCTCGTATGTACAATCTATGCTGTGACTCTGTTTGCGTCCCTAGGTTATATGTGTGACGCATCGTCCAACTGCCATTCTCTCAACCTATTCACTCCCACCATTTATGAAAGAAAGGAAAAAGAAGAGTAAGTTTGTACAGCGGTGCACTCCCTTTCCATCAAAGTACCACCATGAGACTGACAAGCCGCACCTACTTTTCTTACTGAGACTCAAATCAGATGTCGTCTAGATGCGGCGTACCTTGGCGCTGGAGACTGTATTTCGTCCGCAACGACATCTACTGTAAGCGTCTCCGTCACCTTGAAGACCCCACTTTCTCTACGATCTGGGTATTGATAGACAGGAATGGATAAAATTATTTATTCTTGTGTCTACCGATCGCACAGCGGTGATCAGGAGACAACTAGGCTGTTTGAACACCTCATTGAAGCCTCTGATGATCGGTACCCTAACACACAGTTGGTTTTTCAGGGGTACTTTAATGCCTGTGAACTTCTGACCACTGTCTGGTGAAATCTGTGTCGTTATATTCCCCACTTAACTACGATTTCCACAGTGTGCGACGAGTGTGGCGATACAAGTCTGCAGATTGGGATGAGATGCGGCATTTCTTTGCATCTTATCCTAGGCGGCAGGTCTGCTTCTCCTCTGAAGACCCGTCGAACTGCGCGAATGCCATAACAAATGTGATACGTTGAGCGATGGAATATTTCATCCACTTTGCTGACGTGCCCATTGGTGGTAAAGCACGCCCATGGTTCAACGCCGAGTGCGCTCATGCTGAAAAGCACAAGCATATGGCGTATTTATCCTGGGTCGATGCTCGAGACCGTAAAGCTCCGGCTGTTAGCCTTAAGAAGAGAGCTTTTAACCAAGCCGCCAAGTCCTACAAAAAGGCATTACGCCAAGCCAGTTTCGACCGCATTAAACGCATCGGTACAGTTTTCTGTTTATCCATCTGGCAGTAGAGCTTTTTGGTCTCTCGCCAAAGCAATCGAGACAAACTTCTGTCGGTCTACACTGCCTCCGCTGGTAAAACCAGATGGCTTACTGGCGCATGCGCCTAAGGAGAGTGCGGACTCATTTGCTTCTCTTTTTGCTTGCAATTCGCGTCTGGACAGTAGCAGCAGCGTACCATCTCAATTACCTCACTGCGGTACTTCTATGTCAGAGGTCCGTGTCACCAACAAGGATTTTCTTAAAACCTTGCAAAGTCTAGACGTGAACAAAACTAGTGGACCTGATGGTATACTAGCTGTAGTTCTAAAGGTCTGTCCACTTGTGTTGACGCGCTTGTTCCGCCTCTCATTCTGGACGGGAATAGTGCCTAAACTGGCCAATGTGCAGTCTGTGCCTAAAAAAGGTAGCCGTACCGACCCTGCGAACTATCGGCCAATTTCAATTACCTCTATATTCTGCAAGATTATGGAGCGTATTTGAACGCCCACATTATGGCATACCTAGAGCAAAATGGTCTCTCAGTGATCGCCAGTACGGGTTTCGCCAAAATCGATCAACTGAGGACCTTTTAGTGTATGCCACTCTCATATGGGGCGAAGCCCTCGAGAACAGTGGTGAGGCACTTGTTGTTTCTCTAGATGTTTCGAAGGCCTTTGACAGAGTTTGGTACACGTCTATTGCGCAAGTTTTCAGCGTACGGCTTATCCCCTGGCATCAGCCTGGGAGAAGCTTCCTGCTGCATATAAATAATCTGCTCATTCCTGGTATCTACGTGTATGCAGACGACAGCACAGTTATGGGGAGATACCAACCAAGTGCCCGGGCCAGTCGGGATCAAATCGAATCGGAAAGAGAGGCTATGGTTGAGCGTGTGAGTCTGAAACAGAAACAAACTTTTTTATTCAATATAGATTATAAATAGTACTTATTGAAAGTCAGTAGTTTAATTACCGTTGGTCCCAAAAAAAACCTCGGTCCTGGGAAGAACCAGCAAGAAACCCAGTGGGACTTTATTTTTAAATATCAGCTTACAACTTAGAGTATTAAACTAACAGGAGACGCCATTGGAGAGCGTTCCCCGCTGTCAAAAGTACGAGAGCGCGGATCATTCCCGTTATATAAAACTAGTTGCGCCGCGTATGGCGTCAGTTACCAAGTAGTCGTAAGCGTAAGTTGACCTCCAGAAAAATGCCGAGTTGCAGTGTGGTTTCATGTAAAAAAAAGATCGCAGACCTCAAATTTACAAAAGGACGACGACCCCTTTCATCTGTAAGTATTTATTTTAATTTCAATAATTATTATAAGCATCAAATCACGAAAATTCTGATTAATATAGCTGAGCAGGTAGTGTTGCCAACTTAAAGTATTAATACTGTTACGCGCCACTATTAATGTCTTGTACACGGCAACACTAGTTACACTAGCGCCCCCTAGTGTCGAGTAAATGAAAGTATTGCGCGCCACTATTAATGTCTTGTACATGGCAACACTAGTCACACTAGCGCCCTCTAGTGTCGAGTAGCAGAACTAGGAGAGTCGAGATCCTTCCAGAAATTTCGGGACCGATATGTACTCGAACATTCTAGATGTCGCTACAGTAGAAGGTTCTGGAAACTATCTGAGGCCCTATATAAGACCGGTATAGACCACGACCGGGGCAGTATTGAATTGGCGATACAAGAGAATACTTCGAAGCGAAATAACGGCGAACTGTGTTTTATTATTAGTGTGATTTTAGATTGTAATTAGTGTCGTGTAATTAAAGTGTCAATTTTGGTAATTCAATCGGCAGTTTTTAATTGTCTCGAACTCCAAGCTCGTAACAATTGGTGTCAGAAGTGGGATCAAATATGCCGATTTTACCTAAAGACGACACGGAGGGTATCCGTACCCGAAGTCAACGCCAACAGGAGACGGACCAGAGACGATTTGGTAATGCAACGCCGCAAACGTCGGAGGGCCAGTTGCTAACCACGGAGGCTGGCCCGTCAGCAGCTCCTGCATCTGCAGCACCTGACTTAGGTGCTCTGATGATGATGCTGCAGGATCAGGCCCGCCGACAGGAGGAACAGACCCGTCGGCTGGAAGAGCAGCTGCAGCGCGGTATGGAAGAACAGATGCTCCTCAGGAAGGACCTTCACGCTACCTTCGGGAAAGAGATAAAGGAGTTGAAGGATAGGGTTGCTCAACATGACAACCGCCTGTCGGAAGCTGAAACCCGAATCGACCAAGTGAACAATCGGGTTGACAACGTGATGGCTGATGTGAAGAAAACGCTGGACGACCTCAAACTTAGGGATGGAGTTACAGCTCCCGTGGTAGCTACAACACCTTCGCTACGTGGATTCAAAGTGCCACCGTTCGACGGGACTTCTTCCTGGTCGGCCTATAAAATCCAGTTCGAGGCTGTCATGAAAGCGAACGGCTGGAGTAATAGTCAGGCCATGACTGCTCTCACCCTAGGCCTGCGCGACCAGGCATTAACTGTTCTGGAAGCTCTCGGTAAGGAAGTGACTTACGAGCAGCTCCTTGAGGCATTGGAGGCGAGATATGGCGACGCTCACCTGGAACACGTCTTTCGTGCGCAGCTCAAAGATCGCGTGCAACGCAGTAACGAAAACCAGCAGCAGTGGGCCCTTGAGGTGGAGAAGCTGGTTCGAAAAGCGTACCAGTCTGTACCTGCGCTTATTGTAGGGAACCTGGTGGAGACATTCATCGACGGCATCCGCGACCTTGAAGTCAGAGCTGCTGTGAGGCTCGGGCACCACGAGACGCTTAAGGACGCCTTGACCCATGCACTGGAGGTGGAAGCCGTGCGGCAGGATCATCGTTCCCACCGCGTCAGGGAGGTTGCAGCAGCTAAAGTTCAGGACCGCAATAAAAGCTACAGCCCTAGGTGCTACGGCTGTGGAGAAAGGGGCCATCTTCGATCCAGCTGCCCTAAGCGAACTGTAAAAAGGGAAGGTGATCGATCTCGAGAGGGTAGTGTGGATAATAGCACCGCCCAGCAGCAGCAGGGAAACTGGCGAGTGCTGGCTGATGTTAAAAGAGCCCCAAGGATTTCGATCTCACAAACTCATGATGGGAACAGCCTAATCATCAAGGGCGAAGTCAACGGAACGCCATGTAAACTGACCATAGACACTGGAGCCTCTCGCACGGTTGTCAGTTCCCAACTTAAAAGTCGGTTCCTTGGTGACTCCGCATACAACCGAGAACGCATTAATTTGGTGACAGCCACTGGTCAGCGCATACCCGTCCGTGGAGAGAAGGAGATGGAGTTGAAGCTAGGCAACATGATCTACCTGCATAATGTCATCGTGGCTGATATAATGGACGACTGCATCCTGGGCCTAGACTTTATGAGGAAGAATTGTTGTGAGATCGACGTTAAGCAAGGTGTTTTGAAATGTGGACAAGAAGAACTTTTCATGGAAGGGGCGTTACCAGGGAATGTGTACAGCCTTAAGAAGATTGTTCTTCCGCCGAGATCGGAAACGATTGTGCCGGTTAGTCTTCCTCGGAGTCCTGGGCAAGCTCATCGTTGTGTACTCGTGGAAAGGGTAGACAATGACCTTCCATGGAAAGTGGCTCGAACCTTGGTCAGAACCACCGACATCTCAGGAGTACGTGTGTTGAACCTTTGTGATCAGGAACAGATTATAGAAAAAGGCACATTGGTTGGTACTAGTGAGGAAGTGGATTGGTTGCGTCGGTGCGAATATCTATCGACCGGGACCCCTAGCAAGGATGGACAAACGAGAGTGACCACACTTTTAGAAGACTGTCGCAGCGTTCTCTCCCCGAATGAAATGGTCAAGGCGAAGAAGTTGTTACTCAAGTACGCCAATGTTTTCTCGTCAAACGAAGCTGACATAGGAAAGACTGGCTTAGTTCAACACAAAATAAACACAGGAGAAGAATTGCCTATTCGTCAGCGGCCAAGAAGATTGCCTGTAGCACGTGAAAAGGAAGTGGAAACCATGATTGAGGGAATGGTGAAGGATGGTGTTATTGAACCTTCATCTAGTCCATGGTGTTCACCTGTGGTGCTGGTAAAGAAGAAGGACGGCAGCATGCGGTTTTGTGTTGACTACCGCCGCCTGAACGACGTTACGAAGAAGGACAGCTATCCCTTGCCTAGAATTGATGACACGCTGGATATGCTCACAGGCGTAAAGTGGTTTAGTACGCTGGACCTGAAAAGTGGCTACTGGCAGGTTGAAATTGACCCTAAGGACAAGGAGAAAACTGCATTTTCCACAGGAAAGGGTCTGTGGCAATTTAAAGTCATGCCGTTTGGATTGTGCAATGCTCCAGCAACGTTTGAAAGGTTGATGGAGCTTATACTTACCGGGCTAATTGGAGATGCCTGTCTCGTCTATTTGGATGACATCATCATCGTAGGCCGTACGTTTGAGGAGCACCTTCAAAACCTGGAACGCGTGCTCATGAAGATCCAGAGTGCCAACCTCAAGTTGAGTCCAAAGAAGTGCTCACTATTCAAACGGCAAGTTAGTTTTTTGGGGTATGTAGTGTCGGAAGAAGGTATCCGCACGGATCCAGAGAAAATTGCTGCTGTCAAGGAGTGGCCGGTCCCAAAAGACAAGACACAGGTTAGAGCATTTTTGGGTTTGTGCTCTTATTATCGGCGATTTGTGAAGAACTTTGCAGATATAGCCAAACCTCTGCACAAGCTAACCGAGGAGAAGCGACAATTCTGCTGGGATGAAAGTTGCGATATTGCATTCCAGGAGCTCAAGAACCGCCTGTGCAAAACACCTATTTTGGGGTACCCTGATGCGGGCAAGGAATTCATAGTTGACACAGACGCAAGTGATATAGGACTTGGCGGTGTGTTGTCTCAACGGAATGGTGATCAAGAGATTGTGATAGCGTACTTCAGCAAGTCGTTGTCAAAGCCGGAAAGGAACTATTGTGTCACAAGACGGGAATTGCTTGCTGTGGTAAAGTCCTTGCAGCATTTTAGCAAATATCTTCTAGGGCGGAAATTCCACTTACGAACTGACCATGCTGCACTGAAATGGCTATTGCAGTTCAAAAATCCGGAAGGACAAGTTGCGAGATGGATAGAACTACTGCAGGAATACGACTTTGTGATCGAACATCGCAGCGGGAAATCTCATGGCAATGCAGATGCATTGTCAAGAAGACCTTGCCCTGAAGATTGCAAGCATTGTACTAGGCAAGAGGGTAAGGAAGTGGTATCTGTGAGAATGCTCAGGACAGACCAGCTCAGCAATGAGTGGAAGGACAGCCTACAACATGCACAGCAGGAAGATTCGGACATTAAGCCGATTCTGGAATGGATAAAGGCCAGTGCTCCTAAGCCCAAGTGGAGCGACGTCTCAGCAATGAGTTCGACCACGAAAAGCTATTGGGCCCAATGGGACAGCTTGCTGATTCAGGATGGAGTCCTGTGCCGTAAATGGGAAAATGGTCGGGGAGACAGGTGTCATTTGCAAATGGTTGTCCCTAAGACTAAAGTGCCGGATATTCTACAGCTGTACCATAGTGGTTGTTCAGGAGGCCACCTGGGAGTTAAACGAACTCTCCTGAAGATCCGAGAACGGTTTTACTGGGTGCACTGTCGTGACGATGTCGAGGACTGGTGCCGCAAATGTACAAGTTGTGCGGCTGTAAAGGGACCTCAAATTCGTAGTAGAGGCGCATTGAAATTGTACAATGTTGGTGCACCATGGGAGAGGATAGCCATTGACGTTGCGGGGCCGTTTCCAGAAACTGAAAGTGGTAACAAGTATTTCATGGTAGTGATGGATTACTTCACTAAGTGGCCAGAAGTCTTCGCCATTCCAAATCAAGAAGCTTCAACAGTTGCAGATAAACTAGTTCATGAAGTCTTCTGTCGTTTTGGAGTACCTTTAGAGATTCACAGCGATCAAGGAAGGAATTTTGAGTCTCAAATATTCCAAGAAACTTGCCGAGTTATGGGTACTCAGAAAACACGAACAACTTCTTACCACCCACAATCTGATGGAATGGTAGAAAGATTTAATCAGACATTGGAGAGGTACCTAGCAAAAGTTGTGGAAAAACGGCAACGAGACTGGGACAGGCACATACAACCGTTTTTGTTGTCATATCGAAGTGCTGTTCACGAAAGTACGTCAGTGACGCCAGCTTTCGCAAACTTTGGTAGAGAATTGCGGCTGCCTGCAGACCTGATCACCGGAATACCACCTGATGCCCCACGCAGTATAACCGATTATGCAAATGACTTGCGGAACAAAATGAATGACATTTATGAGCACGTCAGACAGACGGGCCAGCAAACGTCTGAGAAGATGAAAACACGGTATGACCGCAAAATGAACAACATGGGCTTTGATGAAGGTTCACTAGTGTGGTTACACAATCCAGTTCGCAGCAAAGGGAAATCTCCTAAGCTTCAAGCTAAATGGGACGGACCGTACCGGATTGTGACAAGGATCAATGATGTAACCTACCGGATACAGAAAGGTGCCAGAGGTACTCCTAAGATTGTCCATGTGGATCGACTGGCGCGTTATTATGGGGCCAATAATGGTCGGGACGAGCATGTCTTAGGAGGGGGCAGTGTTACGCGCCACTATTAATGTCTTGTACACGGCAACACTAGTTACACTAGCGCCCCCTAGTGTCGAGTAAATGAAAGTATTGCGCGCCACTATTAATGTCTTGTACATGGCAACACTAGTCACACTAGCGCCCTCTAGTGTCGAGTAGCAGAACTAGGAGAGTCGAGATCCTTCCAGAAATTTCGGGACCGATATGTACTCGAACATTCTAGATGTCGCTACAGTAGAAGGTTCTGGAAACTATCTGAGGCCCTATATAAGACCGGTATAGACCACGACCGGGGCAGTATTGAATTGGCGATACAAGAGAATACTTCGAAGCGAAATAACGGCGAACTGTGTTTTATTATTAGTGTGATTTTAGATTGTAATTAGTGTCGTGTAATTAAAGTGTCAATTTTGGTAATTCAATCGGCAGTTTTTAATTGTCTCGAACTCCAAGCTCGTAACAATACTATAGTAAGGACTTTTGCACCACTAGGACAATTAAATTTTGCTTTTTTTTATAGTATAGGGTGCCAAACGAGCACACAGTCCACCTGATGGTAAATGGTTGCTGTGACCCAGAGACATCTACATTTATCCTCGTTTGCGAATCAAAATGCAGATGCGTTGCCACCCGTGAGGACTAAGATGGAATGCCTCGTTTCCAGTAAAAAGGGGTCTCCGGTTCTCTGCAGTCACCATACAAAACACAGCAGTGGTAAGCTGGTATTCTGTGAGAGCGTGGTCCTTCCCCGGTCGAGCCGACCCATTCGTGCTACAACTATACTACTAATATAGCTGCAGCATGGCTCTACCACGTAAATGCTTAATTGTAGACAAATGTCGTTTCTCTTCGTTCTAATTACACAAGACAAAATCGTGTTATTGAATAGTCTTAAATTCTAATATACATACATAAACTGAATAGGAATTTGATCTCTTTTTAATAATAAAATGCAGTAATTTGCTCAATCGACCTTTACTTGATCTCTAAATTTTACAACGACGACCGGTACAACATTTTTTAAACATACCTACACAGCTTACGGACTAATATTGGCATGAGAACTGCTAATATAATTTGACAGGCGCTTCAACATGCCCCCCGGCGTTGAAAGTCTACCTTTCAACCAGATTCTTCAGGTTCAGGAAGCGGACAAATTTTGCTAAATGATCGGCGAACTATACCAGTCGATGTTTTGATATCCGCCACCCTTGATACGCCGTCCGAGCCTGGATGGACTGCGACGATGCGACCCATCTTCCACTTTAATGGCGGTGAATTCTCCTCTTTTAGGAGTACCAGTGAATTTAACTTCAAAGAGCCTTTACAGGAACGCCATTTCATCCGCAGTTGAAGCTCTGATATATATTCCTTGCTCCATCTAGCCCAAAAATGTTGACGTAATTGTTCTATTCGTTGAAATCGGGTTAAAGAGCTTACGGAATGATCTTTATAGTCTGGTGTCGGCAAGGAAGTCAAGGGGCGTCCAATCAAAAAATGACCGGGCGTTAGTGGTAGCAAGTCTTCAGGATTCGTTGACAAAGGTGTAAGTGGTCTGGAGTTAAGTATAGCCTCAATTTGTATTAATGTGGTATTTAGTTCCTCGTAAGTCACATTACAATTGCCCAGCACTCTAACTAAATGATATTTAATGCATTTGACACCAGCCTCCGCAAGCCCAGCAAAATGGGGAGAATAAGGCGGTATGAAATGGAAATTAATTCCTTCATTTGCCATTACCTCAGATAAAGAATTACAATACGTCCTAATAAATTTTGAAATGTCATTGTATGCGCCTACAAAGGAGGTACCATTATCCGAATAAATATTAAGAGGTTTCCCTCTTCTAGACATAAATCTGCGCAAAGCTAATATGAAGGTATTGCTAGTTAAATCACCCACTAATTCAAGATGAATTGACTTAGTCGCGAAGCAAATAAAAATAGCTATATACACCTTTACAATTTTACAACCACGGCCATGGCGAGAAACAGATTGAATTGGTCCCGCATAGTCTAGTCCAATATTTTGAAATGGAAAACCAGAAAGGATGCGTTGGTGTGGTAGGTTGCCCATTATTGGAGAGATGGTTTTTCCTTTCATTCTATTACATCTTACACATTGTCGATAACAAGATCTGGCCAAATTACGACCTCTAATCGGCCAGTACATCTCTCTTATAGTGGCCAACATTAGCTGTGGTCCCGCGTGCATTAACCTTATGTGCTCATAATTGAAGAGCAATTTGGTAAAATAATGAGTGGACTGTATAAGTATGGGATGTTTTTTCTCATAACAGTAATCGGAATTTTCAAGACGCCCTCCAACACGCATTATTTTATTATCATCGAGAAATACATTAAATTTATGCAACGGACTTTTAGTGGGTAAACTTTTATTTTTAATTAACATGGTGTATTCCTCAAATGATTCACTCTGAGATATTCTTATAATAACATTGAGTGCGGTTTGCAACTCTTGATTGCTTAGAGGACCGTGAACGGATTGCTTTCTACAATTATTAATAAAACGCAGCACATAAGCAACGGTCCGATTTAATCTAGTATATTTAGAAAAGCGTTTAAATTCAATTAATTTATTCCCACCTAAATCTTCATTGTTGCTAGAATGAAGTATTCCGTGGAGGATAACATTTGACGATTTAATCTCAGGCAACTCGTGATTAATACTTAAGAAATTTGCAGGCCAGTGAGAGACCTCTTTCTTTAAAAATTCAGGTCCTGACCACCACTTACTCATGGATGAAATATCCTTACAACTCACACCGCGAGAAATATGATCGGCCGGATTACACTCTGTTGGGACATGCCTCCACTCGCAATTTCCAGTCTTCTCTAATATTTCAGCAACCCTATTTCTGACAAAGGGTTGTAGCTTGCTAGGTAACACCTTTAACCATCCTAACACGATGGACGAATCTGTCCAAAAGAAAGTGCGCTTAGCCTGTTGTCTCAGCGATGCTACAACCTTTTGGTAAAGGCGAGCTCCAACAAGTGCACCACAAAGTTCCAGTCTTGGGATTGTTATAGGTTTAAGCGGCGCGACACGACTTTTCGCCATCAATAATTGAATTAAAACCTCACCCTGATCATTAACACTACGCACATATAAACAGGCGCCATATGCTCGCTCAGAAGCGTCCGAGAAAATATGAAATTCAAACAAACTAGGCGAGTCACAAATAACACGACGTGGAATACGTAGAGTATTTAATTTAGGTAAATCGACTATTATCTCAGCCCACATCTTGCTGATTTCTGGCGTCAACTGCTCATCCCATGACAGCTTGAGCAGCCACAACTGTTGAAGAAGCATTTTCATCTTAATTACACAGGGAGATAGAAGTCCTAGTGGATCAAAAATCTGAGAAATCACAGATAACATATCACGCTTTGTTCTACCTGAGAATAGCCCTCCTATAGGGAAACAAAGTTGGTCAGTATGTGATTGCCCACCAAGGCCTAAAGTTTTAGTCGGTTCAAAGCCACCAATATTCAAATCAAGCGGAGAAATATCATTTTCACTAACCAGTTGAGATTCATGCGACTTCCACTTTCGCAAAACCATATGAGCTGATGCAAGTGTGGAAGTCACTTTACGGCGCAAATCTGTAACCTCGTTAATATCATCCCCTCCCGTTAGCAAGTCATCAACGTAAAAATCGTGAATGATCACTTGAGCAACCTTGTCATCGGTACACTCTAAGCCTAATTGTTGGAGGCACCTAGTTGCCAAAAAGGGAGCACTAGAGGTGCCGTAAGTCACGGTGTTAAGTTGATAAGCTTGAAGCTGTTCTGAAGGGTTATCACGCCAGACAATTTGTTGCAAATAGCGGTCATCGGGATGAATGACTATTTGCCGGTACATTTTCTCAACATCAGCTGTGAGAACGTATTTGTGTAGCCGAAAGCGTAAAAGAATGGACAAAAGGTCGTCCTGTACCACGGGACCTACCATCTGTATATTATTCAAGGAAACACCCGAAGAAGTCGGACTGCTAGCATTGAAAACGACTCTTAATTTAGTAGTAGTACTACTTTCCCGAAGCACACCGTGATGTGGTATAAAATGCATCTTACGTGGTAAATTATCATTCTCACATTTCTCCATATGACCCAGACTTTCATACTCTGACATAAATTCTTTATACATTTCATAGACCTGAGATTGACCTGCTAACCTGCGCTCTAGCGATAGTAAACACTTTTTAGCTCGTGGCCAAGAATCACCTAATACGTCAGGATTATGTTTTAAGGGTATCCTCACGCAAAATCGACCATTTGCCAGTCGCGTGGTGTTTTTTAAAAAGTGTTCTTCGCATAATTTTTCTTCGTTTGAATAAAGAGACGCAGGGCTTACCTCTTCGAGGTGCCAGAAGCGTACTAATTGTTTTTGTATATCTTCATCTAAATCTTTACTAGCCTCATCTTGAAATATTCTTGTAAAATTACATTTAATAAAGTTAACCCCTTTCTTTACATATCTATAATCTATCGGACCTGACACTAAACATCCTAAGCTAGTTTCACAAAGAATCGGCTGACCGTCCCCTAATTTTAATCTCTGCGTTCCTATTAAGTCCCAAAAGACATCAGCACCTATAAGCATGTCAACGGGAGCAGGTGAGTGAAAATTAGGATCTGCCAGAGAAATATTAGATGGAATTTTTAAGTTTGACAAATTAACATATCTAGTAGGTACATTTTGGGTTATTGATGGTAGGACAAAACAATGAAGATTACTAGAGAAGTTATCATTCAATGATTTTATCGATACCTTACAAATCTTCTTGATGTGTGCCGAAGCATTATTAATACCGACTACCGACTGATTTACATTTTGAGCGGGCAAACCTAGCCTTTGATATAACTCTTCAGTTATTAAACAAGCGTTACTGCCACTATCAAGAATAGCACGAGCAATATATGGACAACCATTCTTACCTATAACTTTAATTAATGCCGTCGATAACAATACGTCGCCTTGTTCACTACACGATGCAGTGCCTACCTTTGCGGATAATGACAGATGTGCGTTAGAATTGGATGACAACTGTGAGCCTGTCGAACTGTTTGTTTGTTCGAAATGACCTTGCATAACGGGCTTATTATTACCACTACTCGTGTTAGATGTATTAATATCTGTAATTGGTTTTGACTGGTAATCTGCGACGTGCACGAGAGTGTTATGCTTTCGGTGGCATATTTTGCATCCTGGCTTTTTGCAGTGATTTGCATAATGTCCTGAATTAAGACAATTGAAACATACTTTATACTCTGGCAGTAACTGTAGACGCACATCGTTACTTAATCCAAGAAACTGAGGACAACTGCTTAACTTATGGTCACCCTTACATTTAGGACACAGTTTGGCGGAAAAGGCCGAATCGTTTTTATTACCGGTATCCCGCACTGAAACCATTGCCTTAACTTTTGGAGCATATTTTATAGAAGAATTTAAACGGTTAGTAGCACCAGAATTAGACATTTCTAGTGTTTCGATTAAATCGGCCCGATTTTTTAAAAACATCAAAAATATATCGAACGTAATAGGTGTATCTTTCTCCAAACGACCTTTAGACTCTTCCCATTCACGATATGTCTTAGCATCTAATTTTTGAGTAATAATATGAATGAGAAGTGTGTCCCATTGTTTAGTTGGCTCACCGAGAGATTCTAGTGCACGTAAATTTTTATTTATTTGGTCAATAAGACGTTTTAAGTTGACAGACAATTCTTTATTAATTGGTGCTATATTAAATAAGGCTGTCACGTGATTTTGAATTAGTAGTCTTTTATTATCATATCTATCACATAATATAGTCCATGCGACGGTGTAATTAGCTGCCGAGAATTCGATTGACTGTATTACCACAGCAGCGGGCCCTTCCAACGACGCTCTCAGATAGTGAAACTTATTTATGTCATCTATCTCGTCATTTGAATGTATGAGGCTCATGAACGTGTCATGAAACTCTAACCAATTATCATAAGAACCATTAAATTTAGGTAGTTGAATAGTGGGCAGTTTAACAAATTTATGATTGCCGGAATGAGAGCCACCGTCACTGCTTACGTCATCTGACTTAATGCAATCTGCTAAGATCCTTTTTGCAAGAGAAAGCGATTTAAAATACAGGGATTCAAAATCAGTTCGTTCTGATATCTGGGCGTCTATATTATCAGTATTACACTCGATGGATAATTGTACCTCATCATATCGTTCATACATTGACTCAATCCTACTAATACGTAATTGCAACTCATTTACCTCAGTAGCAGCCAATGAAGATACCTTCAGTGAATTTAAATAATTTGAAAAAGCTGTTATTTGTCCCTTGTAACTAGCTCGTTTCCTAATTTGCTCCTTATCTTCTGGCATGCTGGCTGGTATTGGGAGACTAGTGCAAATGCCTGAAATTTATACAAACAAGAAGTTTATATTTTATAAAATATAATTCATAAGTAGTTTTATACAATTTTGCTTACAGTTGTAAAGAAATGAAAACTAATTCCCTTACTTATTTTTCAAACTCTTAAATAATTAAACAAAATGGTACATGTACTACCTTGATATTTAACTTTATAATTAACAACAATTAAGGGTAACAAATACAATTCAGACCATCAAACAGCTTCACAGGTATGCCTTAGTATGTAATAAATAATATTATGCAATTTTTTCAATTATACACTCTCTTGACTTATTTTTTAAAAAACAGTTTAAACCAATAAAGAGAAAAAAAAAATTATAATATCGTCAATATAATTTAACTAAGCTTTATAATTTGATTTAATCATGATTTGACGGTTATTAGAAACTATATAAAACAATATTAAATGAATTTTAGCCGATTAAATACTTTAAGTTATACGTAATTATTTTATAGGTAATTTGGTACTAACCTGATAAATTAGCAGTCGATTTACACAAAATACTACCTGATAATGAGTGCTGGGTTAAATAAATTAAATAATAGTCCAATATCTAAGGGGCTAAGACTCCAGATTTCTTGGTTAAATATCTTCACTCCCTCGGTGGTATTTCCACAACGAATATTTAAGACTTCCCAAGCGTATTCCACTAAATAATATCTTGTCCAATTACGTTTTTTCAAATCCGGCTCGAAGGACCATGAATAGGAATTTGATCTCTTTTTAATAATAAAATGCAGTAATTTGCTCAATCGACCTTTACTTGATCTCTAAATTTTACAACGACGACCGGTACAACATTTTTTAAACATACCTACACAGCTTACGGACTAATATTGGCATGAGAACTGCTAATATAATTTGACAGGCGCTTCAACATAAACTAATAATATTATTGTGATCTATTTGCAAAACTATATTATTTCAAACAACGTTTGTGTTTTAGGTAAGTGTTAACATGGGTAAGCGTAAGTAGGTAAGAAACGACGAAGTCCCAGTGAGCAAAACCCATTAATTCTTTTTGAGGAAAAAGTAAATATGAGTGACAAAAATAAGGAGAAACCTGGTGAAGGTTTAAGATCTTTAAGGTCTACAACTGCTTTTCGAGTTATTAATTTTGAATTATATGCAAAGCCTGTGAGTATTTATTTATCGTTACTTATACCTACTGTGAATATTATACAGTTCATGTCTGTCCACTATTGTAGTCTTATGTCAATATTTTTTACTCTTTTCAGAATATTGTAATAATGAGCATAGGTATCACATGTTTTGGCCTGGCACTGGGTTACATTGCATATATGAGGCAAAAATATGAGTCTTTGGGGTACTATGCTGCTGTAGATAAAGAAGGAAAAGAAATTTTTGAAAAGAAAAAATCTAAATGGGATTAGTACATATGTAATTTAACAGGCTTAACTCTAGAAATGGTAACTGGATATTGGGTTAATTTTTTTTACAATAAACCATAATAAAAATGTCTCAAATACTAAAATATCAAAGTGTGGCAATTTATATTTTTTGAAATCACTATAATGTAATAAAACATTACCAATAAAATGTAACTAAATGCAATGACAAATTAATGTCCAGCAACAAAACATTTTAAAACTTAAGGTTTAGAGTAAAATTAAGAAAATAGTGAAATTGAATGCATTTGCTATGTAAGTTGCCATCAGCTATTTTGTGTTCATTTATTGCTTGCAAGTATTGTGTTGGTGCTCTTGTAGTGATTATATACTCTTTGGGTGCTCTATTTTGTATAAAAAGTATAAGTGATCTTAATAACAATTATTAAGATGAATATGAAAAGTTGCCTATAGCGATAAAATATGTGTATGTAATCGATTTAGTTACATTTTATTTATTTATTAATTATCATATTTGTTGGTTCAAAGATAGTCACTTCGCCAAATTTTGAAACCCTGATTTCACATAGTGTTGTTGCTACTATTCTAAGTGTTTTTGTAAGAGAGGTGTAGAATAACCTATCCTTAAATATATTCAAAGAGAGAATTAATTTTACAGCTGTTATTTCTTCTTTTTCAAAACCTAATAATAATAATACAATATTTTGGAACCTACCTTGTAGAGATCTTTCCTGCTCCCTCCAGCTAATGGAGATAATATCTCCTACTATCCTTCGCAATTTCATTGCTTTGATTAAAGAGATTATTTGCAAACAACCTCAAATATATAGTTTTTCTTGAAATCTATCTGTATAATCTGCTTATCCAAACTTTATTCTCCAGCACGGCTAGCATGGGCTGGGGACAAAAATTTATCCCCCGATTATATCCACTGACAAGAGATAAACTTATCTTGTCCTTATGCAGAAGCACAGTAACAGGAAGAAGTATATCCCTGTTTGACAAAATGAGTAAACATATATGGAGCCAAATGAAAGATAAAAAATTATGGTCTTTTGATATTTGAAAGGGACCATTTTATCCTAGTTCATTGGACGTGGGTTTAAATTTATATTTATACAAATAAATCTATCTAAGTCTATCTCCCATTTTATCTACTGTGGATATTATATCCACCGGTGTGCCCATGCTTGAAGGGTGGATAAAACTAAGCGAGGTGATAAACATTTTCCCCTTTCCTGGGGATAAAATTTTCTCCTAGCTAGCTAGCTCTGCTGCAAAGGATCTTTTTCCCCTTCCTCCACTATGACTTTTTTCCAATGGGTTACCATTTCTAAAGCATATCTATTTTTTAATTTAGACAATATTTATAGTTAGTTATAAATGAAAATAAAATACATGTTGACTATTTAACAATTTATTTTAATTTTCTGATCACTATAAAAATGTTTGTGTTCAGTGAACGGATAACACATTTGTGTTGCAATAAAACTTAGCTATTTTACTTCCTGCTAATTAAGGACGCATTTGTAGGTATAGAATAACTGACAAAACGAGCCCAAACTCGGCACACCTAGCTCTAATCCTTCAGGAATTCCAGTAGTAGTCACCGAAGTACACCATCAGGTCTCTCCATCAAGCCCGGAGATTAGGTCTCATCATAATTTACAAAACGAGCTCAAACTCGGCAGGCCTAGTTCTACTCGTCGAGGATTTCCACTAGTAGTCACCGAAGTACAACTTCAGGTCTCTCCATCATGTCCGGAGGTAAGATCTTATCATAACTAACATAACGAGCCTAAACTCGGCACACATAGTATTACTCGTCGAGGAGTTCCAGTAGCAGTCACCGAAGTATACCTTCAAGTCACTCCACCAAGTCTGGAGGTAAGATCTTATCATAACTAACAAAACCAGTCCAAAGTCCACAGCCAACATCTCACTGTTAGTAGAGGGCTTCTAGTGTCTAGCAGTCTCTGAGAGACAATATACCGCTGGTATGCCGAGTTCCGACGCGGTTGTGTGTCGCTCAACACTGTTTCTTCTGCAGGTCGACCAAGGACAGCGGTCACGCCTGAAAACCTCGCAGCTATGCGATGTTTTCTATATTAGATGACCGTCATGTAATATACGAGTAGATTCGGGCTGTTATCAGTATAGAAATGACTGCAATTCAGTCGATATTACATAATGAGCTCTGTGTAAGAAAGCTAGTTTCCCGTTGGGTTCCCCACAATTTGTCCGAAGAGGAATAGGCGGCTCGTGTAGATTGGTGCCGGAATACTCTGCAACGCTTCAATTAAAATATCGTCTCAGGTGACGAATCATGGATTTATTCATACGAACCTGGAAGTAAACATCAGTCAGCAGTTTGGGTCTTCGAAGACTAGGTCAAACCAACGAAAGTGGTTCGCTCCCGCAGCGTGTCAAAGAAAATGGTCGCTATGTTTGTCTCGAAAAAGGGGCATGTTGCTACAATTCCTTTACAGGAACGCAGAACGGTTACCGCTGAGTGGTATATCAGGGTTTGTTTGCCAGAAATGATAGCCGAACTCCGAAAAAATAACCCGAAACGTCGCATCATCTTACATCACGATAATGCGAGCTCCCATACGGCTCGGAAGACAAATGATTTTTGAAGCAGGAAAACGTTGAGCTGATGAGCCATCCTCCGTACAGACCTGACCTGAGCCCAAACGATTTCTTTACATTCCCTAGAATGAAAGATTTATTACGCGGTCAACGGTTTGAAGACCCCGAAGCAGCTGTGGAAGCGTACAAATCAGCCATTTTGTCAACATCAACTTCAGACTGGAATTACTGTTATAATGATTGGTTTGCACGAATGGAAAAGTGCATTAAGTTGAACGGAGAATACTTCGAAAAATAATAAAATACAATTTAGTTACACCATGCATGTGGTTTTTCTTATTCCCGATCATTTCAGTGTGCCCCTCGTATGTACAATCTATGCTGTGACTCTGTTTGCGTCCCTAGGTTATATGTGTGACGCATCGTCCAACTGCCATTCTCTCAACCTATTCACTCCCACCATTTATGAAAGAAAGGAAAAAGAAGAGTAAGTTTGTACAGCGGTGCACTCCCTCTCCATCAAAGTACCACCATGAGACTGACAAGCCGCACTTACTTTTCTTACTGAGACTCAAATCAGATGTCGTCTAGATGCAGCGTACCTTGGCGCTGGAGACTGTATTTCGTCCGCAACGACATCTACTGTAAGCGTCTCCGTCACCTTGAAGACCCCACTTTCTCTACGATCTGGGTATTGATAGACAGGAATGGATAAAATTATTTATTCTTGTGTCTACCGATCGCACAGCGGTGATCAGGAGACAACTAGGCTGTTTGAACACCTCATTGAAGCCTCTGATGATCGGTACCCTAACACACAGTTGGTTTTTCAGGGGTACTTTAATGCCTGTGAACTTCTGACCACTGTCTGGTGAAATCTGTGTCGTTATATTCCCCACTTAACTACGATTTCCACAGTGTGCGACGAGTGTGGCGATACAAGTCTGCAGATTGGGATGAGATGCGGCATTTCTTTGCATCTTATCCTAGGCGGCAGGTCTGCTTCTCCTCTGAAGACCCGTCGAACTGCGCGAATGCCATAACAAATGTGATACGTTGAGCGATGGAATATTTTATCCACTTTGCTGACGTGCCCATTGGTGGTAAAGCACGCCCATGGTTCAACGCCGAGTGCGCTCATGCTGAAAAGCACAAGCATATGGCGTATTTATCCTGGGTCGATGCTCGAGACCGTAAAGCTCCGGCTGTTAGCCTTAAGAAGAGAGCTTTTAACCAAGCCGCCAAGTCCTACAAAAAGGCATTACGCCAAGCCAGTTTCGACCGCATTAAACGCATCGGTACAGTTTTCTGTTTATCCATCTGGCAGTAGAGCTTTTTGGTCTCTCGCCAAAGCAATCGAGACAAACTTCTGTCGGTCTACACTGCCTCCGCTGGTAAAACCAGATGGCTCACAGGCGCATGCGCCTAAGGAGAATGCGGACTCATTTGCTTCTCTTTTTGCTTGCAATTCGCGTCTGGACAGTAGCAGCAGCGTACCATCTCAATTACCTCACTGCGGTACTTCTATGTCAGAGGTCCGTGTCACCAACAAGGATTTTCTTAAAACCTTGCAAAGTCTAGACGTGAACAAAACTAGTGGACCTGATGGTATACTAGCTGTAGTTCTAAAGGTCTGTCCACTTGTGTTGACGCGCTTGTTCCGCCTCTCATTCAGGACGGGAATAGTGCCTAAATCTTGGAAGCTGGCCAATGTGCAGTCTGTGCCTAAAAAGGTAGCCGTACCGACCCTGCGAACTATCGGCCAATTTCAATTACCTCTATATTCTGCAAGATTATGGAGCGTATTTGAACGCCCACATTATGGCATACCTAGAGCAAAATGGTCTCTCAGTGATCGCCAGTACGGGTTTCGCCAAAATCGATCAACTGAGGACCTTTTAGTGTATGCCACTCTCATATGGGGCGAAGCCCTCGAGAACAGTGGTGAGGCACTTGTTGTTTCTCTAGATGTTTCGAAGGCCTTTGACAGAGTTTGGTACACGTCTATTGCGCAAGTTTTCAGCGTACGGCTTATCCCCTGGCATCAGCCTGGGAGAAGCTTCCTGCTGCATATAAATAATCTGCTCATTCCTGGTATCTACGTGTATGCAGACGACAGCACAGTTATGGGGAGATACCAACCAAGTGCCCGGGCCAGTCGGGATCAAATCGAATCGGAAAGAGAGGCTATGGTTGAGCGTGTGAGTCTGAAACAGAAACAAACTTTTTTATTCAATATAGATTATAAATAGTACTTATTGAAAGTCAGTAGTTTAATTACCGTTGGTTCCAAAAAAAACCTCGGTCCTGGGAAGAACCAGCAAGAAACCCAGTGGGACTTTATTTTTAAATAACAGCTTACAACTTAGAGTATTAAACTAACAGGAGACGCCATTGGAGAGCGTTCCCCGCTGTCAAAAGTACGAGAGCGCGGATCATTCCCGTTATATAAAACTAGTTGCGCCGCGTATGGCGTCAGTTACCAAGTAGTCGTAAGCGTAAGTTGACCTCCAGAAAAATGACGAGTTGCAGTGTGGGTTCATGTAAAAAAAAGATCGCAGACCTCAAATTTACAAAAGGACGACGACCCCTTTCATCTGTAAGTATTTATTTTGATTTCAATAATTATTATAAGCATCAAATCACGAAAATTCTGATTAATATAGCTGAGCAGGTAGTGTTGCCAACTTAAAGTATTAATACTATAGTAAGGACTTTTGCACCACTAGGACAATTAAATTTTGCTTTTTTTTATAGTATAGGGTGCCAAACGAGCACACAGTCCACCTGATGGTAAATGGTTGCTGTGACCCAGAGACATCTACATTTATCCTCGTTTGCGAATCAAAATGCAGATGCGTTGCCACCCGTGAGGACTAAGATGGAATGCCTCGTTTCCAGTAAAAAGGGGTCTCCGGTTCTCTGCAGTCACCATACAAAACACAGCAGTGGTAAGCTGGTATTCTGTGAGAGCGTGGTCCTTCCCCGGTCGAGCCGACCCAACTATACTACTAATATAGCTGCAGCATGGCTCTACCACGTAAATGCTTAATTGTAGACAAATGTCGTTTCTCTTCGTTCTAATTACACAAGACAAAATCGTGTTATTGAATAGTCTTAAATTCTAATATACATACATAAACTAATAATATTATTGTGATCTATTTGCAAAACTATATTATTTCAAACAACATTAATAATCTTTAATTGTTTTTAATGAAATTAAAACATCAATTCAAATTGTTTTATTGTATATAAAATATTTTAAATAGATATTTTCATTTCGTTTTGTTACGTTATGGAAAGAAAAGAAGGGGAATTTCGAGTATATAAATTGGTATCATCAAGACAATAATAGTGATGTTCACTGTAATCTTAAGTGTCGATGTTTTTATTTGACTATAAGTAATACCTTGATATATAATACCAAGGTGTTATTTAAAATTCAGACGATTCGTAATGACTCTCGAAAACAGCATGTAGACGCGGCTCAGAAGGGAAATCGGTCTGTAGTTCTTCAAGAGAGCGTTGTCACCTTTCTTGAAGAATAAGACAACCGCACTTCTGCTCCACGCCTCCGATGAAGGACTTCAAGTACCGGTTTTCCACCCGCTTTCAGAAGCTCCGCTGTAATTCCATCCTGGGGCCTTGCCGTTTTTAAGGTTCCAACCACCAAACCAGAAAACCAGCGTAAAATAGCAGCTTAACGCTGCTGTGTTTCGTATGGTGAGTGTAGAGAACCGGAGACCCTTTTTACTGGCAAAGAGGCATTCTATCTTAGTCCTCACGGGTGACAACGCATCTGCATCTTGAGTCTTTATTGAGGATAGATGTAGATGTCTATGGGTCACAGTAACCACTTACCATCAGGTGGACTGTGTGCTCGTTTGTCACCCGATCCTATAAAAAAAAAAAAAAAGGTGCTGGAGAGCCATTCTAATCTCCCTCAGACTGACGTCCGGGATATTTTATAGGAAACTCAACAGCATATTTTTAACAAACATACTTAAAATATATATTAATACATTTAGCCAATAACAGAGTTTCACAGCATGTTAAATAAGACTTACAAAGCAGAGAGGTAAAATTGTAACTTAATATAATCTAATCTAAATACATAATATTTTACATACGATTGCAGAATATGGTTCTATATTTTGTGAGTTGTATAGATTTGTGTTTAGATTTAGATTGACAGCTTTTAATAAATTTAATAAAATAACAAACATAAAATGATACTCACTGAATAAAATAGAATAAATAAAATAAATAAATAAATCGTTATATATCTGTATAAGATGTTACATGTTATTTTGTATACCTTATAGTTCTATTATTACTATTATAACGACATGCTTTTCAAATTGATATTTTTACAGAATTGTGATAATACAGATGGAGTTATAGATGTATGTTATGATGTACGGCTTGTTAGTTTTAGACGGCTTCAGGATAAGTTTGCGATTAAAGTTAGACTTCGAAAAATTGAAAATATCAACATTACTATATTTACTATTATAAATTTTGGGTAGACGAGTCAGTATAGCGTCCATACCGTATTTGGTACGATGTTTAGTTACATTGAAAAGAGGGGTCTATCTAGTACGGTACTTAGGAGTGCAGAACTGGACACAAACGAGAAGATTAGGGCTGTATACTGTGAAGGATATCATGCAAAAAATACATATCAAGTAATTCTCGTCTAGATTCCAGCGACAAGAGACCGTATTTAAGGCAATCCTCATTATAAGTTTTACAACGACGCATGCCGGTATTGTAATTGAGGTGCTTTATGAAGAGTTTTTGTATTCTTGCTAATCTGCTTATATATAAAGCATATTGCGGCGACCATATGGAGCTACCATGTTCTAGAATTCTGCGACAATATGCGTAGTAGATAGATCTAAGTCTGCTTATGTTTTTAAAAGGTTTACAAGTCCTCATAATGAACCCCAGATCGCGAAATGATCTATTAACGATATGGTTGATATTCTCGGCGAACATCATTTTAGAATCAAAGAAAACTCCTAAATCCTTTACTATCTCAGTCCGTTTTATGCCTTCGCCTTTAAAGTGATACGGAAAAACAATTTTATTTTTCTTTCGGCTAAAACTGATACATTGACATTTACTTAGGTATATTTACTGTTATATTGTTTCGGGCATAATATGAATATAGGTTATCCAAGTCACATTGAATTAGTTCTTTAATCGAATTAATTTTAATGAACACCTTTTTGTCATCAGCGTAGAGTAGATGATTTGAAAATTCGAAACATTGGTTAATATCATATATATATATATGCACAATAGAAAAGTGGACCAAGGTGTGATCCCTGAGGAACACCTGATGGAATTTGTATGAAATCAGACTTGAAACCGCCAGTGACAACAGCTTGAGAACGATTAGAGCGATAAGAGGTAGTCCATCTTAGTAAGTCACCATGAATTTCAAGTCTGTACAATTTGTTTAAGAGGATATCATCGGAATAGTGTCGGATAGACTCGCTCTTGGATCGTTACTCACACTTACGTGTGGCTCCAACGATGATGTGTACAGCTGTCCATAGAACCTTTCAATCTCACTCAAAATCTCAGGTGACCCGGAAACGACGCTGCCACACTCGGTGGTCTTCAGCTTCGACAGTTGGCTCTTTCTGGCAGACAGATCTCTAGCAAAGACTTTGGAGCCCTGATTCCGCTCGATCGCTTCTTTAATACGAGCAGTATTAAAGTTGCGTAAGTCCCGCCGCATGCATTTGGAGATCTGTCTGTTCAGTTGCCTGTATGCTGTCAAATCTACTGAAGACTGCAGCGTCATATCCCGTCTAACAGCCATGAGATTAAGAGTGTGATCGGAGAATTTTTGTGTTCTTCTGCGGCAGGTCTTGCAGAACTTAGCTCCGACCGCATGGAGAGTTTCCACGAGCTTGTCATTCATATCATCCACGCGTTGATTTCATTAGACGAGACCTCTCCAACTTAACGTTTAGGTTCAGTGTGCCTCTCACCATTCGGTGATCGCTGCCGCTTTTCACCCTCGCAATCACTGAGACATCACTGAACAGTTGTCGTCTGGTCGTCATAATGAATTCAATCTCATTTTTGTCGAACCATCGGGGCTCGACCAGGTCCACTTCCTGTGGGGCCGCTTCTGGAATAAAGAGTTCATCATAAAGAGTCCCTCTTTCTCCATAAAATCGGCCATCTGCTGGCCCCTTGGGTTCCGTTGCCCTATTCCGAAATCCCCTACTTTCAGCTCACCGTTCTCTCTTGTGCCTAGTTTTGCGTTGAAGTCTCCCATTAACACCGTATAGTGGGTTTTGGAGGAATGCATGTCTCTAGAGACATCCTCATAAATTTCCTCCACCTCCTCATCGGGGTGTGCCGAGGTTGGTGCGTAAACCTGTATGACCTTCAGCGAATACCGTTTGGTGATTCCGAGTATAAGGTACGCAACCCTCGTCGACACACTCCCAATCTTTACAACGTTGTTAACGAGAGACTTGTGGACGATAAATCCGACACCTCCTTGGGACAGATGGTCGCCCTTCCGGTGATAGAACAAATTGCCGGATTCGAGGATTACCGTGTCCTCCCCCTCTCTTCGAACTTCGGATAATCCTATGACATTCCAGCGCAACTTGTCTATCTCTTCTTCCAGCTCCAGGATCTTCTCGTCAGTCCTCAGGTTACATGCGTTATAAGTTGCCAGGTCGAGTCGTCATAGGTGGCAACCGAACCTCCACCGGAGATTCTTAGCATCCCCTGCCCCGCCGTTACCATGGTCGCCACCGTAGCCAGGAATAGCGTGGCCGCCGGGGACGGGGGTCGTCTCTTCGTTACTTTCATGGGGAGTATATTATTGCCATAGTTGCCACGCTTGCTTAAATTAAATTATTCAATATTAGCAGAATTCTATTAAAAGAAGCCATGAATTAATAGAAAAAGAAAAAAATGACATTTGTTTGTCAACGTCTTTCATATTTTTTTTTAAAAACGTTACCCTAGGATTTTCACACTAGGATTTTTCCACACTAGGATTTTCTCCTGTATCGTGGAGGCAGTTTACAAACACAAATTTCACAAGGACAAACATCCAAACCCGGAACAATTATTTGTAGGCCATACAATTACTTGTTCCGTGCGGGATTCGAACCTGCGCCCCCCAGCGCAGCAACTCATTGCTAAGCCACTGCGCCACGGAGCCGTCAAATATTGAAGATTTTTTCTGAAATGTATTAAAATTTAGTTCATAGGTTTAGTTTTTAATATTTATTCATTGAGCTATTATGTACTACGTAATAGAGGCGACACTGCACTAATTTACGCTGTTCTATTCAACTGCGGTAATGTCACCACACTTTAATCCGTCACTCGCTAGGCGCTTGTAGAGTTGTCACGTGTTGTGTTGATTTAAAAAAAAATCTCTTGATAAAATATGCCGGGATGTGTTCTTAGACATTGCACAAAAAATTCACGAAATGTTAGTATAAACCAAGGAATCACTTTTCATCGGTAAGTAAGATACTTAAAACATTATAGATTAATAATTAGAAAAGTTATTTCTTTCAACTTGTGTCATAGAATATAGATTATGAAATTAATTTGTTCAGATACGACATTTCTGTGAGCAAGTGTAGGACGATTATATTATGCACAATTTTTTTTTGTAGAAATGAATAAAAGTATTTATAATTAAGCTAAATTTCTTACGTTTATATTTACTGATTATTCTTTTATTTTATTTTTAGGTTTCCACGTCCATACCACGAAAACCGCAAAAAGTGGATTAAATTCGTCCAAAATAATCATAGAGAAGAGATGTGGTTACCAACAAATAATACATACATTTTTGTTCCTTGCATTTTAAGGAAGGCACTTAATAAAATTTCTAATATATATTTTTACTATAACATTTGTGCATTTTATTAATTGAAATTAATTTTCTGCAAAAAACAAATAAGTCTATATACGTATAATTCATGTATAAACAGAAATAGTAGAAGTTTTTAAAGTTTTACTATGTTTTCTCACAGTAATTCTTAAGTCTTAATATAAAAAAAATTGGTAAATCCAATTGGGCATGCCTTAAGCGCATTAAAAAATACGTATAACATGATTATACGGAATTTTTTAAAGTAGTTTAAATACATTTCGACACCACTATCGGCTTCAACACCCTCGAAAATCATGAAAATGATACCCATGATGAAAAAATTCGTACCTACTTCAGCCGCCATCTTGGATTTACATTTCCACAGCACTATCGGCTTCAACACCCTCGAAACCCATGAAAATGACACCCATGATGAAAAAATTGATACTTATTGTAGCCGCCACCTTGGATTTACATTTCGACAGCACTACCGGCTTCAACACCCGCGAAAACCATGAAAATGACACCCAGTATGAAAAAAATGATATCTATTGCAGCCGCCATCTTGGATTTACATTTCGACAACCCTATCGGCTCAACTCTCTCGAAAACCATGAAAATGACACACATGATGAAAAAATTGATACCTATTGCAGCCGCCATCTGGGATTTATATTTCGATAGCACTATCGGCTTCAACACCCTCGAGAACCATGAAAATGACACCTATGATGAAAAAATTGGTACCTAATTCAGCCGCCATCTTGGATTTAAATTTCGACAGCACTATCGGCTTCAAAAAATTTGAAAACATCATGACATCCATGATGAAAAAATTTATACTTATTGCAGCCGCCATCTTGGATTTACATTTCGACAGCACTATCGGCTTCAGCACCCTCGAAAACCATGAAAATAACACCCATAATGAAAAAATTGATACCTATTGCGGCCGCCATCTTGGATTTACATTTCGAAATAAAAAAATCTTTTTTAAGTAAAATTTTTGTTATTCGAATATTGTGTATTTGTACAGCGATCTTTTTGAGCCGCTGCAAACAACCGAAACAATGTCCACTCACGACTAAAGTACTCTGTGGCTGTAGGTCAGAGTGCGGCTTCCGCCTATTTTCAAAAATAATTTACATACAAGGCTACCAAATCAACGAAAATTTCGCCATTTTGGAGCCGAAAACAATTAATTATAGCTAAACAAAACAAAATTACACTGCCATTTACATTCAGTGGCTTCCCACATGATAGATGAAGAGATTAAAAAATAGATTGAGTTAAATAATTGATATTTTCAAAAGTTATCGTGTTTACAAACCTTGCGGACTTGATAAATCCACACCATAAGCCACTAAACCCCTTTTTTATTTAAAAATAGCAATTAATCGATTTAAAAAAATATTAATAAGTTCAACAATCATTTATCTTTCTAACAATGTGCTTTTTATATCATTTATATATATAATGTGATTGCTAGATACGATTTCATTCGATAAAACGTTGGAATCTTTATTTTTAGGCGATAGTAGAACATACCTTGCGCTTTCGCTTAAGGCATGCAAAAGTATCAGCTCTGTGTCCATGCCTCACGCTAACTTAGGTTAGGGCTTTTGGGGACCTAGTTCTAGATTTAAATATATATATTTCATTCGCTTCGATTCCTTCCAATTTAATCTTATTCAATATATCTTATAAAATATTTATATAAAAATATAATTAAAATGCTGTTGCGATAATATCATATATTATCATATTAATTTACCTCATATCATGCAAAATAACTTACAAATTATTAAAAATTAAACTCGTTTTAATAAATTAATTAAGAATATTTTTACGAGGTGGTGGTGTGTTGATTGCGGTTCGCCGTGAATTGTGTCCCCAGCACCGCGCAGACTTGCGCGCGCCGCCACCGGCAGAGGAGGTATGGGTGTCGGTGCCGCTGTACACGATTACCGCTCCTACTTCGTCCGGTCAGCTTAAGAACACACCTCGCTATTTACATTTAATATCTACATATATAGCACACGGCAATAATCATGAGTTATTCTTGACTTCTTTTTATGATAGGGTAACCGAATTTATGATTTGTAGTTCTAATGATATTTTTCTTATTCTCGGTGACTTTAATGTGACTAATGCTTGTTGGCATTATAATATAACCACTAATACCATGGATATTCAAACAAACAATGATAGATTAACTTGTCTCACTGCCGATTTTATGTATTTATCGTTGCTATTACAATTCAACTCTCAATTTAATGTTAATAACAGACTTCTAGATTTAATTTTTTGCAATAAAAACTGTTCAGTTTCTTCTAGCGTATACCCATTAGTGCCGCAAGATAACCATCATAAAGCTTTAAAAATAGATTTAAAATTATTTTCTTCTGCTTTGCTTAACTGTGCTTATATTAAGAAAAAACTTTTCTACAAAGCCGACTTCGACGCAATCAATACTTCATTAAATTTGATTGACTGGGAGGCAACTTTTAGCACTATGAAGTCCGACGTAGAATTGATGACTACATACTTTTATGATGTGCTTGATGGACTTGTAGACAAACATGTACCGACGCAATATCTTACTACCAAAAATAAATTTCCTCCGTGGTTTAATAAACCTCTGATTAAACTATCAAAAGAAAAATATAAATTTCATAAAAAATGGAAACGATATGGAAACCTGTGTGATTATGAAACCTTCTCTATTCTGAGACATCGCTTTAAGAAAATGGAGAAAAATTGTTACAAAAGATTTATTGAAATTGCTGAAGAGAAAATTAAAGAGCATCCAAAATATTTTTGGTCTTTTGTAAAATCTAAAAATTCCACAAATGACATTCCAGATAGAATGTTATACAAAGGAAAACTTTTATCTAGTGGTAGTGAGATTTGCGACGCGTTCAATCAATATTTTCATTACGTTTTTTTATTCAAAAATGATTCTCTTGTTAAAAATCATTCTATTAGCTCTTATCCCCTTTCAACTTTAGATATAAACTCTGTTAATATTGACTATTATATTGTTCATAAAGAATTAAAAAATTTCAACGTTCATAAGGGTGCAGGGTCTGACAACATTCATCCTATTTTAATCTCCAAATGTGCTAAAGAACTCGCAAAACCTGTAACCATAATTTTTCGAACTTCTATTGAAACCGGTGTTTATCCTAGTAAGTGGAAAAAATCTTTAATAACTCCTATTCCCAAAAATAGCAGAAAAGATATAATTACTGAGTATAGACCGATTTCCAAATTATGTGTTTTGGGAAAGGTTCTTGAAAAAATTGTCACATCTTATATGTCGTTTTCAGTTCGTAATTACATATGCCAACAACAACATGGTTTCTTTAAGCACCGTAGTGTGGATACCAATATGGTAACTTTTACTGATTATTTGTCGAAGGCCATGGTTAATAACTTACAAGTGGATGTTGTATACACAGATTTTTCCAAGGCTATCGACAAATTAAATCACGATCTACTTATTGAGAAGCTTACAAGGGCTGGCATTCACGGCAACCTTCTCAGGTGGATCCAATCTTATATTAAAAATAGATTTCAAGCAGTTTGTGTAAAGGGATACTCTTCACAATTTCTACCCGTACCATCAGGTGTTCCTCAAGGATCACACTTGGGCCCTTTGCTGTTTTCTTTATATATTAATGATATAGGATTTGCACTAAAAAATAGTGATTACCTACTTTATGCCGACGACACAAAGTTATTCAGAGTTATCGAAACAGTTGATGACTGTGTAAAGCTGCAAAAAGACATAATTTCTCTATGTAATTATTGTGGAAATAACCAATTATATCTTAATATTGATAAATGCCATATTATATCATATACACGTAAAGTCAACAATATAATATTTGATTATAGCTTGAATGACACCACTATCAAAAGAGTAGATAGTATTAGAGATCTGGGAATAATAATGGATTCAAAATTGTCATTCAATCTACACATTGATTATATGTTAGGCAATGCATTTCGTAGCTTGGGATTTATTCTTAGGATTAGCAAACCCTTTAATAAAACAATAACGCTAAAAACTCTATACTTTTCCTTTGTTCGGTCAATCTTAGATTTTTGTAGTATTGTGTGGAGTCCCTGTTATCATATACATAAGAATAGAATTGAAAGAGTACAAAAGATATTCCTAAGGTCACTTAACTATCGTAATAACATTACTAACGAATCATATGATGAATCTTTGCTTAGGTATAAATTGTTATCCCTTTGTAATAGACGAAAATTATTTGATGTAATGTTTCTATATAAAATTTTGAATAATTTAATTGACTCTTCTCTACTTCTCTCAAATGTATCATTTATTGCTCGTACTCGTCTTCCAGTGCGATCCTCACGTAAAATGTCACTTTTTGTTCCTCTGCGGTTACATAAAAGATATACTTGTAACTCATTCTTATACCGTTCCACTGACTTATATAATAAACAATTTACTAATATCGACCTTTTTAACACATCTCTCAAATCTCAATACCTTAAAACAAACATTAAAAACCAATTTAAGTAAGGCTTGCAAGTGAGTTGCAATTTTTTTTGATATGTTTATATACCTATATATTCTGTTAATGCTTCTGTACTTAGCCGTTTTGTTATGTAAATAATAACTATGTAGTGTTACCATGTAACTTTCTTTTAAATTGTGTTTAACTTTTCGGCACTGTAGGTCAATTTTTAAGAGATAAGTTGTCTGTATTTCATTTTCTTTTGTATACGACTGTTTGTTGTCAAAATAAATAAAAAAAAAGAATATATGTACTCTAAATAAACAATAATTAAATACCTACTGATCATTCTACCTACGCATAATCTATTATGATAAAAAACCGCGCATGCGCAACGACATAGACTAGACACGACATAGCGCACAGTTTTTGTTTGAAATAACTGTTCTAGTACGTAAGTACCTACATTATAATTCAATGGATTTATTATTGATTTTTTGCTTAAATTCAGTTATTATGAACTTCATTTTCGTATGTAGGTAGGAATACACGGTCATAATATCGTTGCGAATATACAGTAAAGATTTTTCGTGAGATGTTAACTCTGTATAAGATATTACATACATACATATAATCACGCCTCTTTCCCGTAGGGGTAGGCAGAGACCACTTCTTTCCACTTGCTACGATCCTTACATACTTGTTTCGCCTCGGCCACTTTCATTATTCCCTATATACATGCTCTACGGTTTAGGGTACTCTTGACCTGGCCTTTTTTCAAGACGTCCCTGATTTGGTCTAGAAATGTCCGCCTAGGTCTACCCCTTCCAACACTTTCATTCACACTCGCCTTATACACTTTTTTCGTCAATCGTTCTTCATTCATTCTCTCGACATGGGCAAACCATCTCAGCATACCTTTCTCAATTTTTGTCACTATATCTTCTTTCAAACCACAACGTTTCCTTATCTCACTATTTCTTATCCTGTCATTCGGTTTAACTCCTATCATACTTCTTAACGCTCTCATCTCAACTGCATTTATTCTGCTTTCATGTTTCTTCTGCCATACCCAACTTTCATTTCCGTAGATGAGTGTCGGAACCAACACCCCCTCATGCACAGCCAAACGAGCCTTGTTAGACACCTTCCGACTGCTCATAAAGGAGTTCAAGGCTCCATTCACCATGTTTCCTGCATTCACTCTTCTTTCGATATCACTCTCACACTTTCCATCTCTTGTAAACTTTGAACCCAGATATACAAACTCTTTCACCTGTGCAATTTGTTCATCTTCAATAACGATATTGCAGTCTGTGACTGTCACTGCCTCATCTTGAATTCATTATTTCAAAGTTTTATGCACGATTTGTGATCATCGTCGAAAGTAAGTTACGTGTTGTGCAAATAAAAAGCACAAAATCATCTGATAACTGTCTGCAGGTTTCCTTATGATAGGAATAGAAAAACTTATGACAATATTGTGGTAAGTCTATAAACACTAGAGACTTATCTTGCACAATGTCTGTGTAAGATAAAAAAGATGTCTGTCGATCATTGTTACGAGGTAACGATGTCCTTGCGGTGAAGTAGGTAATGGTCCAACGATGTTAACGTGCAGGTGTTAGAATCTCTCCGTAGGTGGAAATGAATCTAGGCTGCTTGATGTACTTTGCATTTTTGACATTGAATGCATTGTTCCGCCCGGTTGCCAACATCTACTTGTATTGAAGGCCAAAAGAATTTTCTAGTGATGAGATTTCTTGTTGCTCTAACACCTGGATGACTGATGTTGTGCAGTGCATTGAAGACTTCGCGACGACATTCTTCTGGTGGGTATGATCGCATGGTTGATGTTGAGGCTTCACAGTAGATAGGTAGATGCGTCATTAGGATTGTAACTTGCTTGATGGACAAGTTACTTTACTTCGATAGATGTTTGATATTGTCGCCATCTTTGTCTTGTGCTTCGGCGATCTTGTGATAGTCGATTGATGTACGGCACGTTACACTGTCGATTGGTATGCGACTGAGTGCGTCGGCGACTATGTTGTCCTTTCCACTGATGTGACGTATGTCGGTCGTGAATTCGCTTATGAAAATGAGTTGTCTTGCTCGTCGTGGTGTTTTCGATCGTGATGGTTTCTTCTGAAGTACATATGTTAAAGGCTTGTGGTCAGTAAAAACGATCAGGTTTCGACCCTCGAACGTTTTTTGAAGTGCTTGATAGCCATGTAGATAGCGAGTGACTCTCGGTCGAATGTACTGTAGTTACGTTGAGTATCGCAGAACTTTTTCGAAAAATAGCCAAGTGGTTGCCATTTCCCATTGATGTATTGTTGGAGTACAGCTCCTGCTGAGAGATCGGACGCGTCGCTGAAGATAGCAAGGATTGCTTCGTGTGATGGGTGAGCGAGCAAAGCTGCATTTTGGATCGCAACTTTACAAGCTTCAAATGCCTTCGTGGCTTCATCATTCCATGCGATTGACGTTTTATCTTTTTTCTTCGTGTTGTGAAGGTAGGCGTGAAGTGGTGCTTGGATTTCAGCGGCTTTAGGTATGTGTTCTCTGTAAAAATTAATCATCGAAAACGCCTTAGTTCTTCGATTTTTTAGGTTTCGCATAATCGATGATTGCTCTGACTTTTTTAGTAGGCGGTTTGATTCCTTCCTTGCTGACGGTGAAACTAAGAAATTGAACTTCTTGTTGGCCAAATACGCATTTCAAAGGGTTGATTGAGATTCCATTGTCTTCTAATCGCTGTAGCACGGTGCGTAGATGGGTTTCGTGCATTTCTTTATCAGGGCTTGCAACAAGGAGATCATCAATGAATGCGAAAACGAAATCCAGTCCATGAAGTACTTCGTGTATGAATCTTTGAAAGGTTTGACCAGCGTTCTTCAGTCCTGGGGCCATTCTTGGAAATTCGAATAATCCCATCGGAGTGATTATTGCTGTATTCTGTATGTCTTCATCGCGTACTTTTATTTGTTGGTAAGCTCGGTTGAGATCGATGGTGGAGAATATAGTCTTGTCTGACAGTTGATGAGTGAAATCCTTGACTTGCGGTATTGGTTATCGGTCAGGAGTGGTTATAGAATTCAGTCTTCTGTAATCTCCACAAACTGGTAACTCTCCATTCTTTTTCGGTACAACGTTAAGTGGTGATGACCAAGGGCTTTTGCTTGGACGGCATATTCCTTGCTCGATCATGTTTTCGAATTCCTTTCGAACTTGCTCGTATCGGTGTGTTGTGATTGGATGTGAATGGCAATTAAGTGGTGGTCCATTGGTTTCGATGAAATGCTCAACGTCGTACTTCGGTGTTAATTTCATTGAAGTTCATTGCATTCTTGTGATTCCAGGATATTCTTCAAGGATCTTGTGATACGATTGTTGAACATCTATGCTTCTTATTGTGGGCAGATTGGTTGCTTGGACGAAAGACTGAGATGCAAGATTGGTTTTCCCGTCGATGATTCTTCTATTTTTGATGTTGACGATCAACTGGATGTTGAAGAAAATCAGCACCGATGATTGGTTTTGCTGACTTTAGCGGCTATAAATCTCCATTTGAATGGTCGGCGTAGGTTTAAATCCAGTTCCATTGTTTTTTCTCCATATGTAGGAATTAGTATTGTTTGTTGCGTAGAGTTGAAAATCCAGTGGCTTCATCTTCTGTCTTTGTCTCGGCGGTAAAACTGAGATATTCGCTCCGGTGTCGATAAGGAAGGTAAGTTTGCTTTTTTTATCGGTGACGAAAAGACGGTAGGACTTTTCTGTTACGCCGGATCCCGTCGCATCAAGCGTATTAGTTAGTTTTCCGACTTCATATTTTCATTTTTGAATGTACACGGTGTTGTGGATTTTCTTGCCTCGGAACCGAAACGTCGATGATAGTAGCAGTAAGGGGATCTTGTTCTTGAGCTTGTTCGATTTCTACTTGCAGAGCGGTTGCGACGAAAAGGTGATTTTCGGTGTTGCTGATTGCGCTGGTTGTACTGTTGCTGGTAACAAGTTTGATGCTGGGAAGCTTTGAGCGCGGCGACTTCGAATAATAGCTTACGAATTTCTTCGAGAAGAAACTGGGTATCATTGGCCTTGGTTGAAGTGCCTTCGATCATCGATATGTGTGAGCTACTGCTGTTTTCGATCATCTTGTCCGCCAGGAGTGCCAGTTCGTCGAGCTTCGTCTGCGTGCTGAATGTTTCACTCACTGCTAGTTCCGAACGAACATATTAGGCTAGGTGGTTTACCCACATTAGCCGTAGCGTCGAATCTGGGACTTTATCTCGCGCCAAAGTGCGCATTTTACGTAGGAGTTGTGTGGGCTTCTGGTCTCCAAGTTCTATTTCTGATAGAAGTTTCTGTAGCTGGCGACTGTTGGATTCTTCATATGTAGAGATTAGACGATCCTTCAGCCTTCAGCGAATTTTACTGGTCGGTTACCGGTGGGTTGTACAACAGGTCCGAAATTTGTTCCATGTCTTGTTTCTCAAATTGGGCGACCACCATCTGTGATAGTTGCGCTTGACTCTTCTTTAAATCATTCGTTGCGGCTTCAAAACTGACGAATCAATGTCAGGGTTTATCTCTCCAAAACGGTGGTATTTTCAACGATAGAGATATACCGGCGATTTCTTGTTCCTTGGCTGGGTTTGATGTATACCTATATGCATCGAATTTCTTCGCTTCTCGCTCCATAATGACGTCTTGATTACACTGATTTTATATACTGAAGTCTTCCTTGATATTTACTTGATATTTTTTCTACTTCTTACTTCTTGCAGGGATCTTCCTTCTCAGTGTTCGTAACGGGGTCACTAATGAAATAGTGGTGTATGGTGTCCACTATTAACAGACTCCGAGTGGTTTAGTGGCGGAGAAATGAAACTATTTTTCTGATATGCAGGCGAATGGAGTATATTATTCAGTTTTTTTTTTGCGCCCGAAGCAATGGGAAAAGGGCTACCCTTTATTTATGGAGGCGGAAATGCATTACGCATACCACGACAGCCGGTCTATCGTGGTTATGAGGGACTCACTGCCTACCGGGGGAACCTAAGTGATACCCTCTAAAACCGCCTTTGGGGACTGGCAACTAGCTGTTTAAAGCTTCTTATGCCGTATCGGAAGCGACCCTCTTTTGGGAAAAGAGGGCGCAGGCGGCTATTAGCCACTGAGGGAGTGCCTGGGAAGGCAAATTAATTATGAATAACTTAATTAGAATTGGCCTGAGCCGCCAGGAGGCAGTTCAGGTCGTTTGAAAGTTTATTAGGCGGGTCCGAGAGGGAGTTCCTCGGCCTGCGGACGCTATAGCGGGAGAGGAGTGGGGCTGCATAATTAGCTGCCTCACGAATAAAATTATTTGAATGCGACTCTGAGGCTTTGAAGAAGTTCTCAGAGAGTTTTTAAAGGAATTGTTGGATTGTAGGGAGCTCTAAGTCCCGATGAAGGTCGGCATTACGGACGTACCAAGGTGCGTTCGTAGCTCGACGACAGAAGAGGTTTTGAACTACTTGGAGTTCATTAATGATTTTAGGGTCAGCGTGGGCAAAAATGGAGCCCGCGTAGGACATGACTGGTCGTATACAGACCTTATAAAGGGTACGCTTGTTTCTGATGGACATTTTACTGTGTCGGCCCAACATACTGTTGAGCCTACCCAGGTAAAGACGTGCGTGACGGGTTACTCTTTTGACGTGGGACCTAAAAGTGAGGCTTGTGTCAAGAGTGACGCCTAAATATTTGGCAGTCGTATGCCAGGGGACAGGGGTCCCTAGCATACGTATTGGTGGAGTGTTTTTGAGTCGGCGTCGTTTATAATCGAAGTGAACGGCGGAGCTCTTCTCCGGGTTCACATCGATGCGCCATTTTTTGAACCAAGCTCCTAGGTCATCAACTGACTTTTGGATCTTGTTCCGTATGAAAGGTAGCGAGGTACCTTTACAGTATAGGGCAGTGTCATCTGCGAAGAGGGAGAACTGAACACCTTTCGACGGGATGGGAATATCGTTGGTGAACAAAATGTACAGGAGAGGAGCAAGTACTGAGCCCTGAGGGACACCAGCTTTGATGGGACGCTGAGAAGATAGCGTGCCTTCGTGTCTAAAACGAAAGGTACGATGCTTTAGATAAGAGGCCACGAGACGTACTAGACGATCGGAGAGACCTATTTTGTATAATTTGTAGATAAGGCCTTCATGCCAGACTCTATCAAAGGCTTTAGCTATGTCGAAAAAGACCGCGATGGTCTTATGACGACGATGATAAAAACCGCTGAGGATATATTCCACAATACGGTGAACTTGTTGGGGACAAGAGTGTTTCGCTCGGAAACCGAATTGGTGGGGTATGACAATAGGGTCACCGTCTGTGGGAAACAGATAGCGCCTCATTCGATTTTGAATGACTCTTTCAAAGAGCTTGCCCATGGCCTTGAGGAGGATAATGGGACGATGACTGGAGGGGAGGTTAAGAGGCTTGCCTGGCTTGGGAATACCAATCACAGTTGCCTCTTTCCACGTAGTGGGAAAGTAACTAAGGTTGAAGCAGGCATTGAAGATAATAGATAAAAGGGTTAGCACCTGCTCAGGAAAGTGTTTTAGGGCTTGGTTGGAGATGCCATCCGCGCCCGGAGCCTTTTTAGGCTTAAGTCCTTTGATGAGGGATGAAATCTCATCATTGGACACAGAGATAGGTTCGGAGGCTGTAGGGGGCGAGTTCCGGCGGCGGACCTCATCCTCCACTGCCTGGACGTGTGAGGGGTCGACGGGTTGAGAGCTAGGAGAGCATTGAGCGGCAATGCTGTCTGCAAAGCACTCAGCCTTTTCCTCGTCCTCGAAGGCTACCGTGCCGTCGGGACGGGAGAGAGGGGGAGTGTGGGTGATAGCGTCTATGCGGAGGGCTCTTGCCATCTGATAGTACGCTGTATGAGAGGGAGAGATATTCTCCATGAGCTTACTCTTTTCGAGGTCTCGAAATTCAGAGAGGCGGAAACGGAGTTCTCGTTGAAGACGATTGGCCGTGCGCCTATATTCGGGCGTGGGATATTTTGCTGCTCTCCGGAAAGCAGCTTTTTTGGCTTTTAATAGGTTGCTAATATGCAGGGGAAGCCCACTATTATTAGCAACCGGGATGACCCTTTCATTCTCCTTAAGGGAGGTTTTAATAAGGGTGGAGAGTGAATCGACCGCGGTGTCGATTTTTTCAGGGCTGTCTAAGTCCGACGATAGGGAGATGGGGGAGTCCTGTGAGTCCAGAGCTTTCGCTAAAGACTCCTTGAAGCCCTTCCAATTTGTGAAGGTTTTAGTAGAGGGTGTTGAGGGGGGTGGCTGATGGCCAAGAATGAGGGAGACCGGTCTGTGGTCGGATCCTAGATCGTCTAGTGTCTCGATTGCCCTGAGGTTGAGGGAAACACTTTTGAATAGTGCAAAATCTAACACGTCGGGAGCGTAATCGGTGATATCGGGATAGTGAGTAGCACCGAGGGTACTGTGGACGGTAAGGTCAAGAGACTGCGTGATATCAAGCAGTATCCTGCCGCTACGTGAAGTAGTACGGCATGTCCATTCAGTATGCTTGGAGTTAAAATCTCCAAACATAATGACTGAATTGCCTAGAGATAAAATAGCCTCAAAATCTTTTTTGAGGGGAAGGGTTTTAGAAGGGATGTAACAGGAGGCTATGAAGATGGACTGATGTCCAGTCATAGCTAGCCTGCATACCGTGGCTTCCATGTTGGAAAGTTGCGGAGTAGAAATGGGGGAGCAGTGAAGTGTTATTATTCAGCTAACCCTGCCTATATTTATATGCCCGGCTACGTCCTTAGTTTACCAATAGTAATAACATTTATTTACTTAGCCAATTACAATTCATACATTTTGACCAATAAAGATTAATTAATAAAATATTATGTACAACTATTATATGTATGACGCGCTCCGTTTGCCGGCGTAAGACTTGTGGATAACTTCTCGTAGCTGCGTTGCTGGACGGGGATATAAAAGTGGTGCAGACCGGCGTGTACTCGTAATCAGCGAGCGGCGGCGGAGTGGGACACATCTCCGGAACAGCAAGAAGAAACGAAGCTGCGGCGTTGAAGAAACGGCTCGAAAATTGTCGACGGATGCATGAAGATAGCCGGCGTGTGAAGACGATGTGGCGCCGATGATATTTGCGACTGCTTCTTGTTTCTATATTAGAACATTAAATATATACGTCAAATTATCTCGCATCGATATGCAGCCCGCAGTATCTCAGTAGCCGGGGGTAATTAGGAAATAAATGATTTCTTCAGACCTTCGCCTTCTGCGTTATGGTAACAGCAGGGTAAACATTATTTATTGCCGTTTAGGTTTGATTAGCCTGGCTGCTACACAGTAATCTGTTGAAAAGCAAAATCTGATAATTCCCATTCAATGTCGGAGTGGATTTTTCTAGATTCGGCGTCAGCAATAGTGTTCTCAACAGATGGAATATATTATAAATCAGAAAGGAAAAAAATACGTGCTTCGCACCATTGCCATCGTTTTTTAGTAAGCTTAGTTAAATAATGGTACTTTATTCCTCCTATACGATTTATTATCTATACGCAATATATAATCTTATTACGAGTATTTGACTATTGGATAATTTTTTGGCAAATATTTTAAGTCCAATGAAAGCCGCAATTAATTCTAAATAATTAATATGACGCTTTCGTTCAGCGTTACTCCAAATATCGCTTACAGTCTTTCTCGTACAGGCCACACCCCATCCCGTTGCTGAGGCGTCAGAATTAATTTCAAGACTGAAGTCCTCAAATTTAATTTTACTTACAGCTTTATCAATGGAATTTATCCACCAATTAAAATCTGAATCTAGATTAGTTGTTATAGTCATAAATTTATCATAATTTTCGTCTCCTTTCAGATTAAGGAATTTACACCTTTCGAACTCCTTAGTGTAAAGCCAGCCGTCATAGAATTATTACGCAATAATTATTGCGTAATAATTCTATGCCAGCCGTATTCAATAGCCGAACAAGCCGATGTTAACAGGCCTACTAAGCGTGCAAAGTCCCTGATTCTACATCTATTAAGTTTTATATTTTAATAATTTGGCTTTAATTTTTTCACGTTTTATAAAAGGTAAACTGATTTCCATTGTATTGGAATTTATGATAAATCCCAGATATTTACAGATATTACTAGGAATCATACAGCTTTTAATTTTATTAATAATGAAACCTAAGCCACAAAGACGTTTCTTCGTGACGTCAATATTTTTTACACACCCGTTATAGGTGTGGGATATAAGGCCTAAATCGTCTAGATAGATTACTTACAGGTTACCAATACATCGTAATAGTTTGACAACCGGTTTCATAATTTTTGTGAACACGTAGTGTTCGCGACGGCCACATAGTGTTTGCAAACGAAGTGATTAAAAACAATATTAAAGTGAAATTTGTGACAAAACTAAGTGAAAAGTGTATTAATATATAATATAGGTATAGCATGTTTATAACCCGAATATATTTGTATAGGACGTTGTTTCAATAATAGTTAAGATTAACAACTTTTATTGTATAATGAAAAGTCGACCAACAGAGCGCGTCGTATTGTAGAACTTTCTAGAACATATATGGGCAACAACCGGCCCGCGGGCCGCATTCGGCCCGCTGTAAGATATGATCAGGCTCGCGAGACATTTTGAAAAAACCCAATTAAAAAAATATTACATTAGGTACTTATACTCACGGGAGTGACAGTGAGGCGGCAAACATCAAATCATCAGAGGATTTGACGTTTGCCGCTTCACACTTTGATAATCGCCGCTGCTCGGCTTGCTCGATCAAATTCTTTGAGGTTTGCTGTCTCACGAGCGACACATCAAAAGATTTATTGCTTCTCAATTATTGTAAACTAGTTTATTCCAGATTATTCCTTCATTTTGCCTATATAAGCAGGTGGATGGCCCGAACGTTAGTTTAGTTCTATTTGAGCTACCGATGTAATAACTTAGACAAGCGATATCCTAGCCAACTGCCCGAGCCGTCAACTTGCTTTGTGACTTTGTGTGCATCTTGAGTGGTTACTAACTATAGTTTTTTATTAAGTTTATTGAACGAAAATTAAACAAAAATGATGTCTGGTGGAAAGAAACGAAAAGTAGATATAGAGGGTCGCCAGTTTCAAGAAAAATGGACTGAAGAATTCTTTTTTATCTTACACAATGGTAAGCCTATTTGTTTGCTGTGAATCCATTGCAGTAATGAAAGAATTCAATATAAAGAGGCATTACTCAACTAAGCATGCTACGCTGCACTCACTGACAGGACAATTAAGAACAGAAAAAATCCAGAAGCTTACCGCGAATTCGGAAAAACAGCAACAAATGTTTCATAAACAAAGAACACAACTTGATAATGTTGTGAAAGCTAGTTTTATACTTAGCTCAAAATTGGCAAAGGCATTAAAACCATTTGCCGAAGGAGAATTTATCAAGGAGTGTATGTTAGTTTTGCGGTATTTTGTGTCCTGAAAAGAAAAATGAATTTGAAAAAATTAGTTTGTCAAGACAAGATAGAGAAATGATGACTAATGATATAAAAACGACATTGACTGACCGTATGGCTGGTTTTGAATCATTTTCCATAGCATTAGACGAGAGCACCGATTTGTCTGACACAGCTTAACTGGCTATATTTATTCGAGCTGATGATAAGGAGTTCACTGTTACTAAGGAATTGCTTGCTTCACAGCCGCTAAAAGGAACCTCTACAGGAGAGGATATTTTTATTGAAGTTCAAAAGGTATTCACAAGTTTTGGCTTGCCATGGTCAAAATTAATTGGAGTATGCACTGATGGTGCACCTTCTATGGTCGGCTTTCGTAAAGGTTTCATCGAATTGAATGAAAAATCAACAGAATTAAATGTACAAAAAGATGATTTGATAATCCTTCATTGCATTATCCACCAACAGAACTTGTGTTCTAAGTCCATTCGACTCCAGAATGTTATGAATGTGGTAGTAAAATCCATCAACTTTATTCGATCCCGAGGGCTTAACCATCGTCAGTTCAAGGCGTTTTTGGATGAAATATCAGCTGAATATAACGACGTAACATATTATTGTGAAGCCAGATGGCTGAGCAAAAAAAATGTTAAAACGGTTTTACGAGCTTAGAAATCAGATAGAGAGCAGACTTTATGAAAATAAAAGATAAACTACTATCTGAATGAAATGACCCAAAATGGATATGTGACTTGGCATTTCTGGTCGATCTTACAGGCTATTTGAGTGATTTAAATTTGAAACTTTAAAAACAAGGACAGTTATAGTACGGCCGCTGAGTTATTACCGATTTGACACATGACGAATTGACAATACTAGTGAAGTGACTGAACCAGTAACCCTAATATCATTTGGGAACAGTTTGTTTTTAAATATTCTAGTATAGTGTGTAATTAAATAAAATCAAAACAATAATAGTTAAAGACACAGGTTCTTTATTAGGTGGAGTATCCTTGATGGGCGTAGATAATTGGTCGAGGACATATCAAAATAAAACAAATTTGTAAACACTGTTACACATTTTAATGAATAGAGTAGCTACAAGATGTTTTAATAAATGACTACCTATCATTTATTAAAACAATTATTCAGACTCTGAACCAGATTCGCCAGAGCTGTCATCGCTATCAGTCACTTGTATGACAATTTCATTCTCTATAATGGTGTCCACTCTTATATCGCGTTCATAATCTTCTGTTATTAGTTTTAGAGTCTTTTCGACGACCTTGATCCAATCTTCTTTTGTTATTTTGCTGCAAGCATCTTTTAATAGACCCATCATTTTATTAGTACTGAATGGCGGAGTCGTATTATTACGAGCTGCGTAACCTGTAATGTAAACATTAAATAACGTTAATTTAGTACATTAAATAAACGAAATGTTACACAATTACCTACATGTAAGGGACATGAGATATTTATTTCTTAGTTATGTATCTTTTTACTTATATGCTGAATATTGGATGTTATAATAGTACAAATTATTCATATTCATAACTTATGCGATAAAAATCAATACCTTTGATTTGTGCCCATATTAGCTCAATGGCATTGTACTGGCAGTGATAAGGTGGAATTCGAAGTACCCGATGTCCATGTGCTAGAGCTATCTCATCTACTTCATAACGGACTCTTGATGTTTTATTTTCGCGTACCAACTTTACTAAGTCAGACTTTAGCATTTCGGCAGTAGTTTCAATTCCATTTTGGTGTAACCATGCTACGAGATCAGCTTTCTTGTCGGCCTGAGTAGGCGCTTTATTCACTTGTTTCGAGTGATATGAAGCGTTGTCCATTATTATGATAGAAGGCTCTGGCAGGCTGGGTAATAATTGATTTTCGAACCAATTCGTAAAAGTGTCTGTATCCATCTCCTCGTGGTAATCGGAAGTACTTTTTGACGCGAAAGCCAGCAGTCCATTTTCAAAGAAACCACTTCCAGCAGAACCGGCGTGACAAATTATCAGTCGCGATCCTTTTCCAATTGGAACCTTTGAGGTTGATGCTTTTGTTTCATCAGTCCAAGAGCGTGACACAGTGTGGTTCGCATTTAACCATGTTTAACGTTGTCCCAAGACTCGATTTTTCTGGCTTCTCTTAAAAACTCGCTCCTTTTAATTATTAAATCAAATCTTTCCATTAATATTTTCCTTTTATTCGTTTTTTTATATTCAAACCCAATTTCGTGCAATAGGTTTGACAACGCCGTTTTACCGCCTTTAAACAAGCCAGCTTCTTTAAAAGAGACCAAAAGCAAACGTCTAGTTGGAAACTCGTTCCTAGTATAATAACCATATATGTGGTTTCTTATTGCATCTGCATCAAAAACATCAACACCTGTCACGGGCTTTTGTCTTCGTTTTTTCTTAGGAGTGCGTAAAACATTATCTTCACTTCCAGAAGCACCAAATTTTTCTTTATTTATATTATATAGTGTTTTTGCACCAATTCCAAGAGCTTGTGAAACCCGATCTTTCACTTGAGTGACAGGAATCAAAGGGCCGCCATTTTGTGACTCACGCTCAAAGTAATCCTGTAGCTTTAGTACAAGCTCACGACATTGACTATTCAATGTTTTTCCTCGTTTCGACATTTTCAACAAAATTACCAAACACAAACAAAATTAGTCCAATAAAGCGCAACGATAAACAGGAGAAAGCCGAGTCAAAAAACAACGGTTACACAAGAGAACGTAGTCTGTGCGCACGAGAGTACGGAAGACGACTAAACAGATTAAAATAGCGGTGGTAAGGGTGTTGCCAGAATAGTATCGCCAATTACTTAAAAAAATACACCTATAACATTGCTTAATTGAGGGAGAAAATTATATTTATTAAATGTTGTTTTATATATTATGAATGTTAAAAATTATACATAATCATTTTAATTGTATTTATTTTTAAATCATAGAAAACAGTATTTCTGTCTTTGGATCACACATAAATCTTAAAAATCATAGAGATACTGGCAACACAGTGCAATTAGGAGACGCAAAAAAATGGTAGCATTATAGTCTAGTTGCTCGAAGGAATAAGTAAAATAAAAATATCCAAATAAAATAAATATCATATCTATTCCAATGAATTCGGACCGAATACTATCAAGCACATCACTATGAAAACTAGACGCACGATGTAACTTTGTACAAGCGCCCCAAAGAACAAAAAATAAATGTTTTCATATTATTTACAGACTATTTTAAGTTTTGAAACAGAGTTTATTGGAAAATTACTTGATTCTGACATTTTGACATAAAGTTTTATATTAAAGAGGTATTCTAAATCATTCGGCAAATGTGTCGCTCGTGCAAGGTTATATCGATTAATTTAAGAATAATCTGTCAAATCGGTAATAACTCAGCGGCCGTACTATAGTAAATGATTTGTACAGCCATTTGAAAGCGTTTCAGATCAAACTACGCTTGTGGGAGTCACAGATGCTGTCTGGTAACAGTTACCATTTCAACGCTCTCTGCGTATGAAAATATTGCTTATGCTCAATATGCTGAAGAACTCAAGTTACTGTCGGAACAATTTTCGAACAGATTTAGCGACTTCAAAAACATGGAAGACTGTTTCAGTTTATTTGCTACTCCTACAAAATATAATGTACAAAACGCTCCAATACACTTACAAATGAAGTTGATCGAGATTCAAGAAAACTCACTCCTAAAATCCAAATTTGAGGACGTAGAGTTGTGCGATTTCTACAAAAAATTCCTAGAAGAAGACAATTTTCCGCAGCTTAGAAAATTCGCAAGAAGATTGACTTGTGCGTTTGGCAGTAGCTGTAAATGCGAACAGTTCTTTTCATTGATGAAAGTTAAGGCCTTAACAGTGGTTGAAATGCCTAAATCTAGGATATTTAAGTAAAAAAATCTCAAAAACTGTTCCTTTAATCCACAAAGAAAAAATACAGGGTAACAGAAAAAGATTTGACAAATGTTTTTAATTTAACAAAATTGTATTTTTGTCTACCCCTTATTAGAAAAAAAATCCCCAAAGAGTACCTATCTTTGTCATATTTTGCAAAATTTCTCCAAAACGGCACAAGCTTTTTAAATAGTTCTTACACTAAAAAAAGGTCTTAAAAATATTAATATGTTTAATTGAGAGTTTTATTTTTATTACCCGTTTTATAAGAGAATATATCATTTTTCCCTGAAATTGAATATATTTACGCGAGCGCGCATGCTCCGTCGCCATGTAAGCTCTGTCACAGTCCGTTTCCTAAGGGTATTAGTGTTCTGTGGTCCGTTTTCGGACATCGTCGAGGGTGGACCGCACGGATCGGTGTTGGAGCGACTTCGTTCAAATATATATTAGTTTTTTAAAAGTTTATACTCAATTATAAATATTTTTATGACTAGAAATACTTAATTTAGTTAATATCTGTACACTGGTAACTGTAAATATTATTTTTTAAATAAATGAATTTTTAAAGTGCCCAAAGAAGAAGAAATTTTCGCGGCGACTTTGATTAGTGAAATTGAAAAATGCATTTTATATTTAGATGTGGAACGACGAACATGCTCTCGTTACTTAGATTTCGATAGTTTTTAATACCTATGTAATTTTATTGTTGCATATTTTTATTAATTAGTTGATACTGAATTTTATAATTACGTATTACAATAAAATGCTGTTTTTATGAGTATGACTTTATAAAATATTATTAGGGATGGAAATAAAGTTACAGATACTTACATTTAGGTACACTGTTATCAAATTAAATCAAACAATTTAAATAAATAAAAGAATGGTGCTTACCTAAGTATAAATAACTATATAAAGACATTCTTGGGTTTATGGTTTTTTCATGTTAGACAAACTATCATCTAAAAAAAGTAAAAATTTTAAATTGGAGAGGGGTTTCTCTACGTGATAAAGTTAGAAATGAAGATATTTGCATTAGAACCAGAATAACTGACATAGCCCAACGGAATATTACAATGAAATGGCAATGGGCTAGCTATAAAACTTGGAAAACAGATAAAAAATAGGAAGAAAGGTCTTCGAGTGGCAACCTCGTACAGGTAAGCGTATTAGTACTAAACCTTTATTCCTCTTCACGTATTCTCAAACGCTTTTCTTCACACATACACACACACACACACACACACACACACACACACACACACACACACACACACACACACACACACACACACACACATAGGTCGCAAATAATACTTATCTAGTACTATTAGGCAAGAGTGAATAGGTTTTTGTTAAGTCAGTGCAATTCACCATCTTAGACTACATAACCACTTACCGATGGGATTGTAGTTGCTTTACTACTTGCTGGGTAAAAATAGTTAAAAAAAAATTTACCCTGTGAAAGTTTGCATTTAGATATAATTTCTCTAACCAACCATAAAAATATGATGAAAATATGTATATAAGTATAAAGGTTGCCTATACACGGGACAGTGATAATATAATATTATATCTTCCATTATCTACGCATGAAAACTTAAAATCTCTGAATCCCGAGGTATGTTCATATTAATAGAGCCACATTGAAATGCATGGGGATCGTCTTGTAATTTCACGTCATTATCGAAAAAAATTGTACGTATTTCAGGTGGCGGTTTGCAAAACACGATTCCACAAAAATTAACTCAATAGAAAATAATTGCTAAGTTGCTTCTAAAAATAATTAAATTTTCAACGTCAATTTTTTCTTACGTGGTAGAGCCATGTTGCAACTATATTAGTAGTAGGTATAGTTGTAGCACGAATGGGTCGGCTCGACTGGGGAAAGGCCACGCTCTCACGGAATAACATGTAAAATAGCAGTTTAACCCTGCTGTGTGTCGTATGGTGAGTGTAGAGAACCGGAGAACCTTTTTACTGGAAACGAGGCATTACATCTTAGTCCTCACGGGTGACAACGCATCTACATTTTGATACGTAATCGAGAATAGATGTAGATGTGTATGGGCCGTAGCAACCACTTACCATCAGGTGGACTGTGTGCTCGTTTGTCACCCTTATTCTATTAAAAAAACTTTCTGAGATTTCAGTAAATTAATGTTAAGTATTGTAAGCACTCGTACAATTATGTCTCATGTTAATAAAGCTATTGGGCTATTTTGATTTGTAATAAAGTGATTTTACTTTATAGGTTAAATAATTTATTTACATTTCTATATCAAGAACCGTTTTTCTGTCACTCCTATTGAATTTGACAGTGCTCGCTGAAATTTAGCATCTTTAGATGGATCAGAATCGGCCGCTGATCCGGCTGTTAGATATTGCAAAAATAATCGAAAATATTTATTTTTACTTTCATGCCGAAGACTACCTTGTTTTATTTTTTATTACGCTCAAATAATATTTATTAGGTTATAAAGCAAGTATTTTTGTAAATGTTTTGTATGTAAATGTAAATGTTTTCATTATTTTGTTATTCTATTGTTTACAGTTATTATCACGGTTTAGCTTTACACCAAGAATTACATTAGAAATTCTCGATGGGATGCGAAGTAACGCGCATACATTATTTTCATCAAGAACTATAATATATATATTTGTTTTTTTTTTTACCAGTAGAGTTTCAACAAAATCTTAAAAAAGTTGAATGAATTAAAAAAATGCCAATAATTATATAATTTCAAGTCAGTGTTTTACATTTAAAGATCAGTTATAAAGAGCCAATGTTATTATTTTCATTTTGATTAATTTAATTCGAGACTAAAATAAATGTGAAAGGGCTTTTATCTGCAATAATAATTTTCATCAAAAATAACATAGACTTATAAAAGTCAATCATACTGAAGATTATCAATTGTACTACAAAATATTTAAAAGACTATTTCCAGTATAATGACCCGAATATCATCATTAATGTTTGACTGGCACACTTAAAAGTTTTATCACATGGCTAAATTGATTGACTTTTATATTATGATAAGGTCATGCTTTTCTATAAAAAGTTGCAAGAAATTTTAAATCACGGCCCTATTGGTTTGTTTTACTTTTTACTTAATTAGTGAAAAACAAAATGGACTGATCTAAAAGTTTACTTTCTTGTGTAAAAAGTGCTATTTAGAATTTTATGCAAATGATAATTAAAGTTTCTATGTAAATAAGTGTAATAGCGGGTATTATATTCAATGGTAGCGGCCATCCATATTTGCAAAGTCAGCATCATTTTCTGTACAGAAACCGGCAAAGTGTTGCTCAAGGCACTATAAACAAAGGAGCTGATAAAATGTTACACTCATAACTGTTAACGAAAACTGTTTCCGCAAATGGTCTTATAGATAATAATAACTATTCCGCCGTGTTAGGTGCAGGAGCTATTATTAGAAGAAGAAGAGGTAAAATTTTGTTTTAGAAATGCGCATTCAATATTGTTTTGTCTGCAATTGAGCATAAAATAAAAAATAACTTCAAAGAGTATAGCCAAAGAGTATAACTGGCATTATACTCAGGCCCATCAATTGGTATGGAAAAAAATAATTTTACCAGGTTTCAAAAAATCAATCAAAATTAAATAAAAAACATAAATATTAAAATAAAAAAATGTATATATGTATGTCTATACATACATATAATGATTCATGGCCGCTTACTAACTGACGGCGACTCACTAAAACATCCTACAGTCACGCTGAAACTAAGAGGAGAGAATTACTGTAGAAAAGGTAATAATTTATTGCGGAAATTTTGTGATAAAATTTAAAAAATTATAAACTTATCCAAGTTAATCTAACTTATCCTTATGCGTTACAAAAAAAACAAATAATAAAATAGTGAGATGGCGTCAGTTTTTAAGAAGATATAATAAAAATAAACAAAAAAATAAATTTCAAAAAAGTTCAGTATTTAATTGATTATATACCGCTGACACTTAATCACGCTTTTCGAAACCACGCCAGTTGTAAACAATACTTGTGTGAAAAGACAAAATCTTTTCAAATTTCCGCCGAGTTGTAAGTAGAAGGCCAAATAGGTCACGTGTCAATTTTAATGAAATATATTTTATATGAAGTGATCTTGACTACGTTTCATCAATTAACCATTGGTAAAAATTAAAACAGGAATTTTACGATTGTGTTTACAAAAAACGTTATTAGTTGAACCTTGCAGCTTGTTCATTATTTTTATTATAAATACCTATAAATGTATATATTATTAATAAATAGTTCCCATAATATATTGGATTATTTTTTATTTTGCCCTATCTGCAATGTTCTACGCTCTATAGAAAATGTGGCGTATGACATGACTGACAATCTTTCGAACATTTTATCTAGGTACAAAGATGTTTTAGGTTTTCGTCGCCTCCACATGATATTTTTGTCAGCATAAGGTACCCATATAAGGTATATCTGAAACGAATATAAATATTGCTACAAAGTAAAGTAATAGGCTATACAAGTCCCTCTACTGGGCACAGGACTCTATTTTTATTTCTGAGAGGGTTTTAGGGCAAAGAAATGCCCGCCGTGCTTCCCCAATGCGTGTTGACGAAAATTGCAATTACAAATTTCATTCGTGCTGTCGGGGATCAAACCCGGGAAAATTTACAGCGAACGCTTTGACGACATATTTTTAATACGACACAAATAAATACGATTTAACATATATAATAAAAATTCTTACGTACTTGAAACTTGAACACTTGATACTCGTAGGTCGTAATGCCTACCGGACAAAGCTACAGCACCACACCGTGCAATGTAATTGAAGATGCGTAACCGCGACATAATTCTCAGTGATGCGCAAGCATAACAGGCAGTATGTCACTTATATAATTGTCATCTCTGCAGTCTATTAATCATTGCACTTTTATAAGTAATACAGAACTTAGTTGCTAGACGGTGTTGACATCGGCTAAAATCTCTGCGATCGCCGTTTCGTCAAGGTCATTCAGGCTAGTTAAAGCCTTAATAAATCAACACATCGTACAAGACTGACTGACGATAATTTGGAAAATTCTTTACGTCTTTGTATCAGTGGAATTAATCCAAATATCGATGGATTAGTTTCCCAAATTCAAGCTCAAGTGTTTCATTGATTTCGGAGTATTTAACTTTCGTAGTTTGTAACAATTACAAATTTAACGATTTAATTATAATGTACCATTTTATAAAATTTCATTTTGTGATTTTAATAAATTGTACTATAATAACATTGTCGTATTATTTCATGTCTAATATCTATCGCCAAAAATATTATCACTACTTTAAATGCACTAAGTACTTTTAAACGCGGCCCGCGAACGTATTTGCACGCTAAAGTTTGGCCCTCAACATGTCAAACGTTGCCCATTCCTATTCTAGAAGTTTTTTAAATAACTGCGTAATAGATGCGTCCCGAAAATGATGGGAATGATTTTAATGTTCTGAAAGAGTTATAAATATGACTTTAAATCAGCATAAGATTTATAGATTAAGGAAATGAAAGAATATTTTGTATAATTAAACTCATTTCCTATTTATAGTAAAATTAAAGAATTAATGTACCCAAATATTGTGAAAATTCGGGACATTTTGTTTAATAACTTTTTATAATGTCAATATATTGAGTAAACTTTATGATATACTAATAAAGGACTAAATTGCCTATTTAATAATGTATAGCATGTTAGTGTAGAAATTGATCTTGTATAGAAAATATTGTCATTTATGCCAATTGTATAGTGAAAATGTTATGCAATAAAGAGGTAAAACGGACAATGGCAAGCGGTTCACTATAAAGTATCGCTAAAGTCTATTCGGCAGCCTTGTATGAATAAATTATTACTAAATATAGACTGCGTTACTCAGTAAGTTCGGCGTCAGTCGCCGTCGTGAGTGGACATTGTTTCGATTGTTTGCAGCGGCTCAAAAAGATCGCTGTACAAATACACAATATTCGAATAACCAAATTTCTTAAATACTTGATTATAAAATTAATAAGAGATTTTTTTATTACAATATTTTAAAAGCACAGAATAAATAATAGTAGTACGTACTAGAAGTAAGTTGTATAAATTTTTTCGTCATGGGTGTCATTTTGATGGTTTTCGAGAGTTGAAGCCGATAGGGTTGTCGAAATGTAAATCAAAGATGGCGGCTGCAATAGGTATCAATTTTTTCATCATGGGTGTAATTTTCATGGTTTTCGCGGGTGTTGAAGCCGATAGTGATGTCGAAATGTAAATCCAAGGTGGCGGCTGCAATAAGTATAAATTTTTTCATCATGGGTGTCATTTTCATGGGTTTCGAGGGTGTTGAAGCCGACAGTGCTGTCAAAATGTAAATCCAAGATGGCGGCTTAAAAAGGTATCAATTTTTTCATCATGGGTATCATTTTCATGGTTTTCGAGAGTGTTGAAGCCGATAGGGTTGTCGAAATGTAAATCCAAGATGGCGGCTGCAATAGGTATCAATTTTTTCATCATCATCATCATCATTACAGCCTTTCACATGTCCACTGCTGAACATAGGCCTCCCCCAAGGAATGCCACAAAGCACGGTCCTGAGCCACCTGTATCCATCGACTTCCTGCATGTTTTACCAGGTCGTCACTCCATCTCGTGGGGGGTCACCCTACACTTCGCCTACCAGAACGAGGCTGCCACCTTCCTTCCCCATCGGTTGGCGGTTCTTCGAGCTATATGGCCGGCCCACTGCCACTTCAGCTTACTAATTCGGTAGGCTATGTCGGTTACTCTGGTTCTACTGCGGATATCCTCATTTCTAAGTTTATCACGCAGATAAACCCTGAGCATAGCCCTCTCCTTAGCTCGCTGAGCGACCTTGAGCTTCCTCATACAGCCAGCAGTGAAGGACCACGTCTCAGATTCGTAAGTCATGACTGGCAACACGCACTGGTTGTATAATTTCGTTTTAAGGTTTTGAGGTATGTCTAACGAGAAGATGTGTCGTAGTTTCCCGAACGCTGCCAAGCCGAATTGAATCCGTCGATTGACCTCTCGGTCGAAGTTGGACTTACCTAGTCGGACTATTTGTCCCAGGTAAACATACTCGTCAACAACTTCGAGCTTAGTGCTCCCAACAACTACCGGCATAGGTGTGACATGGACGTTAAACATAATCTTTGTTTTGTCCATGTTCATCTTAAGACCTATCCGTTGGGAGACACTATTGAGGTCATTGAGCATAGAGCTTAGGTCCTCCAGCGATGCTGGAGAGCCATTCTAATCTCTCTCAGACTGACGTCCGGGATATCTTCGGAATAGTGTCGGATAAGACTCGCTCTTGGATCGTTACTCACACTTGCGTGTGGCTCCAACGATGACGTGTTCAGCTGTCCATAGAACCTCTCAATCTCACTCAAAATCTCAGGTGCCCCGGAAACGATGCTCCCACACTCAGTCTTCAGCTTTGACAGTTGGCTCTTTCTGGCAGACAGATCTCGCGCAAAGACTTTAGAGCCTTGGTTCCGCTCGATCGCTTCTTCAATACAAGCTGTATTGAAGTTGCGTAAGTCCCGCTGCATGCATTTGGAGATCTGTCTGTTCAGTTGCCTGTATGCTGTCAAATCTGTTGAAGAATGTAGTTTCATCTCCCGTCTAACAGCCATGAGATTAAGAGTGTGATCGGAGAATTTTTGTTTCTTCTGCGGCAGGTCTTGCAGAACTTAGCTCCGACCGCATGGAGAGTTTCCACGAGCTTGTTATTCATATCGTCCACTTCATTGCAGTCTTCTAGGCACTGAAAAGTATTTTGCAACTCGAGCTGAAAGGTTTCGGGACTTTGGAACAGAGCACGAGGGGGACGGAGCGTTGACTTCATTAGACGAGACCTCTCCAACTTAACGTTTAGGTTCAGTGTGCCTCTAACCATTCGGTGATCGCTACCAGTTTTCACCCTCGCGATCACGGAGACATCACTGAACAGTTGTCGTCTGGTCGTCATAATGAAGTCAATCTCATTTTTTGTCGAACCATCGGGGCTCGACCAGGTCCACTTCCTGTGGGGCCGCTTCTGGAAGAAAGAGTTTATCATAAAGAGTCCCTCTTTCTCCATGAAGTTGGTCAGCTGCTGGCCCCTTGGGTTCCGTTGCCCTATTTCAAATTTCCCTAATTTCAGCTCACCGCTCTCTCTTGTGCCTAGTTTTGCATTGAAGTCTCCCATTAACACCGTATATTGGGTTTTGGAGGAATGCATGGCAAGATATCCTCATACATTTTCTCCACCTCCTCATCGGGGTGTGCCGAGGTTGGTGCGTAAACCTGTATGACCTTCAGCGAATACCGTTTGGTGATTCTGAGTATAAGATACGCAACCCTCGTCGACACACTCCCGATCTTTACAACGTTGTTAACGAGAGACTTGTGGACGATAAATCCGACACCTCCTTGGGACAGATGGTCGCCCTCCCGGTGATAGAGCAAGTTGCCGGATTCGAGGATTACCGTGTCCTCCCCCTCTCTTCGGACTTCGGATAACCCTATAATATGTCAGCGCAACTTGTCTATCACTTCTTCCAGCTCCACAATCTTCTCGTCAGTCCTCAGGGTGCGTGCGTTGTACGTTGCCAGGTCGAGTCGTCTAAGGTGGCAACTGAACCTCCACCGGAGATTCTTAGCACCCCCTGCCCCGCCGTTACCATGGTCGCCACCGTAGCCAGGAATAGCGGGGCCGCCGGGGACTGGGGGCCGGCTGGTTTTTGCTCTAATCATTGGGGGGTATTTGCCATAGTTGCCACGCTTGGCGAGCGGGTTGGCAACCGCAGTTTTTTTATTGTAATTTTGGCTATTATCAGGAAGATGCTGCTGCCCATCTCCTGCCTGTTTCCTTTTGTCACCTTTTACGACACCCACGGGAGGACATGGGGTAGTGGATATTCTTGACCGCCACTACACGGCAACTGTTTAAGATTAGGCCTAAACAAATCCCCGTCCCGTACATAAGGACTTATGTTCGCGAGGAAATTGGCAAACGGGATAGGGTCGCGACGGCACTTTACATAACCGAATCTCCAACCAAAACCTCGGCCACCCTAGGCACACCATCCGATCCATACGATAACTTAATAATGCGCCCACGGCGCCAATACAAAGGCAAAGCGTTGGGTTTTTTAACTAACACGAGGTCTCCAACCCGAGGAGGATCCGTCTTGTCAGACCACTTAACGCGCTGCTGCAAAAGATGTAGGTACTCCAGAGACCATCGGTGCCAAAAACTCTGAGTCATTTGTTGCAGCAGTTCAAATATGCTCAACCGCGAAGAGTTTATTTCCCTGAAGTGGTACTTGGGCAGGGCATTAAGCGGCTGACCAATTAGGAAGTGGCCCGGGGTTAGAACCTCCAAATCATTTGGATCGGACGAGAGGGGACAGAGGGGCCGAGAGTTGAGTACCGCCTCAATTTTACAGAATACAGTGGCAAGCTCCTCAAATGTCAAAATAGTTTCGCCAATAACGCGACTGAGATGCGTTTTTGCAACCTTAACTACCGCTTCAAAAATACCGCCCCAGTGTGGGCAAGCCGGAGGGTCGAATTTCCACTGGATGCCCTTCTTGGACATCGCAGTACCTAAATAAGTCCTGTTGCTAGACAGAAATTCGACGACCTCTTTCAAATATCTATCCGTGCCCTTATAATTCGTTCCGCAATCAGACCGGATCAGGTCCGGCAAACCGCGACGCGACACGAAGCGGCCCAACGTGGCCACAAAGGCTTCAGTGCCCCGTACGGCTATTAAGAATTTTTCAAACGTCCGCCAACGCGCAGCATCCCAGCGTCGTCCAGGAAGAGGTTCAGACGGGCCAGAGCGCCCTTGACAACGGAGCCCCGCTTCAAGGTTTCAATCACGGGCTCAAAATGCTCCGCTTGGACCATACGGATCCAATGCATCAAAGCTTCGCGACGCTCGCTAGGGGACAAAACGGAATCAGAGATTCGGTTGGACGGGTCTCTCGAATTGCGGACAAATCGACGCAACCAAGCAGTCACTCCTAAGAGCTTATCGAGAGAGCTGTACCGTTCTAGTAGGGAGAAATCCCGAGTGGGCTTATCCTTGCCCACTCCTACTCGGGCTCGTAGGCCAGGCAATTCAATCGGTTCGGAGTATTTATTCTGGGGCCAGAATGACTGAGACTCAGTCAACCAACTGGGACCCCACCACAGCGGGTGGTCAACCAAATAGGGAGCTTCACAGCCGCGAGAAGCGCAGTCTGCGGGATTTAACTACCCTGGGACATGTCTCCAGTTTAGAGACGTCCCAGAATTCTGGATTTGAGACACGCGGTTCGCCACAAAGACCTCAAGATTATGAGGTGCAGCTCTGAGCCAACAAAGTTCTATCTCACTGTCCAACCAAGCGTAGACGTCCGTAATATCGATTACAGACTTCAAAGACGAGTTAACGTGGTTGAGGAGTCGCGTGAGAAGAGCGGCTCCGGACAGTTCCAATTTGGGGATAGTTAAGCGGGACCTAATGGGAGCAACCTTGCTTTTAGCAAGTACGAGATGGACTGCAGTATGACCAGAAGAGCTCACAGTCCGCAAATATACGACAGCAACATAGCCTTTCTCAGAGGCGTCGCGAAACCCATGTAGGGCTACCCCTGCATTTCCCTGGAGGTAGGAAGCACCTTGGCATGGAGACCCGGTTGATGTCCGGAAGGGAGGAGATAATGGAGAGCCACTCTCGCAAGAGAGTTCCGCTAATAGGCTCGTCCCAACCCAACCCGGATATCCAGAGCTTTTGAAGAAGGCACTTAGCCAAAAAAAATGACCGGAGTGATCCATCCATTAAGATCGAAGGTGCGGGCTATTGTAGACAGCACGGAGCGCTTGGTCCATGATTTATTAGGGGCATCAAGTTTGAATCGATACGTGAAAGTATCCTGAACAGGCTGATAGTGAATTCTCAGCACAGTCAACAAATTAGGATTTTCAGGGTGCTCGAATAGATGAGGGTCTTGTTGATCCTCTCCTGGGAGGTCCTTCACAATATGAAGGGAGTTCGACAACCATTTGCGCAACTCATAACCTCCGAACTTCAGGATGGCAATCAACTCGTCTCGCAATACAAGAGCCTCCTCGACGGTGGAGGCTCTTGTATTGCGTTGCCCGTGCAAATGTTGTCCATGTAGATCGAAGTCTCCAAAATAGAAGCCCCCCGAGCGCATTTAAACGCTCTCTCTCAGCGACGGCCGGTATTGTTCTGGTAGAACAACTCACACTCACGGTCCAGAGGGTTGACTCGAGCCGCGTGTGGTGGCTCCTCAATTTCCCAGAACCGCTGGACGACGTCCGAAAGGAACACGCCCACAACAGAGAGCGGGTCGGCCGTCTGAGGAGGTGGCGACCACAGAACCGGTCCAAAGAAGCTGTGCCCAAATACAGTGGACATGGCTGACAAGCCATCGGGCTGTAAGGCTCGTATCTCGCCTAACAAGATGAACCCCAGCGCGTCGGCCGCCAGCAACAAATCTATAGGCCCAGGTTGGGACCATTGGGGGTTTGCCGGTCTCAAACCCGACGCACAACGAACCGCGCTGTCATTTATACGGACGTTAGGGAGAAAACCTACAATGTCATCGAGGACATTTACCTTAACTAGAATGCGAAGGTGTTCACTGGCAGGGCCAAACACCAACTCCGCTTGTCACCTAGGAGCAGGAGGCTCGGCACCTCCGATACCTGCCATTGGACGTGATTCAGAGCTCCAGGGGAGCCCTAGTTTTCCCACCAACCAAGTGGAGGCCACACAGCGTTGTGAACCCGAATCCAATAGACCGCGAACCGTTAAACAGTCTCCACTCGGGTTGTACATCTTCACTGAGGCCGTCGGCAATAGAACAGTTTGACAAGTGGACTGTTGACGGCTCGAAGGATCAGTGGAGGCGGCCGTGGTGGGAGCTAGGGCGGCAGCTACCTAGCTGGAGCTGCCTCCATCGGACCGGCACTTGAACCGGGGGTCCCGAAAGCGGCATTCCGGCGGCATCTCAATGACCCGTGGTTGCAAATCACCAAATGGGCCGACCTGGGGAGCTACGGGGAACCTCGGCCTTGAGGCCCGGGACAGATTCGAGGTCGCAGGAACCCGGTAGTACCGGCACCGACCAAAGGGGGGAGTGTGGCGCTCCAGTAGCGGCCACTCAGCTAACGGGGGTGAGAAGGGCCTAGCTGACCGCTGAGTGGCCGTAACGTTCCTCTCAACATGCTGAGGGGGGGTGACAACCCCACTGCCCCTGGGGGAATGACCCCCACCCCTGGGAGAACGACCCCCTCCCCCCGGGGGAACGACCCCCCCGCCCCTGGGGGAACCACCTCCCGACTGGTCGGGGGAGGGACCCCTTTCAAATCCAGGGGCACGATGGCTGGCAGGCGAGCGCCGAGCGTCGCCCGACAGAGGGCGTGGCTGAGCGCCCCCGCCCGTGGGGGTCGAGGGCCCGGCAGAGCCCTGAGAGGTGACGCTGTTTGCACCCAGGCACAAAACAGCATGGTGGTTGCCCTAGCAGTGCGGACAGGGCCGCTGGTGCGGGCAGTCTCATTGGAGGTGTCTTTCCAAACACGAGTATCACCAGCGGCGCTCCTTGGCGATGGTTCGCCTCGCCGGGACCGGCTTATCCAACAGCTTCGGGCACGACGTCACCCGGTGATCGGATGCTCGACAATAGGAGCAGGGGGACGCCTCCCTGGCCGCTAGGCCGCTATAAGATGGTAGGAGCCGGCGCCCTCCCGCGGGAGCTCCGCTCGTCCTTAGGGGGGTTGGTGACGACTTGCCCGGCGGATTCCGCCTCTCCCTGGGCACGGCTCGGTTTGCAACACGTAGGTCATCGACGGTGCCCGCTGCGTTCTTATTCTGCCGGCACTGCTCCTCCAAGAACCGCAGCAGGTCCCTGAAGGGCGGAATATAGGAGGCGCCGTCCCCGCTGTACCTCTCCTCAAAATGGATTCGAAGGTTGAGAGGCAGGCGAGACAGCACGATGTGGATCAACAAAAAGGACCATTCGTCCACCGGTAAATCCAGCCGCTTCAACGAATTACATGCCACCACGACTGGATTTACGATGTCCGGACGTAGTCTGGCCCGATCCTTAAGCAGCGGGAGGTTTAGCAGCTGCCTAACGTATTCGTCCGCAATTCGCCGGACGTTGGCGTATCTTCCGGCGAGGAGGTCCCGGGGAGTCTGGTAGGCGTCGTTCGACAATCTTAAATGGCCGACGACGCACAGGGCCTCCCCCTCCAGTGAGGCTAGGAGGTGCGCCATCTTCTGGCTTGGTGTCAAGTCCCTCTGGGCCTCCACTAGACTATCAAAAATGCCAACAAAAGTCATCCAGTCGGAGAGGACCCCGGAGAACCTTGGCAGGTCCATAGTTGGGAGTCGTCCCAACAGCTCCGGCTGAGTAGGGGGCTTCCGAGAGGACTCGGCCAGGCCACTCAGCCGAGCTTCACGTGCTTCATTAGCATACTTGGCCCCCGCCTCGATCAAGTCGTCCGTGAGCGAAAAAAATTTCTCGTAGTCCGCGAGGCAGGAGTCTAGGACTCCCTGTTCCGCATCCAAGGCCACAAGCTTAGTGTAAGCCTCCTCCACTACGGCCCTTCGAGCCTCGACCTGCTCGAGCCGCTTCCCTAGACTATGGATCCGATCGGGTTGCCCCACCAAGGTATGCGCGTTCGCGGCCCAGCGCAGCTCCGCCTGCAGGCGAAGCGCCGGTAGCTTGTGCGATGACATCACTACTAAATACAAATTACTACACGGCACAAATACAAATCAAAATAACAAATACAATTACTATTAAATTAAGTTAGAAACAATTTACACACTCGGTCAACAAAGATGCCTCGCTCAGGAGACCGACCCTTCAGCAATTTAATCTACCTGCCCGAAATACCTGACGCGTAGGTACCTAACCCTAACTAAACTCCTGCTTGCGCCGCCTAACGGGGGTGGTTATAATTCTACCCACCGATCCGCTAACAAAACACAAAAAATATTTTTATTACGTACTATTTTTATTAATATTACGACCGGGCGTGATTAGAGAACCAATCAACCACGCTCTGCTACCAGAAAATGTTCACGCCCTTAGTTGCCCCGACAAAAGTCGACTGTATTAGGGCCCACGAGTAACACCTTCGACGGGCAACCGAGGGCGGGGCCCAAGTGGCCTATGGATTATTATTACTGGCTGCTGTTCACGCCCCTAGCTGCCCCAACAAAGATCGACCATACAGGGGCCCATACAGCTATAGATTTGACGAGCAGCAGGGGATGGGGCCCAACGGCCTATGGATAATTGACCTACACAATAGAGATAAGGCTAGGTAAATAAATAGTACGTACCTGGATCCGAAGCTAAGACCGCCCCAAGGCTCGGTAAGGCCGTAGGTAGGTGTAGGTGCATGTAAGTAGTTTATTGTAGTGTGTATGATGTTTGACCTGACTTAACCGTTGAAGTCGGACCGCAGCTCCAGCGTTGCTTCTCTCCAAAGGTGGTAGTGCACTTAGTCCGACCTCAAGTCTGACGTCACTTCACTATTTCAGTTTATAAACTTTATTGTGCACATAATTAACTTCAAACTCAACTAAATCCCCGTTAATCGTAATCAAAAAGGTAACACACGGCACGACTAATAAACGGTGGATCAAAGTTCACTTCTGTTTCACGTAGCAACAAGATTATAACCACGCACAAGAACGCGATCTCTTCTCGAGTCACAAAGTTCCGCGTTTTAACCGACAACAGATAATGTCTCCGAACTATATCAAATGCCACACGAGCAAATTAATATTGTCAAATGCATTTATATACGCAATCAAAATTAGAATAACCAAATTCTCGGCGGTCTACATGAAACTCAAATTCAGACGTTGATCGCAATCAATGTTAAATTCCAAACAATTAACCGATCCGCGCCGTCAATCTATTTTTCTAAACTCAACAAACTCCTCGTCGGTGCATAAAAACTTGCTAACAAATCCCGACACGATATAGAGGTTATACGGGACGACCTCACGCCGTGCTAGTGACTGCACTTCAACTTAGACAAACTAATCCGAGGCGGTCTTCACGAAACCACAAATTCAATAGGGAATTCAACGCGCACAAATACTAAAAATCTAGACCATAAAACCAAAAAGAAACTGGTCCCGCGAAATATATGCAGCGGTCACCAAAATACGCTAATCGACCGCACCGCTGCTCTCAAGCTACTGTCCTCGCACTCGCAAGGCCGAACGCCAGGAAGCTGCATACCGCTGTCCCCCCCCCCCGCGACCGCACGTCACCTCACACCATCGGGTGATTAGCTCAGTCAAAAGCGATTGGATGGCGTTTCAAATGACCATGTTTGGGCCTAAACAGCAGCTAAGAAAACAAAACTTACCGAGTTCCGGAGGTAGGGTTGACCACAGAGTACCAGTCAGGTGCTAAGTGAGTGGATGTAAAGTGGTGTGTGAAAGTGTGTAGATTTAACCTGACGTTACCGATGATCTGAGAGCAGACCCCCAGGCGCTGCTTTTCTCCAAAATGTGCGACCCCTCCAGATGTGCGATCACCAATTAGACTTTCTGCTTCTATTTCACTATAGTAGTTTATCAACTTCATTGTACATTTGATTAACTTCAAATTTAACTAAATCAGCGTTAATCGAACCCAAAACAAGTGACACACTGCTCAACTTAATAACTGTCAGTCAAAGTGTCCACACGTCTAATCGACCGGCCGTCGATAACAACTAATTCTTCTAGACTGGTCAGGGCGTGGCCGCCGCGTGCAAAACGGGCGCCGGCCGGCCCAAGCCGTCAAACCGGTTTTGAATGCAAGTTTTAATGTGTTTAAGATTAGGCCTAAACAACACCTAAAATGGCAAACCATACCAATTTGACAGTTTAACACCATCCATTCCGTGGTTTTTGTTGTCGAGCCAGACTATACATATTTAAGTCTATTTGCAGATGATACACATGTAGGTTTAAGAGACAAAAGTCTATCAAATTTAGAAATCAAAATTAATAATGTTATATGCTTGCTAAAAGAATGGTTTAGCGCAAATGGTATTATTCTAAATTCCGATAAAAGCATTGTAATGCATTATCAATCGAGGCTAGGCATTTATGGTAACGCGGCTACAAAAGAAAATGTATTTTTAGGGTATACAGTAGATAACACAATCAACCATAAAGCCCACATTGAAAAAATTTGTAAGAAAATAGCTAGCGGTAATTATGCATTGTTTAAACTCAAGCCATTATTAGATAAAAAGACACTCATATCTGTGTACTATGCCTATATTCATTCAATAATAAGGTATACCATTACTATTTGGGGTAATGCTACGGATATTATAAAAGTTTTAAAATGTCAAAAACAGTCTATAAGAATAATCAATGGTCTGAAAAAAAGTAGTCCGGCAAGAAAACATTTTAAGAACGATAAAATAATGACAGTGGTTTCGCTTTATATATATAATAGTTTATTAGAGGTACACGAGGATAAGGAAATACCAAAAAAGAAAGACGTAAATCAATACAATCTGCGTTATAATGAAAAACGTGTTCTACCAATGAATAGATTAATCAAAGTAAAAAAACAAGGGCGTTACTCAAAAATATTGATGTATAATAAATTACCAAAAAGTATAACCAGCCTAAACTATAGCATATTTAAACGAAAACTTAAGTATTTTTTTGAAAATAACCCAATTTACAAATTAAGCGAATACATGTCAATGCAACTCTTGGAATCATCATTCTTGAGCAAAGTGCAAACAAAATAACTTACCTAATTCTATTACTAATTCTATTACCTAGTACAATAATGTAATTAAATAATGTAATTTAACCTTATAAATTTAAGAACTTTTGTAACCAATGACTTGCCTGTAACGATTGTTATATTATGGCCAATAAATATTTCTGATTCTGATTCTGATTCTGCAAACGAATTTTTCAATCACATGAAGCAATGGATATTGTTGGGTTGTTAAATTAGTTCTGGATTGCTATCCCTTAAATTTCGCTTGAGCTGCTTCACGAGGCTGCACCGTATATAGTGTACATTGATCACAAATGGTAAGTTATATAAGCATGTTCGGTCCTGCCGGATATCATTTTTAATTTTTTTATTCAGATTTTAAATGAAAAATATTATTATTTTCGCAGGTATATTAATTGTGTTCATTTAAAATTCTAAAATCTGGCATGATCATGAAACGGTGGATGAAACATGATATCCAGGATTTATAAACTATTATTAATATTATATATTCATTTCTGACCAAAATTAATTTATTAAAATAATTTCTATCAACACCATGGATAAGAGTGTACGACACTATTTCAATGCTTTTTTGACAGTTTGACAGCAGATCTACCTCAAAACTTGGCGCTTAACATAGCGGCGCAGTCACGCAAGGATGAGCTAATGACGTCACACGAAAGTATTACTAAAATAAGCACTTTACAAACTGTATATACTATATGTCTCTCTTTTCTATTGCAGCTACTGCTTTGTTAAAAAGAGACAAAACTGTTTTTGACAAGTGTGTGTCGATAGTATAGATATTTGTATAACTATTATTTCTATAGTGGAATATGCCCTCTCCATAGGTATATATCTCTATGCGTTTTCACAACTGGCAGGGTCATCAGTTAAACAGAGAGTCAGAGAGGCGGCGAATATCTAGTATAGTGATAGTTACATTGCTTAGCCGCGGAACGGAATGGATGTGGTTTTACTTTATGAGAAGTTACTTTAGCTAGCTGCGTCGCGTTTGGATTTACTTCGATTAAGCGTTATTGTAAAAACCGATGTCCTTGTGCATTATTTTTTTTTTATAGAAGAGGGGGCAAACGAGCATGCGGCTCACCTAATGGCAAGTGACTACCGCCGCCCATGAATAACCGCAACACCAGGGGAATTGCAGATGCGTTGCCGGCCTTTTAGAAAGGTGTAAGCTCTTTTCCTGAAAGTTCCTAAGTCGTATCGGTCCGGAAAATTCGCTGGTGGTAATTGATTCCACAAGGAATTTGTGCAAGGGAGAAAACTTCTTCTAAATCGCACAGTGGTGGACCGCCAATCACTCAGATGGTATGGATGGTAACGCAAGTTTTGTCGCGATGTGCGATGGTGAAATTGAGCGGCTGGAATTAGTCCGAACAATTCCTCAGAGCACTCCCCGTGATAGATGCGATAAAATACGCAAAGAGATGCAACATCTCTACGCAGTGCCAGTGTATCGAGCCGATCAGAAAGAACTCGGTCGTCGACGATTCGAACCGCTCTGCGCTGTATGCGGTCAAGTGGAAGGAGCTGGCACTGGGGTGCCCCGGCCCTGAGATGAGAACAGTATTCCATGTGGGGCCAAACTTGCGCTTTATAAAGTTGCAAGCGATGTTCTGGCACGAAATCTGTCTCGCTCTGCTGAGCACGCCAAGCATTTTAGAGGCCTTCCCTCCCAAGTGACCACGAAACTGCACACTATTCGATACGTCGACGCCAAGGATTCCGATACTAGCTGAGGCCGCAAGGGGAGTGCCTTGAAACTGAGGAGATACGACAAAGGGGTTCTTTTTAGCGGTAAACGCGCAAACTTGTGTCTTCTGGAGATTGAACTGGACTAGATTTAGTCGCACCCAATCCGAGACTTTGTTAAGCAAAGACTTGACTTCAGACACAAGTTTGTCCCGGTACTCGGCGACGTTTTCCCGAGAAATATTGGGACGGCCGGTATATAAGGCATCACCAGTGCTGTCGTCCGCATAGCAATGAATGCTACCAGTTAGCAACATATCATTGATATGCAGGAGAAACAGCGTTAGTGATAGCACGCAGCCTTGTGGAACACCAGCGTTAATAGGCTTGAAATCAGAGCATAGACGGTGGTCTACTACGACCTTGATGCTCCGATCAGCAATGAAACTGGTGATCTATTTGCACAATTTCTTGGGAAGCCCATAGGAAGGAAGCTTCGAAAGAAGTGTGCCAGACCCGATTGAAGGCCTTCGATATGTCCAAACGGCCAATGCCTCCCCCTTGGACTCTACTGCCTCCGCCCATCTATGAGTCAGATAGACTAGAAGATCACCAGCTGATCGACCCCGACGAAAAACGTACTGGCGGTCACTAATCAGCTGGTGAACCTCAAGGTACCTCATGAGCTGGCAGTTTATAATGGATTCCATTATTTTGGAGAACAAGGAGGTGATGGCTATAGGCCTGTAGTTGGACGGGTCTGAGCGGTCGCCTTTTTTAGGGATTGGGTGGACCAAAGCTGTCTTCCATGAATTCGGGACTACGCTTTGGGAGTAGGAGTACCGGAAAGCACTCACATCGCGGTGTGTTCCCCCGTCATCTAGAGTCGAGTTGGACGCAAAGAGAGAGCTCAACAGATCGGCTTTCTCCTTTGCGGCATGGGCCAGTGAGTCGTCCTCACTGTGCAGAGATAGAAGAGATGGCTGACAGAAGTTCCCTTGGACAGCCTTGGCGAGAGACCAGAATGCACGGGTTCCCGAAGGAAGGCGTACTAGCTTCTCGCCAATTCTGCCGATGTGCTCAGACCTTGCCTTGGCAATGACGCTTTTGAAGGACCTGGAGGCGGAATTATACTTCTTTTTAAGTGCGCTGGTGTTTACATCCTGAGACGTTGATGCGACAGCCCAGGCCCAATAACACTCCTGCTTATAGCGTGATGCTATTTTACAGGAGCGACCAAACCATGGCTGGGATCTGCCACCGATGGGCACCACAGAGGATGGAATAAAAAGTTCCATACCCTGAAGTACCACATCAGCAACAGAATCGGCAACAACGCTGGGATCTTCCGGCGAGAAGTAAACCCGCCCCCACGGGTAGGATGCAAAAAAAGACCGCATCCCGTCCCAATCAGCTGACCCATACCTACAGATCGCAAATGCGATTGGAGCGTGAGTGGCACCGTACTCCGGATCAGACAATGGTCCGAAGAGCCCAGAGGGGCATCGACGGAGACCTGATATCCGTCCGGATGGGAGGTCAGCAGAAGGTCCAACAGGGAAGGTACATGGTCTTCCACATCTTGGATCGGCGTAGGCGAAGTAACAAGTTGTGTTAGATCATATGCTAAAACAAAGTCATAGACAGATTTACCCGCATGATCGGTTAAACGAGAACCAAGCCATTCAGCGTGGTGGGCGTTAAAATCACCGAGTATCACGATCTCTGCGGATGGGACCTGTTGTAGCACGGAGTCTGCAGCCATTTGGACGTGTTTGATGAGTCGGTCTGTGTCGGCATTACCGCTATGGGACCTATAGAGGCACCCGTAGACGCGGGGATGGTCGTCGCTGTCTACACGCAGCCATAGGATGGACAGGTCCGTACCTTCAAGACTGCCGAGGCGTCGAAAACAGATGTCCTCTCTGACGTATACGCAAACTCCTGCCCGGGGCACAAAGGAGTGTTCCAATTTGTACCCCGGGTAGGAGAGATATGAAGTATCAGCCGGAGAGGACACCTGAGTCTCGGTTAAAAAGAGCAAGGCCGGTTTCGCCGTCTCAAGATGGTAATGGACAGCGTTAAGGTTGGAATGAAGTCCCCTGATGTTGCAAAAATTCACGGATAGCGTAACAGGGGTCGCCTTGGCCCCGAGCAGCGTTAGTCGCGAGCGGAATTTTGACCCCCCCCCCACCCCTAGAATACGCGGGGCAACCTGAGCATCCACGCTCCGGAGTGAAGTAGTTTGGTCGTGGATGCTCAGCGAGGGATTCTCCAGGGGTGCTGGTACCCTCCTGGGGTAGTCTTTTATTTAATTCCACTACTATGTTGATGGGGGGGGGGGGACTATTGGGACTCCGGCCACCTGCACTCACCAAGCGCAACGCAGAGGTAAACCTCTACAGCACAGTAGAAAACACAGCAAAAGCTACCGCTTGGCTCTACCTATTTATTTATATTTATTATATCGATACGATATCTTTTGTTGTGTAACCGTTTTTTACTTACGTTTTGATATATCGTACCATGCCTAGTCGGCACAAGTCGGCACGCAAAAAATAAGCTCCTAGATATTTTGTAATTTTTAAAGTATAATAGTGGTTAATTTTTGTAATTAATTGTTTTTCAAAATGGTTACATGTTCTGTGAGTGACTGTGATGTCAATAATAGAAATAATTCTAATAGTTGCACATTTCACAGGTAAATTCGCTTTTATTTGTTACGTTTATGTGTTACGATTTGTTACGCAAAGGCGTAGAGGCTGCTCTTCCCGCAACGCCGGAGACGTTGCAGTCTCAAAATAAAAACAGAAGGTGACACAGATAACGGAGAGGGATGCACACTGTTCGCAAGAACGATAATGCGCCGAACACGTCTAGATATGACTATTTTTCAACATTCACCGTGTCTTAGAGGTAAAAACTAAGATTTACTGAGTGAATGCTTGTAAAAGTCCGAAATAAACAATTACCATAGAACACTTCGGACTTTTACCTTATGGACTTGGTAAATCTTAAGTTTTACTGCAAAATCTTAGAATTTACCGTAGTTCTAGCTTTTCTGCCAACTTCCAAAAAGGAGACGGTACTCAATTCGACACGGTATGTTTTTTTTATGTGTGTTACCTCATAACTTTTTACTGGGTGAACCGATTTCGATGATTCTTTTTTTTATATGAAAGCTGATACTTCTCGTGTGTCGTGAATTTGATCAAGGTCAGACCAATAGTTTTTGAGTTATTTGAGTTTTCTTAATAACTTATATTGAAGTCGGCTGTACAAAATTTTTAATTTTAAATTATACAGTGACATATATATATGAAAATTAATGTCGATATTTAATTTGAATGTTTATAAAGAATAGATAGACTTGCTCACACAACAAAAAGAGAAATGAAATTAAATATGACGTTCCAGCGGCAAAGGTACCTTATGGTGGGTATTGAGTTATGCATATTCCTGTAATCTGCAATTGATGAGCTATTCAAATAAAAAAAGTTTGAGCTCGTAACATGTGTAGTTACGGAGATATCAATTTTTGAAAATATAATTTCTTTTTTTTACTTATTATAAGCCAGTGTTCGACCACAATGCCACCTGGTGGTAAGTGGTAATGCAGCCTTAGATGGTAAATCGCACTGTCTTAGCGTAACAAAAACCTATTCACTCTTGCCTTAAAAGACGCCCAGATTGTATTCGGATGGAAAGTTAGACGCCGGCAAATTATTCCACTCCTTTGCTGTACGCGTTACAAAAGACGAAGCAAACTGTTTGGTTCTAATGCGTGGAATATCGACAACAAAGGGATGAAGGTCCGCCGGCCGCTTGGTTGAAGGAGAGGGAGGAATTAAAGCGTGTAATTCCTGCGCACACTCACCGAAATGCATCCTGTAGAATACCGAGACTGGCTGCTCTGCATCTGTACTCGAGGCTGACAAGATTGGTTTCAACCAAATCAAGGTCACCAATGAGCCTCTTAGCACGTCTCTCCACTGAGTCCAACGCTGCCAGGTGGCATTTTGCAGCACCAGCCCATATGTGATAACAGTACTCCATGCACGACCGGACTTGCGCTTTATATAAGGTAAGTAGCTGCCCCGGCGTGAAGTACCGCCCTTGCAAGAACACCATAGTTCCTTGCGGCTGCTTTGGCTCTGGACTCAATGAACTGACCATAGTTGAGGTTCGGAGGAAATTCAACCCCTAACAACTGAAGGCGGTCAGTGTACTCTAAGGATACATTCCGGAAAGTAGGAGCCAAGGTGAGCGGGCTCCTTTTAGCGGTAAAAAGACACGCTTGTGTTTTGGAGGCGTTAAATCTCACGAGATTGGCATCGCCCCATTCGGAGACTACCCGTAGTGTGAGACCACAAAATATACAAAATTTGACCTGCTCAAAGTTCAAAAACTTTATTAAACTAAGTTTGTATAAAAAGGGTTATTATAGTATTAAGGAATTTATGGATAATAATAACCCCTGGAAATGAGGTGATCGCTACCAAGCTATTTCTAATTTTTTGTGTTGTTAATTGTGTAACATACATGATTGTAAGCCTTAGAGTATTCAATTTTCCCTATATAACATTGTAGTCTTTGATTCAATTCAACTAACAGGAAACGCCTTGCGCATAAAGGTCCAAACAAAAAAGTCTGTCACTTCTAGCGGGAGGCGAGGTAACGCATACTAAGCAAATCGTAAACATTGGGCCACGTCGCTACGCACGCACACAGCATAATATGAGCACACGATTAAGTAAAACGCACACAACCTTGAAAATCTCTCATAAATGTCTCAAGCTGAGAACAAATTATCGGACGCGTCCGTCAGCCGCGGCTGACAGTCGCGGCTTAGCGGTGTGCACGGTAGTTAAGACGGCGTCTTCGGACGCCTCACTTCAGTCATTCTATAAAGGTGTTTCAATCGAAAAACACGACTAGCAGCGACAGCGAGGACGAATTTATAGAGCTAGCGGCAGCTGCCTTATGTTGTCCTCAAAAAAGTGAAAAGGAGTGTTTGGGTCCACAATATTAATGTAAAACGACTCGAGTATGATGAATTTCATACATTGTATCCAGACTTACAAAAAGATAATGAACGTTACAAAATGTACTTAAGAATTAATGAAAACCAATTTAAGTTTCTGCTTAGTCTGATTGAAAATTATGTTTAATTCAGCAGCAATTTGCTCCCACACTTCCTGTTTTAAAGTAGCATTTATGTGGCCACGAACACATTCAATTAAATTTTCTTCGTCTGACATGTCGCGAGCGCGGTCGGTTCATTTGTGACGCTCGAAACGTCCGCGGACGCGTCCCGTGGCCTGTGCACACCGTCCGAGGACGCACAAATATCCAGCCGGCTAGATTCTGTTCGGACGTCCGAACGCTCAAGGACGACCCAAGGGCACGTCCGCGGCTTACGACCGATAGTTTGCACAGTGTAGTATTAAATGTACTGGCTAGATTTAAATAAGCTGCGTCTGTCAGCCGCGGCTGACGGACGCGTCCGATAATTTGTTCTCAGCTTCATCGTTACAGTGTACAAAAACATAAACAACTAGTGCGAGGGCCTTGTCGATATGGATAATATGTCGATGAAATTTTATGCAAGTTACATTAGCAAAGTAAATAAAATAAAAATGAACAATAAGACAAAAGTATGTTTAATATGTAATATTAAATTCAAAAAATACATAAGGTACAAAATTACCAAAATTAAAACAATGTGAAAAAGTATTATATTATGTTTTTACTGGTTTTTAAAGTGAATAAGTTTGGTATATATGTGACGAATACACCTTTTGGGATCACTCTTTTTTGCGAGGTAGCTAATTCTATTGCTTGCATATTTTTCCATCACCAAGTTTGCCAATTGTTTGTTTGTTCAATGTTATGTAGAACGTAATTATTATTGAAATAATGTTCCTGTATGCTTAAAAATATCGGTTTGCCAAGAAAACGTTTAAGTATTTTATATTTCTAATAGCTATCGTTGAGCATGACTGGTTAACCTTTTTGTCAGGAGTTAATTTTTTTCTAATTTGTGTACAAGCTTGATTGTGAATGTGGTCTCTCTAATATAGGACAAACTAAAAGATCCATAAAAATCCGCGTTAAAGAACACATAGCTGATGTGAAGAATCGACGTTCCGGGAAGTCTGCAGTCTGTGAACACGTACAGGATCGCCCCCGTCACTACATTAGATTTGATAGACCACAAATCCTCGCTAAAGAACACCGATTCCTCCCTAGGATGATTCGCGAGGCTATTGAAATTAAAAAACATCCTAATTTCAATAGAGAAGATGGCTGGGTGCTACCATCTGCTTGGGATCCCATCTATATCTATTCTATATTCTATTTCTATATATATAATAAATCTGTCGAAAAGTCGTGTCTGTAATTCTAATATATTCTTGAAAAAAGAAGTCCAGGGGACTAAATAAAGGGTCCTGAAGCCAAATTAGTGGTTTTAGGAATTTTTGTCTGTCTGTCTGTCTGTCCGTCTGTCTGTCCGTCTGTCTGTCTGTCTGTCTGTCTGTGTATTCCGGATTCACGCAAAAACCACTGAACCGATTTACATGAAATTTTGTATGTTGGTAGTCAGTAACCCGGGGGCAACTTATAGGCTACTTTTTATCCCATTACGGACCATTAAAAAAGGAAGGTCAAGTATTTTATTCCCTTTAGATGGTCATTTTCTACTATATCTTAGTTATAGGCGGGATGAGGGGTGTTTTTCAAATAAATACCATATTTCTAAATAAAGTTCAAAATATAGTTGTAACCTTGGTAAAATAATTTGAAACTACACCGATTTGGTATTCAAAAAAGCGCCATCTCTCATCAAATGGAAAAAGTAGTATATAATGCCTTCAGTTACTAATAAATGAAATAATATAAATAACTTACAGTTATATGAGTAAATGATTAGGTTTTTAAAATGATTAAAAAATTCAAACGTTTAGTTTTTTAGTATTTTTGTTATTTTATTTTAAAAGTATAATAATTTCAATAGATAATAGTGACGTCTATCAAAAATATGAAAATTGTTAAAGTATTTATTTCAATTACTAATATGTAACGTGATTAAAACTGGTCTGTCTGCAATTGTTGCAAAATTTTCACTATCCGGATTTCATAATTGGCCAGATCGTAGAATTGATCATATATCATAAAGTAGTCTATCATTTCGTGAAATAGAGTGGTCATTTCATGATATTTATCACTATTTGTTGACCATGTCATGATATAGCTTGACCAAACCAATGAATAGAAATCATTTGAAATAACTAAACACAATGTTGCTATTTGATAATATGGTCATATGACGATATCATTAAATCGTTTTTCACCGCTAGCGGCGCTGATAGCCTATTTTTTAACAGAAACAGAACTTTTAAGAGAATTGACATCACTTTATCCCTTATTGACGTAGTAACATGTATGTAAGCTGCTACTTTTTACTTTTCATGGGGCAATATATGCAGTTTTTATTTCATTCGTGTTTTCGGGTATGTTACTTTTTGTTTTCACTCACCCATAAATATTAAGGCTTGCAAAGATGAGTAGAACTCATTATCGTCAGCCTATCAAAAGTCCACTGAAATGAATATAGGCCTCCCCCATTAATTGTCAAGTAGCTGGATATTTGCTATAGTTGCCACGCTCAGAAGGCGGGTTGGCAACCGCAGCTATTATTATTTTGATATGTTGTCAGGAAGATGATGCAACCCATCCCATCTCCTGTTTGTTTTCCTATGTTACCTCTTACGACGGGACGATATGACGTGGTGGATTTTCTTTCATCGCCACAACAGGACGAACATTTTTCTACTTCCGTTCATGGGTGTAGTGCTCCTCACATTCAATGTGAATAAAATTTATAAGATATAAAATTAATTTTAAGTATTTTATCACGTTTAATTTTAACTTTTTAAATTCCTGATGTTTTGGGCACTTTACAACACCCATGGTCACGTGAAGGGCGGGAAAACTGAGGTGTTTGACGACCTGATGTCAAAGTTAAAATAGAATAGAATAAATGCAGTAGTAGTTTGAATTTTATTAATTATGGGGTCCTTTGCAGATGGTAGCACTCAGGCATCTTCCCTATTAAAATTTTTATGTTTTAAATTTCAATAGCCTCGCGAATCATCATTGTTAGGATTCGGTGTTCTATTGCAAAGATTTGTTGTCTATCAGATCCGATATAATGGTTGGGACGATACTAAAGATGTTGACATACCTACTTTAGACTTCCTGGAGCTTCGGTGCTTCACATCAACGATATATTCTTTTACTCGGAACTTTCATCCGAGATGCGTAAAAAAACCCGTAACATTAGTTTTAATCCATGTGTAGTACCTACTCATTATTATAGACCTGTATTTATGAAATTTTGAAGTCTACTCGAAGTAAAAAAAATATCTACATCTATTTTATAGTGCCAATCAATATATATTAAATAGGACCAATGATATGAATAAAATGTCTCAAATAAACATTATATTACTTTGTTAAAACTAAATTAACTTTAACTATGTTGTCGTGAAGCGACAATTAAGAACAAAAGAACCTAACCTGACAACAACAAACAAAATCTTCGAGAAGAAACTGGGTGTCATTGGCCTTGGTTGAAGTGCCTTCGATCATCGATATGTGTGAGCTACTGCTGTTTTCGATCATCTTGTCCGCCAGGAGTGCCAGTTCGTCGAGCTTCGTCTGCGTGCTGAATGTTTCACTCACTGCTAGTACCGAACGAACATGTGAGGCTAGGTGGTTTACCCACATTAGCCGTAGCGTCGAATCTGGGACTTTATCTCGCGCCAAAGTGCGCATTTTGCGTAGGAGTTCAGCATAAGTATTCAGGTAAGGGTGGAGTTCACATTCATTGACTACCACTCTAAAAGTGTGTTTTCGAAAGGACATTCAGGCTTATTTAAGGAGTTGTCATCCGCTCCTGCGTGGAAAAAAAATGTATTAAGGGAGTAGTCAGCCGCTCCCAAGTGAAGATAAAGATAAAGAAATTAATCTTAAGTAAGCTTTAGTCGCTATGACATGTAAAGATTAAGAACGGCCAGAGCGGTAGGGCTCAAAGCCAGAGATCAGCAACATCACTAATGAGATGTGTCTGAAATAAAAATAAAAAGTGAAGATTAACCAACGAAAATTCGAGGTCCTAAAGCAAGATGTGTTGAAGAACACTGGATCACCAAACAAACAAACAAATTAAAAGAAATAAAAATAATAAGGTGAAAATGATGGTGATATTTATACATATATACAAATTATCGGACTTGGAGAAGGCAAAACCTTTTTTTTTTAGAAGCAAAACAGTATTAGCTGGTTCCCCACATCTAATCTTCACTTCGTATTCGAGCTCGGCCTTGTTAAGGAATTCGTACTTAATAACCCTTTTCATTGTTATAATTAAGTGCAAAGTTAAGTTTAAGAAATAAAAATTTAATTAAAAATTATACCTCTTTAAGTTATCTAGAATAAAAATATTAAAGTGATGAATGTAAGTGAAGTGTTAAATGTAGGTCTAAATATAATCCAGATAAGTTGAAAAACTAGATGAAGTTTTGTTTTAGAATTTGGACGATATGAAAAGGATGAATAAATAAAGAGTTAAGAACGAAAGGGAAAGCAATTAAATCAAAAGGAAATGGACAAGGCGCAGTAAAAATTAAGAGAGAAAGAGAACTTTTACGTTGGGCGCCAAAATGTCGTGAAGCGACAATTAAGAACAAAAGAACCTAACCTACCAACAACGAAACAACAAAAATAGAACAAAAATAAATAATTTATTTAAAATTTAAAAAGATATTTACAGTTTTATATAAAAAAATGAAGTATGAAGATGATGATGGGTGACGTGAATTACAATTATTTCTAAAAAAAGGATAATAAAGATGATGAGTATTGAAGCGGAACCCGAAGACCAAAGTGGCACACCGCGCTTGGTAGTGGTATTCGCTGCTCACAGATTATACACAGGCTGTACCTGTGGTAGGCGCGCGGCGCCTGGTCTAGGTACACGCAGCGCCTGGAGTAGGCACACGCAGCGCCCGGAGTAGGCACACGCTGCGCCTGGAGTAGGCACACGCAGCGCTTTTGAGTAGGCGCTCTCAGTGCCTGGAGTAAGCGCTCGCTAAAAATTGCCATGACAACCAGATAAACAACGATGTCAAAACATGTCAAATTTTGGTTTCAGGCTCGTAATAGAGAAACGGCAAGATTTAAGTGAAAAATGAGATATTATTGATATAGGAAAAAAGGTAGCGCAATAGCGCGCACGAAGCCCGAAATTGCAGAGTTACGGAGAACTAAATAAAAGATCGAAAAAGGTAGACTCCATCGACACCGATTTGACCGCGTGAAAATACGAAGTGAAAATGATTTGTTATTGTGTTCTTATGGTTTAAAAACGTTACAGGATCCTATGGAAATAAAGGTGATGCAAAATATCCAGTTTTGAGGTGAATGCAGAAAATCAAAACAGAATGGAAAAATGAATTTAAAATAGTGTAAAATGATATGTAAGTAGCATAACACTACAATGTTTAAATGTAAATAGTAAAATGTAAATAATAATAATACATTTTGATTTCAAGACTGTTTACCTTTCTTATGGATACATCACAAGACTCGCCCGATATAAAAAATAATAGGTGTTTCTAGACATATATATTCACCTGTTTCTGTAGCATGTTGCCAATCATCTACGTCTAATAGTATTTTAGAATAAAAAAAAAACTTTGACAGACATAGACACAGACACCGAGGTGACTCTAAAAGTGGTCAAATTTTTCTAAATTTGGCAGGGAACAGCATTTAATGATGTTCCCAAATACAAGCGCACGCGAGCGAAGCCGCGGGTAAAAAGCTAGTAATTAATAAAATTAAAGGCTTAGCTTTCCATTGACGTCAGTGGAGTTTGGTGTTGATACGTATTTTTACAGAAAGATTACACTATTATAAGCACACACACAATGTCTCAATATACGGAAACGCGTAATTTTTGAGAAAAGAATAATTGAAAATCAATTATTCTTGCAATGTTTACGTCTAATTTGCTAATAAACTGGCGCCATTTTGTAATGTCATTGTCGACGTCAAAAGGGATGTCGAATCTTTCCGAAAAAGGTCGATTTTTAAATCGATTCAAATCGTAAGCTGATGTATCGGTTCACAAAAAATCGATTTCTAAAATGTCTATATTTTTTTAATGTTTCTATTTATAATGTAAATATAAACCCATTTTATGAAAAACAAGAAAGATACCATGATAAATGATCTCTTATTGAAATTTGTTTTATTTAACAGTACCTATTAGGGCAGATAAATAAAATAGGTTAGGTTCAACTTATGTCAAAGAACCGAATTGATTGACCCCGACTCCACCTGGTACGAGTCTGTCCTACCCCTAGAGTGGTTTTATAGAGCCTATTGACGTCGACAATGACATTACAAAATGGCGCCAGTTTATTAGCAGATTAGACATAAACATTGTTAGAATAATTGATTTTCAATTATTCATTTCTCAAAAATTACGCGTTTCCGTATATTAAGACTTTGTGTGTGTGCTTATAATAGTGTAATATTTCTGTAAAAATACGTATCAACACCAAACTCCACTGACGTCAATGGAAAGTCGTACCAAATTAAATCCCAACCCAAGCATACAACTGCAAGACTTCATGATACTGTAAGTTCATACTACGTAGATCGGAACAAAAATTAATAATTTTTAATCTGAAGGTAGCCGTCCCCCCGTGACCATGGGTGCTGAAAAGTGCCCAAAAAGTCGGGAATATAAAATAAGTTAATATACGCGATAAAATCCGTAAAATTAGTTTTATTTAAATGTGTAGTGTTCGCGTAAATATAAGAAATCATTATTCAAGTACTTTCTACGGTTAAACTTTCTCTTAGATTAGATAAGATTTACAATATTTCTTATGCTTGGAAACAAATTAAATTATACTTCGAATCTTCCAGATGTTAAGATGTTACTTACTACTTATGTTGAATATATGACGTATAATTGGTTAACTTTTATTTGTATAAAAATTATTATTTATGTCTGTAAATCTGAGGTATAAACATGATGAAATTGAAAACATGTGACAAATCGTAATAGAGCGGGGGGGGGGGGGGGTCAATATCTATTATTAATAATTTTGTAATGTTATATCATAAATAATAAAAAAGAACGAATAAATTATTTAAGATAAAGTCGATGAGTAAATTCCTACTTTAATTTTATGCGCTGATAACTCGTGTCTTACCTAAAAACAAATACTTGGTTAACACTGACATTATTTGTTTGTCCTTATTTATTTATTTAAGCGCTAATAATTCGTGTCTCATCTGAAAACAACAATTTGGTTGACACCATCTATGACGATAAACTTGTAAATACCATTTTAAAATGAATAAATATCGTTCACTAAACCTTCCATTTTGATTTGTTACATGTTTTAAATTTTATCCTTCATAATGTAAAATAAACCTGTAGCAAAATAATAAACTTACTTCCAATACTTTCAAAGTCGGTACAGCAGTTTCATTTAGTTTCCTTTTATTATTTGATTGGATTACGAAAACCGATTGGTCAAAATGCTCGGAACAAATAGTGCTTGTTCGTTTAGATACCCAGGTTATATGATTGCCACATGTTTTTATCCAAACTTGGCGCCTGTAAGGATCTTTTGGAAAACTGTAAAAACAAAGAACTTTTTTAAACATTGTACAAACTGCGCGCAGACTTGACGACTTCCAGCCTCCCGAACAAGCCGATTTCCGAAAAGGCTTTAGCACCATAGACCACATATATACCCTTCGGCAAATTGTACAAAAGTCCGAGGAGTACAATTTGCCACTATGTCTGACGTAGGTGGACTATGAGAAAGCCTTTGATTCCGTCGAAATTTGGGCGGTGCTGCAGTCCCTTCAGCGATGCCAAGTTGACTGTCGGTATATTGAAGTGCTGAAGTGCTTGTACAGTAGAGCTACGATGGCTATCCGAGTATAGAATCAGAGTACGAAACCTATCCAACTGCAGAGAGGTGTAAGACAGGGTGACGTTATATCCCCGAAACTTTTCACCGCTGCATTGGAAGACGTTTTTAAGCTTCTAGACTGGAAAGGATACGGTATTAATATCAATGGCGAGTACATCACTCACCTCCGATTTGCCGACGATATAGTCCTTATGGCAGAATCGCTGGAGGACCTAAGCACTATGCTGAATGACCTCAATAGTGTTTCCCAACGAATAGGTCTTAAGATAAACATGGACAAAACAAAGGTTATGTTTAATGTCCATGTCACACCTATGCCGGTAGTTGTTGGGAGCACTAAGCTCGAAGTTGTTGACGAGTATGTTTACCTGGAACAAATAGTCCGCTAGGTAAGTCCAACTTCGACCGAGAGGTCAATCGACGGATTCAACTCGGCTGGGCAGCGTTCGGGAAACTACGACACATCTTCTCGTCAGACAGAAGATATGCAGGAAGCCGTTGGATGCAGGTGGCTCAGGACCGTGCTTTGTGGCATTCCTTGGGGGAGGCCTATGTTCAGCAGTGGACTTGTGAAGGGCTGTAATGATGATGATGATGACAGAATTAACATTTTTAGTTTCTTCCGATATCATATAAATTTGTGTATCTAATTTTTAAAATGGCAATCTAAAACAACATGAAGGAAAGAAACAGCGATATTTTTTCTCGCTTTATTTTTACAAGCCCAACATGAACATTAACAAAATCATGATTGTGTGCTGATTTTTCAGCACAAAGTTGGATCACCCAACAACATCAAGTCGGAATCTTTGGTACGGATGTGACATTGAGTGAAAAAAATCGATTACTAAAAATCGATTTTGTGCTTTGTGATATTAATCGATTTAAGAAAAATCGATATTTATTAAAAATAATCGATTTTTACAAAAAGAAATATTTTACTCGAAAAAATTCCTGCTTTCCTATATATATTTTTTATGGGATCGGGTGACAAACGAGCACACAGTCCACCTGATGGTAAGTGGTTACTGTGACCCATAGACATCAACATCTATCCTCAATAAAGACTCAAGATGCAGATGCGTTGTAACCCGTGAGGACTAAGATGGAATGCCTCTTTGCCAGTAAAAAGGGTCTCCGGTTCTCTACACTCACCATACGAAACACAGCAGCGTTAAGCTGCTATTTTACACTGGTTTTCTGTGAGAGCGTGGTCCTTCCCCGGTCGAGCCGACCCATTCGTGCTATATCCATAATATAGCTGCAGCATGGCTCTACCACGTAGGAATCTAAATCTAAATCTCTACCACGTATATTAATATAACTACGAGAGTATAGTATCAACAATTTATCAGAATAAAAATTAAATAAAATGATAAATATAAAACATAATCAGAACGAAAATCTTCTGGTTTTAAATCTAAACTACAAAACAATAAAAAACTATAAAAAATTACTGCCACAAATGTTCAATGCCATTTAACAATTAATTAGAACCAAAATAAAAATAAACGATAAATGAAACTAATTTTACGGATTTTGTCGCGTTTAATTTAACTTTTTAATTCACAACGTTTCTGGTGTTTTGCAGCACGCATGGTCACAGGGAGACTGAGGTGCTGGACGTCCCTATGTCATAGTTGGACCACAAATCCTCGCAAAAGAACACCGATTCCTACCAAGGATGATTCGCGGGGCTATTGAAATTAAAAAACATCCTGATTTCAATAGAGAATATGGATGGGTGCTGCCATCTGCTTAGGATCCTATAATGAATAAAATTAAATCCAAACCCAAGCATATCACTGTAAGACTTCAAGATACTGTAAGCTCATTCTGCGTAGATCGAACCAAAAATTAATATTCAAAATCTGAAGGTAGCTGAGCTAACTATGACATCGGGACGTCAAACACCTCAGCCCCCCCTCCCTGTGACCATGGGTGCTGTTAAGCACCCGAAACGTCGGGAATGAAGAAGTTAAATTAAACGCGATAAAATCCGTAAAAATTAGTTTCATTTCATGTATAGTCTTCGCGTAAATATAAGAAATCATTATGAAACGATAAGTTTAGTAAACGATAGTTTTTTTAAACTAAGTTTGAACAAACAAAAAGTCTAAGTTTCATTATTGCCACAAATGTTCAGTACCATTTACATTGGATTAGAATGAAAATAAAATAAAACTTTTAGTTTAAATAGTCAAATGACAACATTTTGGTCTCCAAACAGAAATAAATCTTTTTTAAGCTTAAAGTTTAAGCAAAAAACTATAAATAATTATTGCCACTCATGTTCAGTATCCTTTACATTGGAGTAGAATGAAAATAAAATAAAAATATAATTAGAAACAATCAAACGACAACCTAGTCAAGATTCGAAATTGACTCAGGACGTTCTTAAAAAGACTTTATTTTAAACTTATTACTATTAATGTGCGACACATTACTTATATACTACTTAATTAATCCGCGATGTATTCTAACTTAAAACTACATGTCCGATACATGTGAGAGCCTAACTATGACTATCTTAATTCTTATTCTAGATCTTTAAGCTAAAGACTAGTTATCAGTATTCACACGAAAGACCACCCGTCTTCCAGACGCAATTCAGCAATCTACACCCACGCTTACGCTTGAATTGTGATGGTCTCCGGTGTAGTTCCGGGAATACCGGGATGCATAACTACATTTTGGCCTCAAAACTAAAATACAAGACAAATCTTTTTTTAAGCTTGTGTAAACAAAAGAAAGTAAAAAAATTATTGCTATGAATTTTCAGTTAAAGAGTTTAAAAACAATTATTTTACCAAAATTCTTCTTCGTATTTTTCCTAAAATACGGTTTCGTTTTTTCTGACAATATTTCCCGCTTTCAAAAATACTCGTAATCTTTCGGCTGGCCCGGAACTGGCCATCACAGAGAGGTGTTTAAGAGCCAATTCGGTTAGTTTAGGTAAAGTTCCTTCAGAGCTTCTCCATATATTGAGAGCATCTGCCTAGAGATTTGATAGTGGTGCCGCTATATATGGGGCCAATTCAATATTTTTGCCTACTGACGTGTTGGCCGCTATCATTTTTTTATTATAAATTACTTCCGTCAGTCACTTTTAGGCGTTTTACAAGACATTTTTCTTGTTTATATTATATAATTGTTTACACTAACCAAAGAAAGAAAGAAAACCACAGAATACTTTTACTCCTAGCGGAGAAAAAAACCTGTTGAAAACATACGAAAGGCGGAACTGTTTTACATGCATAGAGATACATACAGGTGTTGCCGTTTTTTGATCGACTTGTTCATGTTAATGAACTTACTTCGCGTTTTTTCATCTGTCGCATAGATGACGCTGTTCTTTTGATCGACTTATTCATCTTATTGAACTTATTTCATGTTTTTACATCCATCGCACAAATGACGCTAATTAAAAAAATCGATAAAAAGGGGAATTTACATAATCGATTTATATTATCAAAAAAATCGACTTATTATTACGACTATTTAATATGAAAATCGATTATTTGTTTACATCCCTAATCTTTAGTAGTCTGCACAGAGTACATTATATATAGGGGTAGGGGATAGTCTGTCACTGTCTCTATCTCTAGTATATATACAGTAATCTGTCAGAAAAATATTAAAATACAGAAAAACTAAACTTGTACATTCAAAAATATTTGTTACCTAGTATATTTTCACGTTCTATTAGTGAATGTGCAAAATTAATCAGTAAACGTTTGGTAGTGTCATATTTATATTAACTGTAGATGAGGATATTGAGTGAGATAGGTAAAAAATATTTTTGTGTCCTACTTCGGCAAAAATTTTGTGTCCTTCAGTTCTGTTGCTGTAGGTAATTGCATTATTATTTATATCGGCATCTGCTTTAAATGAATCATCCTATTACGATAGCGATTGTGCCGCATAATTGTAGTTTCGTGTTGTGCTAGGCGCGCCCACTTATTCTGCGGCCACGGAATTTCATACATCGAACATCGATTCGGAAAACCTCAGGATTGACATTTATGGGTTCACAATTTACATTTTCATACCTATATATCTTAACTCTTCAGTTCTAATTCTCCACTAGTACGTTGAGATTAGGTACTAAACGTTTCACGATATATTTATATTTCAGTTGCAGTATTTTTAATACTTATTTCGCTTAACTCAATATCAACGGAAAAAATGGATGAGAAATCTATGACTTCATCAATTGCTCAGTTTTCAGCAAGGTTTTGTAATGTAAGTAATATAATTGCAATATTTTATTTTGTATATTATTTATCTACATCAAATAACTTTTTCATATAATAAGCTGAATTTACAATTGTTTTAGGAACTAGATAAAAGTAAAAGTGTTGTTTCTTCACCATTATCCGCTGAATTTGTGCTAGCACTTTTAACTTTGGGTGCAACTGATCCTGCACATGAAGAGTTATTGACAACCCTTGGGATTCCTGATGATGAATCTGTAAGTAGCAGTGATGTTGTTGATATTTGCATCTGCATATACATGTAGATCTACGGAAATTTTACACTGATTTATACATTTGCACTTGCAGTAGTCAGAGGGTGTTTTTATGGATAGGAAAGATTCTTATGAGGCAATCTTAGAGGGCGGCCTTATGCCTATGTTCAGCAGTAGACTTTTGATAGGTTGTAAAGAAAGAATGAATGAATAAATATCTTTTTCACTTATGCACATAGTTGAAGTGATTATATCTTACCAAAACTTAAGATTCACATTTGCATTTAGCATCTTCATTCACATTAATAGATGTAATAAATTGTACATCTGCAACATCCCTGGTCAAAAGTTAAATTTTTAGTTAAAAATTAACATAATAATTATTCTCAATTTTCAATTGGAATAAATATATCATTTTGTTTATAAAATATTTATATAAAGAATAGCTTTCATTCTTTTTTTAATTGTGAAAAATTTATATTCAATATGCTTTTATGGTTTAGAAAAATAACTTATTGTTTTTGCAGATTCGTTCATCATTTTCTGTAGTGTCATCTAAATTGAAATCTATTAAAGGTGTGACATTAAATGTAGCAAACAAGGTGTATATAAAGGAAGGGGACTATGATCTGGAACCAAAACTAAAAGAAGATGCTGTAAAGATTTTTGATGCAGCTTTTGAAAAGATAAATTTTGATGATGGTGCTACTGCTGCTAACACTATCAATAAATGGGTAAATGTCACCTGATTATGTAGTTTGCTCAAAGCTTTTAAGAAAGGCATTGGCATGTAATACAATTATAAAGGTAATCATAAATATATAAAAAAAAATTGAAATACATATACATCTTTTTGTTTACAGGTTGAAAGTAAAACCAATGAAAGAATTAAAGATCTTCTTTCAAGTGACAGCCTTAACAGTGATAGTAGATTGGTTTTAGTAAACGCTCTCTATTTTAAGGTAAAGTTTATCATTTGAGATAAAAATTAACCATTTGTATGAATAGCCAAAAGCTTATTTTATTCTATTTGCAGGGAACGTGGAAGAAACAGTTTGACTTAGCCAATACTATGGATCAACCCTTCCATGTTGATGAAGAAAAAACGATAATGGTGCCAATGATGTACAAGGAAGATGACTACACATATGGGGAGAGTCAAGAACTTGGAGCTCAGGTATAGCTAGTTATAAATTTTATAACTATATTATGTACTTTGTGCTTTAAACTTGTTAATTTCAATTATTACAAAATATCAATGCCAATAATTGGGTACACACTGGCTGCCTTTTTAGACTATAAGTGTGAATATTGATTATGAGATCCTGGGTTCAAATCCCAGGTTGGGCCATAATCAGTTATTGGCTTTTTCAGTCTAGAAATTCACAGTAGCAACCCTGGAGTCAGGAAGCTGGAGGGTTTTAACCCTAGCGTCTGATCGCCCTCTGATCACGCTGGATAGCCATCCCATGGGCCTACTAGAGAGAGGGACTGGAGAATGCACTTGAGCTTGCATATTTATACATGCATTATAATCTTGTACTGCATATCAAAATCAAGTGGATTTTTTTCAAAGTCCAAATCAAGATTTAAAAAATAATACAGGGCAACAGATCTGTTGCTACTTTACAGTTGTCTGTCTTGTCTGCCTTGCTGTCAAGTTACAGCCAGAACTTCAATAGGGTTCTTTAAGATGAAGGATTGTTTAACGGTTGCTTTAAACTGTAAATACTAGTGTAAGAAAATGCATCATCGGTCTCATATTGTCCTGTGTATTGATTGCAATAGTCAATCTACTTGCCTGCCATGGCGGTATGGTAGCCATTGGCAATATTATACCCTATGAATTAAAATATTAAATCTTATCATGTTTAACTTTTTTATTATTATATTTCCAACTAGCCGTTCCCCACGACTTCGCCCGCTTTTAATTTATTACGATCGGATTTCATGTGTTTTAATTTTTATGCGCGGAATGCGCCAAATTTTACTTAAACAACAATAGCCTAAGTTACTCCTTATAACATCAGCTATCTGCCAGTGAAAGTCCCATCAAAATCGGTCCAGCCATTTTAACATGTATACAAGATATTACAAGATATTAGCCAGAACAAACAGACAGACAGGCAGACAAAAATTTAAAAACTTGTGGTTTTGTTATCAGTACCGTATATGTATACTTTCATATGCATTTACATTTAGTAAAAATCTGTTATTTTGACATTACAAACAGACACTTCAATTTTATTTATTTGTATAGATATTTCAAATTCTTTGCAATGGTTACAGGTGAGTGAGGTGTTTGACATTCTGATAACATAGCCTTCAGCTTTTATGTTTATTTTATTATGATCAATACAACTTTCTTATGTAAACCCATAAAATATTTCATCATACAAATAAATAAAACGGAAGTGTCTGTAATGTCAAAATAACAGCTTTTAACTAAATGCATATGAAAGGTTATACGGTACTTATAACAAAATCACAATTTTTATAATTTTTGTCTGTCTGTCTGTTTGTTCCAGCTAGTCTCAGAAGCGGCTGAACCGATTTTGACGGGAGTTTCACTAGCAGATAGCTGGTAATATAAGGAGTAACTACTTTTATTTTAGAAAAGGAGTTAGGGTTCCACGTAAAAAAAAATTAAAACCTATAAAATTCATGTAACGAATTCCACGCGGGTGAAGACACGGGGAACAGCTGGTCTAGAATATAACAATCCATATAATAATTCAAAATATAAAGTGAAAATATCCAAGCATTCGCGTGGAATAGTTTAGATTTTAGAATAACAAACAGATGTGAGTATTACCATGCACATGAGTCATACGTTTAAATAAGTTCGTTTATCCTATGACTGGAACTTTTTATCCAATGTGGATTATGTAATGGTTAAAGTTTTGCTAAAACAATTTTGTTTTACTAGTTTGTCCTTTAAACTAATCATTTAAATGAAAGCTATTTTTCTATGGGCATCAAACTTAACCTGCTTTTCATAAGTATAACATCACATAGTTAACCTTGTAATGCAGGAACAAAATGTTTTATTTTAAATCTTGTGGGGATTTGACATGAAGCTGCAGTAATCTAATGGTTAAAGGTATGAAATGCAAATTTAAAAGTCGTGAGTTCAAATCCGCAACTACTGTCAACTTTTAATACTTGCATTTTAAGCTAACTTGAATTGGTTAACGAGAATATTAATAATATTAACAGTATTAAATATTAGTATTTTTTAAATATAAAAATGATGTAACATATTTTTTCCTTTTACTTATACTGTGTAACACTGCTGTTTTTATAAATTGCCATAAATACTTTATTTATTTACTCTTTATTCAACCTTACACAATGTGTAGGAACAAAAAGCGGGTTTCATGCTTAAATGTTTTCTTTGCCAGTCAACTTTAGGGCAGCGACATAATGTCGAAGGCTTATATAGACTACCAGGCCTGGACTGACACATCACACATCGGCAGAATTGGCGAGAAACAGTTCGCCTTCCTTCGGAAACCCGTGCATTCTGGCCTCTCGCCAAGGCTGTCCAAGAGAACTTCTGTCAGTCATCTCTGCCATCTCTGCACAGAGAGGACGACTCAGTGACCCATTCCGTAAAGGACTCGATGACGGGGGGAGCACACCATCGACCATCCCGCGGTGTGAGTGCTCCATGCCGGATGTATGGTTCACACAGCGGTTCTCAAAGCACTCTTCTCTCAAGACATCCACAAGTCGAGTGGGCCTGACGGAATCCCTCCAATTGTGCTGAGGACGTGTGTTCCAGAGTTGGCGCCGGTTCTAACGCGTCTTTTCCGGTACTCCTACTCCCTAGGCGTAGTCCCGAATTCATGGAAGACTGCTTTCGTCCACCCGATCCCTAAAAAAGGTGACCCCTTAGACCCGCTAACTGCAGGCCTATCGCCATCACCTCCTTGTTCTCCAAAATAATGTAATTCAGTATAAACTGCCAGCTCATGCGGTACCTTGTGGATAACCAGCTGATTAGTGACCGCTAATACCGTTTTCCTCGGGGTCGATCAGCTGGTGATTTTCGGGTCTACTTGACTCATAGATGGGCGTAGACAGTAGAATCCAAGGGGAAGATATTGGCCGTTAGTTTGGACATTGCGAAGGCATTCGATGGGGTTTGGCATAATGCGCTCCTTTTATATGGGCTTCCCGAAAAATTGTGCAATGGGATCATCAGCTTTCTTGCAGATCGGAGCATCAAGGTCATAGTAGACGGTGCATGCTCGTATTTTAAGCCTATTAATACTGGTTTTCCACAAGGCTGCGTGCTATCATCAACGCTGTTTCTACTGCATATCAATGATATGTTGCAAACCGGTAACATTCCTTGCTAGGCGGATGACAGCACTGGTGATGCTCTATACACCGGCTGTGCCAATGTTTCTCGGGAAAACGTCGCCGAGTACCAGAACAAACTTGTGTCTGAAGTCGAGTATTTGCTGAACAAAGTCTCGGATTGGGGGCGACTAAATCTAGTCCAGTTTGATCCCCAAAAGACACAAATTTGCGCGTTTACCGCTAAAAAGAACCCTTTTGTCGTATCTCCTCAGTTTCAAGGCACTCCCCTTGTTGCCTCAGCCAGTATTGGAATCCTCAGCGTCGACTTATCGACTGACGTGCACTTTCGTGGTCACTTGGAAGAGTATAGTCCCTTTTAATAGTTTGGCGTGCTTAACAGAGTGGGACAGTATTTCATGACGGCACACCGCCTGCAACTTTATATTCTGTCAAAAAAAATAAAAAAATGTCATATATATATACGTACTGTATATACAAAGTATATTGTATGTGTGACACATGGTCAATAAAAAAGCAACTATAATGATCATGATGAATATCAAATCTAAAAAATGAGTCCAAATTTTCTGCTTAAATGTGTATTTGCTGATGGGATGTTTTAACTTTTGCTGACGAGTAGTGTTGCCCAAATGCAAGAACAAGACGAGACTTAGCAAGTCTTGGTCTTGGTCTTGCGCCAATACACCTGGTCTTGGTCTTGGTATTGCGCCCCTAGTCTTGGTCTTGGTCTTGGTATTGCAGCAAGAGTCTCGCAAGTCTTGCAATGACCTATTAGCTTATTACTATTTATTAAACTACTTTAGATCTTAGAACAACTTAACAGAGTAGGTACATTGATTGAGCTTGAATTAACATAGCCATAGTAAAGACCAACCATATTAATAAATGTCTAAACATTTAATGAGAAATTCGAAAAATCAACTGACACCGGGTGGGGTTTGAACCCACGACCTAAGCGATCCGTGCCGATGCTCTAACCAACTGAGCTATCTACCGTGTCCCACGGCCACGGGCGTCAGTTTCTTAAGAAACGTTTACATTTAATAAGCTTACATGTGCTAAAACATGGTTAAACATACATATAAAAACAAATTAATAGCAATAAACTACACTGTATTTTAAATAACATTATCTCTTTAGAAAGAGATTGATGAACCCTCACCATATATGAAATGGAATAAAAGAGTTATCATCATCATCATCATCATTACAGCCCTTCACAAGTCCACTGCTGAACATAGGCCTCCCCCAAAGAATGCCACAAAGCACGGTCCTGAGTCACCTGCATCCATCGACTTCCTGCATGTCTTACCAGGTCGTCACTCCATCTCGTGGGGGGACGCCCTACACTTCGCCTACCGGTACGAAGCTGCCACTCGAGAACCTTTCTTCCCCATCGGTTGTCGGTTCTTCGAGCTATATGGCCGGCCCACTGCCACTTCAGCTTACTAATCCGTTGGGCTATGTCGGTTACTCTGGTTCTACTGCGGATATCCTCATTCCTAAGTTTATCACGCAGAGAAACTCCGAGCATAGCCCTCTCCATAGCTCGCTGAGTGACCTTGAGCTTCCTCATACGGCCAGCAGTGAAGGACCACGTCTCAGTTCCATAAGTCATCACTGGCAACACGCACTGGTTGTACAATTTCGTTTTCAGGTTTTGAGGTATGTCTGACGAGAAGATGTGTCGTAGCTTCCCGAACGCTGCCCAGCCGAGTTGAATAAAAGAGTTATACAATATACCATTTATTTAAATAAAAAATAAAATACGATGCCAATTAAATTACTTCACAGTATGTACACAACAGCTTTGACATTACTGTTACTTTATATTTATTCTTTTGACAAAGCATTAATACAAAGTAACCATCTGGCTGACTCATCACTTAACCTATTTCTATGTTTTCTAATTACTAATGATGCTTTAGAAAATAATCTCTCAGCAGGTACTGAAGTTGCAGGTATTAAAAGAAAATCACGGGCCATCTTCGATAAAATCGGATATTTTGTCTCATGCGTCCTCCAACAGTCTAAAATGTCTTCCGAGATGACGGCTCTGGGTTTACCTAGGTACCCCTCCAACTCCTTAATAAGTAAGCCTTGAAGACATGATCCAGATCCATTTTTACACATTTCAAGTGTTTTAAAAGTGCTATGGTGTCAACCATATTTATCAAATGTGTGACGACATATTCGAGCACTTTGTGTTTTAAAAACACACACTTGAAAAAGTCGAGATTTGCAGTGAACTTACTGAACATGTTTATCTTTTAGGTAATAATAATAACAATAATAGTAAGTAATTATTATAAATCCATATAGTTAATTTTATAATAATTACTTACTAGAATAAATTATTATGATACCTACCTATTATCTAATTACAATATTTCTTGCAAGATCAGGATAATGTATTCGTGTCCATTCTGAGCACTCGGAAACTTATTTTTTATTTGAAACATGTACTCTGTGGCGGCAATCAGACAGTGTCAAATGTAGTGCGTGTGGCGCGGCGGCGACGATTGTATGCGATATCAATAGTAGCCGCCGGCACGTGTATCTTGACCTTGTACTTTCGAATAGCTGCACAATTTCTTTGACAGGTCAGTATCCGACCTTTGATGACGCCGACAACAAGACGCCGCGCACTATCAAAGTGCCGATGGTCAAAACTAGGGATGCACTCTTTTTTCTTTTAATGGATATTTTCATTCGCTATGTGTATATTTATGGTATTGTTCGTAGTGCGCATAAGTCCAATTTTCCAATTTTTTTTCATTATATTTTTTTGCGTCTCGTAGAGTCCCTAAGCGTATACCCGAACTCCTATACTCCCTGAAACGACACTTAGTCCTAACTGCAAGACGCAAGAGTCTCGCAAGCTTAGTCTTGTTCTTGCGCAAATCTTGCACGGTCAGTCTTAGTCTTGGTCTTGCTAAAAAGAGAAAAAGAGGCGGTCTTGTTCTTGGTCTTGGTCTTGCAAATATGCAAGAACAAGACCAAGACTGCAAGACCAAGACCGATTTTGGGCAACACTACTGACGAGTTATCTTAAAGGGCAGCCGATTCTAGACGCTTAACCATAATAAAAAAAATAGATTGTAATTATTTAACCAATGTGATGTGTCTATTACCGTTACAACCCACCAAAGTCCACTGGGCCTCTCCCATAGCCTCATTGGGAGATACTTGCCATAGTTGCCACGCTTGGAAGGCGGGTTACTAACGGCAGTTTATTTTTCTGCCGACATCAAAAAGGAGACGGTACTCAAACCGACTGTATGTTTTTTTTTACGTGTGTTACCTCATAACTTTTCACCGAGTGAACCGATTTCGATGATTCTTTTTTTATTTGAAAGCTGGTACACTGGTTATTTGAAAGTGGTCACATGTGGTCCCATATAATTTTGATCAAGGTCAGACCAATAGTTTTTGAGTTATGTTTAAAAAAAATTAATAATTGAAAATTTTATAAAAAATATAATAATTTTAAAATTATATTTATTTTTAGTTGTCATTGAGACCCTGCTGCCCATCTCCTGTTGTGTTTCTCTCTGTCGCCTGTCACGACACACGGACGATATGCGATAGTGGACCTTATTACACCGCCATTAATCCAATAGTTGCGATGTGTCTATTGCGGATTGTATATTCATCTGTTTGCAATCGGCGTCCTCTTAGCGTTTGCAATTTATCGGTCGGTGATTGTAATATGATCGACTGCTATAAAAGTGTAATACGTAAATTCCAATTATGATTCATTACGGTTCTACGCAATGATAATATTTTTATTTGTTACTAACCTGATTTGGTCAAAAGGGGAAAGTATATACTGCTTTGTGTTGTCATCTATTTAGAATTTAGATGTACATTGGGGGCGTTAGTAGAAATTATTGGATATTTCAGTTAGATTATGGAGTGTCCCTCAAGTTATTAATATTATTTTTATTTCAATTAAAGACTAAAATTTTTCAAAGCTATATACCAAAAAAATATTATAGCTGGAGTTATACATAACAAAAAAGATTTCACGTGTATACCAATATATATTTTAATTTTCCATTTTTATGTATTTTTGCTTGTCGTTAATCGATGTTATAGTTCTGTTAAAGAGAATTAAAAATTAACAGTGATTGTTAGTTTATTATGTTTTGTTACAGTTATTAAAAATGCATTACGTAGGTGAGGAAGCTAGCATGCTGATTGTTCTCCCTAATGAGATTAACGGGCTGAATAACGTGTTAAAAAAACTAGCCGACGGCTATGATCTATTGGGCGAAGTGGACAAAATGTTTAACACTAAAGTACAGGTCACCATTCCCAAGTTCAAGATTGAGACTGAGATTGATTTAGCGGATTTGCTTCCAAAGGTAATCAAGGTTTTTTTTATTAATATTAATACCTACAATATATTGGCAGATGACAGGTAGTTACCTAAAGGTTTTGTGAAGCTGAAGAATGAAATTGATATAAAAATAATTTGTATTAATGGATAGTAAGGGCTATGATATCTCCGAAGCTAAGCATTCGCCCTAAATTTCACATTACGCGAGCAATCCATACTGGTACCAATGTTATTGTTAATTGTAATTGATAGCAAAGCAAACAATTTGATAGCACTTTATAATAAGATAAAAAGTGTTTTAGTTTGATGTCAAGTTTTAAGTGCTAATTTACTGTGGAAATCTGCATTTACAAAGCATAAAGTATGACGAGTCCACCAACAAACACTGAAGAAATGCGGGGTACTAATCTCTATTAGTCCGCCAAAAATAATTATTAAGAAAGAAAAAAAAATTGATTTTTCATGTAATTTGACAATTAAAAATGGTTTTTCTAAAAATCTAAAATGTAAATTCAAACGCCAGTGACGTCATTATATTGCTTTAGTAACGCCACCGTATGGTGAAATGATATAACAAGCACTTATGTTTCCGTAGTCAAAATTAAAAAAAAATTGCCATTGTATAATAAATTATAGAAAGTACAAAAGTTTTATAGCATAATTGCGATTGGCTCACAGCCTCAACGGATATGACTCAACGAATGACGTCACAACCAATCAGGTCGTTTTTTTCATTTAAAAATTGAACTAATTTTTATTAATAATTACTAAAAAAATGGATTTTTTTATAAATAAAGAATATTTAAATATACTTTTAATCAATTATTATTTCATTTAGATATAAATTTGTGGCAAAAAAATGATGCAACTTCTCTATTGTTCTTTTCTCTTACTCATAACGCTCCCTGAAATATAAAAGCCTGACCCAAACAGAGATATATATAACGCTGCAACTTTTCCTTTATACCTTTAAATAAAAAATGGCTCTAACTTTTTAATAAATTCTAAACTGCTTTTATTTATTATATTTAATCTAAATATTTATACTTACCTTGTAATCAATATCATGTTGACCGTGTAGATTGTAAAATTATTTATTTATCAATTTGATAAATTAATCAGTATTTCTTGAAATTTGTATTATTCAATGTTACGGACATTAAAGTTACCTCCTGTATACGTCCCACACTGGACAAGTACATTTTTTTTATAGGATAAGGGTCACAAGCGAGCACACAGTCCACCTGATGGTAAGTGGTTGCTTTAGTCCATAGACATCTACATCTGTCCTCGTATGCGAATCAAAATGTAGATGCGTTGTCAGCCGTGAGGACTAAGGTGGAAATCGCCATTTTCCAGTAAAAAGGGTATCTACACTCGCCATACGAAACAATAGAGAGAAAACAATACCTGCGTAAAATAGCAGCTAATGATGCTATTTTACGCTGGTATTCTGTGAGAGCGTGGTCCTTCCCCGGTCGAGCCGACCCATTCGTGCTACAACTATACAATTAATATAGCTGTAGCATGGCTCTACCACGTAATACGTCTTCCAAATATCTTTTTTATTTCTCAGATATGCAGGTTCCTCACGATATTTCACTTAACCACCGAGCGCGTGGTAATTAAGCAACAAACAAATTACCATTGCAATAAACAATTTCATTGGTGCCGGAGGGATAGAACCCGGGCAGCTCGCGTACTGTACATTTACGGCGAGCCCTTAGCCCCTGGTCTACCATGGTTCTCGTAGTTCATTAACATTATTATTATTAATAAAAATATTCCTTTCGGAATACTTACAAGATAAGATAGACTGCAAAATACTTTGAATTTAATCTATGTAGTGATTTAGAAATTCAATGTTTTTATCAGTGTTACATTCATTTCAAGCTAAAGATAACAAATTTTGTTCCTGAAATTAACGATATGTTTTGCTAACATTATACCCATTGTCAGTTTTGTACCTTTTATATCCATCATTATAACATACATTCCTATGGCATAATTTGTATTCATAAACTTATTTTATATACATACTAACATATCGTACATCATAGTAATATTATCAAATGATAGGATGCCCCGTTGATTTAGTGGCCGTAACAGCAACTGCCGATCATGTGCTACGGGTTTAGAATCACGGTTGGCTGTATTTCACTCCCGTGCGTCGGAAAGCTCGTAAAGTCCTTGTTCCTACGACTGAGCTCTCTTTGTTGGTTGTATAGGATTTTCGTCTCACCGGACTATGAGAGTGAGTACAGTGTACTATAATCCCGTCCTGCGCAGATGGACTGGCCACCGTGACCGAAATTCGGTTTGGGGGACTATAATCAAATCATGTGATCTTAATTAAAAAGTTAATTAAATTATTAGCGAATGCGCTTTTGCTGATCTTGCAGCTGATGTATTATTAGGAGGAGACTCAAAGCCATTCTCAAATAGTTGTTGTTTTTTTTACCGTCCAAGGGTTACGGAACGGGGAAGAGCGCAGAAAAGTGTTCTTCGAAATTTAATTGTTTCTTTTGTCGTGATTTCTATACCGTGATTACCTAGAAAATCAACATTTAAATTATAAAAGGTTATAAAAAGTTATTTCGCAAACATCCGCTCTATAAAATAAAATGATGTGTCTTACCTAGTATGAGGAGCACCTCCCGCCCTCCCTCAATTGCGTGCACTATCCCCGTCACCACTAATCCCAGCACAACTACTCCCAACATCACTACACTACGAAAGACACACCACTGTCTGAGACTTTACGGTCAGCCCCGTTGATTTAGTGGCCGTAACAGCAACTGCCGATCATGTGCTACGGGTTTAGAATCACGGTTGGCTGTATTTCACTCCCGTGCGTCGGAAAGCTCGTAAAGTCCTTGTTCCTACGACTGAGCTCTCTTTGTTGGTTGTATAGGATTTTCGTCTCACCGGACTATGAGAGTGAGTACAGTGTACTATAATCCCGTCCTGCGCAGATGGACTGGCCACCGTGACCGAAATTCGGTTTGGGGGACTATAATCAAATCATGTGATCTTAATTAAAAAGTTAATTAAATTATTAGCGAATGCGCTTTTGCTGATCTTGCAGCTGATGTATTATTAGGAGGAGACTCAAAGCCATTCTCAAATAGTTGTTGTTTTTTTTACCGTCCAAGGGTTACGGAACGGGGAAGAGCGCAGAAAAGTGTTCTTCGAAATTTAATTGTTTCTTTTGTCGTGATTTCTATACCGTGATTACCTAGAAAATCAACATTTAAATTATAAAAGGTTTTAAAAAGTTATTTCGCAAACATCCGCTCTATAAAATAAAATGATGTGTCTTACCTAGTATGAGGAGCACCTCCCGCCCTCCCTCAATTGCGTGCACTATCCCCGTCACCACTAATCCCAGCACCACTACTTCCAACACCACTACACTAGGAAAGACACACCACTGTCTGAAACTTTACGGTCAGCCACCGTAGAGTCTACATCACCTGAGGATGCCTCGTGTAGAGGAGAAACACGTGCCGTATTGTCGTCAGTGGTGTGTCTTTCGTAGTGTAGTGATGTTGGGAGTAGTTGTGCTGGGATTAGTGGTGACGGGGATTGAGCACGCAATTGAGGGAGGGCGGGAGGTGCTCTTCATACTAGGTAAGACACATCATTTTATTTTATAGAGCGGATGTTTGCAAAATAACTTTAAAACCTTTTATATAATGGATTTCCGCAATGTAACGCCTGATTCTATTAATAACATTTAAATTGGCAAATACAGTGGACCCCCGGTAATCTGACCCCTGGCTAAACCGCCACCCCTTGTAATCCGATATGCCTTTAATATGTAGTTACAATCGAGTCAAGTTATGAATCCGCTATGAGGGAGGTGTCCTTCGCGAATACGTGGACAAACAGGCTGCAATTAGTTCTCGGCACGAATATAGCTTGCCACGTATTTGCTTAGTTTAAATGTGACTGGTAGCTGACGGAATAGCGGGCATTCATCATTTGCTGTTTAGATATTCATTGTACATCACATGACTTTTTTGTTATTATCTAACTGATATGTAATTTGTCGGATTACAAGGTACTCATTTTCGAAAAGTTCCGGATTACTAGGAGGTTATGGCAGTACTCTATAGTCCGTTAAGTTTGATAATTCGACACCGCCTTGCAAAACGTTTGTTGAATTACCACGAGTCTACTGTAATGTTTATGTATTTGCACTATGAAATATAGCGCGAACTTATTTCTACGTCGTACACATAAATAAAATGTGTTATTTTAATTTTTTGGTACCTCTTACATAGAATTTAAGATTACTGCTGTTTTACGGTCTGAAGAATATAGAGCTAGTATAACGCATCTGTAATCTTCTTGGTATTGTCGATGGCAGTCGTCCATGGGTTCCAGTAGCCACTAGCCATCACTTCAATTTTATAATAAAAATATTTGTTAGTAGTAGACAGTTTTGGGAAGTTAGTGTTTTGCGTCATCGTAGCACTTTGATATTGATTTATAGAAATAGAAATACACGAACAAGGTCGCAAGCGCAGTTTGTATAGCTAAATTATTAGTCATTTTTTCACTCGGTTTGAATACGCAATTCATATAGATTTGAACATTAGGCAGATTCGATAAATAACATTACTAATGTAATTGCTTTTATTTGTTCTTAGATTGCTGGATTAACCTAATATGTGGGTCACAAACATAATATTGAAGTATATTTTTTATTTTTTTTAAGAGATTGAATAGTAAAAAACGAACGATTTATAACAAAATATTTGCTTCCAGCTTGGCATAAAGGCAATCTTTGATCGCGACAATTCGGGGCTCACGAAGATCATGAACGGCAATGAAGTTTTGTATGTTTCTAAGGCTGTACAGAAAGCATTTATTGAGGTCAACGAAGAGGGCGCAGAAGCTGCCGCGGCTACGGGTAAGTTAGATAATTTAGTTATCTTTTTATGTGCACTAAATTGCATATATGCCGTGCGCAGAAGGTTTTCTGAACACCCCTTCTACTTTTTCAGACCGCGTTCTGCGCTTATTTACTCAGTATTGCTGGCAACCGTTACATTCTATTAAAAGTCCACTGATAGACATCCCTATTGATTACTTCATAGGGAGGATATTTGCCATAGTTACCACGCTTTTTAGGCGGGTTGGCAGTTTTTTTTCTTTTTTGTTGTTATTAGTTAGACACTGCTGCCCATTATGTGCTTTATTTTCATGTGTTGCCTCTTACCACACCTACGGTACGATATGGGGTAGTGGATATTCTTTCACCGCCACTACACGATAAACTGCTAAAGCAACGCTTCTCCTTAAACCGTCTGCGCGCGGATCGTAGAATATATAGATTTGATATTTAATTATAGTTAATAATTTGACGATTTCAACTTCTAGTGAATAAAAGTAGTTGCTTTGGTAAAACAGTGACGCCCCACAGTTGTTATACTTATTTATAAGCAGTATTTCAGTAGATGAAGTAAGTTTCCAAAGAAAACTCCAAATGGTGTTAAAACAAGAGTCACAAGAGTCATAAAAGAACAAATGGGATGCGGGAAGTAAAGACTGTGTAAGAACCTCCGAAGGGGGCGGAATTATAGCCGAAATAAGAATTTTTAATTATTTTTGGTTTTTTGGCTAAGGGGTCACCCTAGGACTGTAATGAGAACTTTTGCCCCTATTCAACCATGGCCCCCATGACATCTTCTACATGATAGGCTATTCAAACTGACTAGGCCTAAAGTTCGTCACCCCCAACTCATTTCTAAAGTCTTTACTTCCAAATAAATTACTTTAAAGTAATTTATTCTATATCAGAACAGCTTGACTTAACGAGAAATTAACAAATTAATAAAGAATCGGTTCAATACTACTGTTTTGCGGTTTACTACTATTTTCATATTATATACTTTAATATTTCGACGCATTGTTCCATAAACGATTACGCTAGGTGCAATACATACAATTTAATTGATAAGAATGTATGGATGTCCGAGTATTATAAACTAGATAGTTGCTAGGTAAAAAACTATATGGATTGCTTTGTGATTAGATTAGATTAGACGGCTCAGACAGCTCACGTTTACGTGTTAAAGCCGCACTGCATCCAAATGTAGCTGCAGCACTAATGGGTTGGTTTGACAAATGTAGGACCACGCTCTCGCAGAATACCAGTGTCAAACAGCAGAGTAATGCTGGCCACTTTGTCTCATTTTTTATGTATGTTTTTACTTAAGCATGTTGCTAGATAAGTTTGTGATAATTTTTTTGTACACTTTTAACTACCATGTGTGAATTGAGACAAATAAAACTCTTTATTATTATTATATAAACTCTCGACATTGACAACGACTGTATTGCGCAACATTATCGACCAAACAGTTTAATCGTCATGAAATCGTCGGAAGCACCCAACTAGAGTAAACAGTTTGATCGATTTAACAATTGTATAAACATATTACGCGGCCTTATATTTATCCTTCAGAAAAATCAAATCATTTTATGTTCATTCGATATTTCATAAATAACTGTCGAATTTTCTTTAAATTTATTATGTTTCTTATAAGTAATAACAATATAACCAAATCTTTCTCAAAAATGTAACATTTGACGTTGAATTACACTACATATTTAATTATTTTTTTACTCTACAATCACTTAGAGCAAAGAACATCGGTCACGGCACTGAAAATTTCGGGAATCAAGGAAGTGACACAACATTACTATTTAAAAATGTATTTATTGTTTTTCGAAGTATTCTCCGCGAAATTTGACACATTTTCCATACAATAGAACCAATCATTGAAGCAACCATTCCATTCGGAAGTTGGGGTCTCCAAAATGGCCGTTTTGTAGGCGTCCACAGCTTCTTCAGGTGATGAAAATCTCTGTCCACGCAATTTATTCTTTGTTTTAGGTAAAGTATTGAAATCATTAGGGCTTAGGTCGGGGCTGTACGGCGGATGGTCTTATAATTCTATATTTTCTTGCTCTAAAAACTCTTTTGTTCTGTGTGCGGTGTGAGAACTCGCATTGTCGTGATGGAGGATGATGCGGCGATTGCAGTTCTCTTTACGGAGTTCAGAAACGACCTGTGGCAATCAAATGCTAGCTTACCATTCTGCATTAACCGTTCTTTGTCCCTCAAGAGGAATAGTCGTCACATGGCCGGTTTTGGAGACAAACCTGGCCACCATTTTTTTTGCAACACTCCGTAAACGAACAATTTTTGTTGGCTTTAACTCATTTTCGAACACCCAAACTCGTGACTGGTTTTTTGTTTCTGGTTCGTACGCGTATATCCAGGATTCGTCACCTGATACGATGTTGTACACAGCAATTTGAGGATCCTACGTGGAATCTTTCGAGAGTTCTGACGCACCAAGTAACGCGAGCCGCTTTTTGCTCTTCACAGGGCGAATGCGGTATCCATCGGGAAAATAACTTTTTTACACCTAATTGTTCATGCAAGATTATTTGTATTTGACTCATGCCAATGTCTAAAGTTGCCTGAATTTCGTGGTATGTCACATGTCGATCTTCCTCAATCAGCTTACGCACAGCATCAACGTTTTCTTGGGTGACTGCAGTTTTTTGACGACCTTGACGGGGATCATCACTGAGCTTGACACGTCCACGTTGAAATTCAGCAAACCAGCGATAAATTGTGGTTTTGGATGGGGCTTCATCACCAAATGCAGAAATCATCCGGTCAACACACTGTTTTTGTGTTAAACCACTTCGAAAGTCATAATAAATCATCGCTCTTGAATTTTCTCCAGTCAATTCCATTTTCTCAACGACTAAACAAGTTTGACAAAACCTTGTGTGTGACAAGACCGAGAATCTTTTTTTAAATAAATAAATGGTATTCGATTTTCAAAACCAAGGAGTTTTCAATTAAAAAGATTTTTAATATGACAGGAACAGTGGAAATATTCTATTCCCGATACTTTTAGTGCAGCCCTCGTACATGCTGTGACCTGGTTATAAAACATCGCGAACATGACTAGTGTATGGATTAATCCGTTCCCCCTGGGCCCAATCTAAATCCTAAACTGAAAATATATTATTTAAAAGCCGAGGATCATAGAACGCTACACTTATGTATTTCGTCACTTTTGAGGTTATGATGTAGCCATGACTGCAGCCATGACTACAACCTCAGCTAAAACAATTGATATGAAAACTATGCATTAATATATAATTAACTAAATAAGTCAAGTCAATGGCTAAAACCACAAAAATTAATCAATAACCTTTCTAATCTTTTCTTTTCTTTGACTTTTGCTCACGCTTTGACAGCTTTCGTATCATAATTCCACAGACTGCATAGAGACACTCATAATACGTTCCGTTCTAAGTATTAGTTTATTTTATATTTACTGTCAACCATCATTTGCAACTTATTTCGGAATATCCCCATCTAAAAATGATATTATTGATAATACACTACAAAACTAAATAAAAAATCTACAATAAAATCTAGTGTTTAAAAAAGTAAACGCATAATGGTAGTGTTACTTTAGTGTTATGATGAAAAACACAGATAAAAACGGGATGGGTTTAGATGCGTTCAAAACCTATAAAAAGTAGTAAGGAAATGAGCTTTTTCATTACAAAGCTAAATTATTTTACCGGCTTCAATAAAATAAGTTGGACCACGTTATTTAATATACACCTAAGTCACTATTTCTTGACGTATCAATCATTGGTGTTCGTTTCATATTTTGGTCAGGTCGTATTTGGGCGATGTTCTTTGCAGTAGTGTTCACTTAAAATCTATACAGATAAATAAAATTGAAGTGTCTGTTTGTAATGTCAAAAAAACAACTTTTTACTAAATATATATGAAAGTATAAACGGTACTTATAACACAAAAATAATTTTTAAAATTTTTGGTCTGTCTGTCTGTTTGCTCCGGCTAATCGCCGAAATGGCTGGACCGATTTTGACGGGACTTTCACTGATAGATAGATAGCTGATGTTATAAGGAGTGAAATAGACTACTTTTATTATAGAAAAAAGATTAGGGTTCCGTGCAGAATAATTAAAACCATGAAATCCAATTGTAATAAATTCCACGCGAACGAAGTCGCAGGGAGTGGCTAATAGAAAATATAAGGTAAATAAATAAATTCATAGTAGAGATTTCAAGTCCTTTTTAAAACTACATAATTAAAACTCAAAATTGATTACTTCTTATACATTTCAAAATAACACTGGTAGTTCAAACAAGGTTACAATTTAATTGTCAAATGCTTCAATATATAATATATACTACGTACTAGATTGCGCATTCCGAACATACATTATGTTCAATTGAACTGTTAAAGAAAAAACTGTCATGTAACAATAAATTACAATCACAACTATTAACATAATTATATAATAAACTGAAAAAAAGCATTAATTAACAGTATTATTTGTGCATTTATTGTAAAATCTAGTAGTTACTTACTAACGTGACACGCAGTGTTGCACTGCCCGCGTAACGAGAAAATAATAGATGTGTAATTTAAAACGATTAGGTAGGTAAAATATTTAAATCTTTCGCGGACCATTTTTAAGCCGTTGCCATAGAGCATTATGTTCGCCTTTAGAACAATATTTGGGTACAATTAAGAGCATGGATAATTCTCGGCGTAACCAATTCCGGGCTCGCAAACCCCGCTTAGTAGTGTGGTGATTCTGTCTGCTAAACCGATTCGATGTGGACCTTGGTCGTATGCTCTAATGGATATATAATTGAGATTAGAATATTTTGTTGTGAATGCGTCGAGTCTGGCTGATTTATTTATTTATTTATGATAGGTATGTACCTAAAAGCTATGGGTCGCCAATAACATATGTATGTGTTCCATTTTGTAACTCAGCTATTTTCTGTATGCTCAACAATACCATACTATTTCAAATTTAGCGTTTAGCATTAAAATGCAAATGAATTATAACAGACACAACAAGGTGGTAGGTTTTCTAACCAGTCTGAGTGGATATATAGGGTTATTTTTCAAAGAGTAGCCAAATTTTAAACTTAAGTTCAAATATATTAAATAATGATATACCGTTATTGCAGTTTGTTGAACATACGAGTAAATAAGGCTTCTACTTTTATTTGAAATTATTACAAATTGAATGTGATTTATGAGCAACAACATTTTAACGACCACCGATCGACCCTTACGAATGTGTGCGTGCGCAGTAAAATCAGTTAAAATAATGCATTACCACGCATTTTGAATTGAATTGAAAAGATAAAAAGGACAGAATTATGGAGATTTTTTTTAAATAAATCTTTCTTTAGCATTTGCTTAGTTATATTACTTCAGAACCTCTGCAAATTTGGCCGATTAATGCAAAATAACTCTGTATATCACCCTCTTATCTATTTCTTATAATAGTGCCTTCAATAATGTTTTTTTTTTAAATAGAATAAGGGTGACAAGCGAGCACACAATCTTCCTGATGGTAAATTGATATTGTGGCCTATAGACATTTACATCTATCCTCGATTAAGAATGATTAATTTAGATGCGTTGTCACCCCTGAGGACAGATGGGATGTTTTGTTTCTAGTAAAGCAGCATTATTCTATTATTCTGTTTTTTAACGTTGGTATTCTGTAAGAGCGTGATCCTACACTGACCGACTTGATCCATTCGAGTAGCAGTCATAATATATCTGCAACCATTAATTGTTTTTTATGTATGCATTATATTTGGTGATGGGTTGTTTGTGGTCAATGTCTGTATGAATTTGTGTTGTGCGTGTGCATCTAGCGGGCGCGATACGAAAGAAGCGTTCGCTGTCGCCTCCGAGTCAAGTGTTCAAGGCGACGCGGCCATCGTTGTGGTGTGTGGTTGTTGCGGACCGGGTGGCGGTTGTGGCAGCGTACAGGCCGTCTGTGGGGCGCATCCCACGCGACGACCTGTAATGTAATTGCAGCCGCATTAAAACTAACGCAAGCAGTAGATTGAAATAAGCTTGAATATTTTAGATAAGCTTTCCACCTTTCCAAAAACATTCATATAATGTTGTGTACATTTATAACAATTGGTTTAGTAAATAAGAATTAAGAACATTGTCTTTTATGAATTTGTTGTGTACGAATGTTTTATATATACTTACTGTGTGTACCTTTATGAAATGAATGGATAAATAAACTAAGCAATTGACAACTTAGGATGTATATAGTGTTTAATTTTCTATTCCACAAAACCACGTTTAGCATTTGCCTCTATAGTTCTATAGAGGCAAATGCTAAACGCGGAGTTCTCGTTTTAACAAATGGTAAAATTCGTTTTAATCGATCTTTGTTTGCTCTAAAATATTTCATTGTAAGCGTTATAACAAATTTTTATCAATTCTAAATATAAATCTTAGCGATAAAATAAAAATGCGAAAAACACTAAATATTTATGACCTAGAAATACGCATATCTGATATTATAAAAATATTTTCCTATACAATTTATGTACTTTGTTGTAATTGAACATTGCTTTACTTGATTGTTAAGTGAGATAGATTAGGGGTTAATACTTAATAATCAATAACTTTTTCTTAAATTCCATGATTTTAAAAGTTAAGTGCATGGTAAATATACAGGGTTATTTTTCAAAGTAGCCAAATTTTAAACTTAAGTTCAAATATATAAGTAATGATGTACCGTTATTGCAGATTTTGGAAATAAGATTAAATAAGGCTTCTACTTTTATTTTAAATTATCCCAAATTTAATGTGATTTATGGGCAACAACGTTTTTGCCTACCGATCGACCCTTACGAATGTGTGCGTGCGTAGTAAAATCAGTTAAAATAATGTATTAATCAAGTATTTTGAGTTTAAAAGGTAAAAAGGACAATGTTTGAGATGATTTTTTTAGTTAATTTTTTCTTCATTTGCCTATATTACTTATTCGGAACCTTCTCTGCAAATTTGGTCGGTTATTGCAAAATAACTCTGTATGTGTAGGGACAAAAATGCCTTTTACGCGAAATGCAATCTGAAGCTCGGAAGGTAACACGTTACTCTTTTATGAGCTTATCCACTCTCCCTGGCCTTGTTAATTGATACGTGAAATATATTTTGTCACAAACTATTTTTGTAGTGCGTCAACGTTTATGATTTTTTGTCCGAGATCGTAACTTATTTAATACTATTATATTCCACCAAATCTAAGAATTACCTTTTGACATCGGGCACATTTATAAACTGAACTAGCCATTCTAACTGAAAAATTGGTTCCTACAATATTCGATTCTTAAGAGAAATCGATATCGATTCTTTAGAGTTGGTAATAATTTACAGTTTTATCTAGATTATTACCAGAATAAATTATAAACAAATAACTCAAAACACAATATTTATCAGTTTTTTCATATTTATTTCTTGGTTAAAAATAGCTGTCCTGTGAAAAACCAGGAAGAAACCCCTGCCGGGACTTTTTATAGAAGCATAATTTACTATATAATATTTATTACAATTAGTATGAAAATGCTTAGAAACAGCATGGTAGCGATGATGTACTCTTTAGTAGTAAAATAACCCTTACTAAACAATTTTTGCTTCATAAATATTTTAATAATTGTTAAATAAGGCCTGCATATTTTCTGCGACTGTTGTAAAAGCGTATTGCTCCATAAAGAAATCACTGACTTTGGAGTCAAGTAACTGGTATAACTAACTGAATTGTTCCTAGTATTTACAGCATGTACATCGGTATTTTAACAAAAATCATTTATGTTATTTTGTTTTACATTAAAATTTGGAAATATATTGAGCAGGAAAAGTTAGTATATTTATTTCTTTAAATTTTTCTCTAAGGGATTCCTTCGGACCAAGGGACTCTTGTGCAAAACAAAGATAGTTTCAACGTCAGTCGCATTACCATATAGCAAGATTTCATATGACAATGTGCTATGGAAATAACAAAACATAATCTAATCTAGCTGTTTCAACACAACACGTCCTTTCATGTGTTGAAACAGCTCTAATCTTTTTTACAGCATTGACACAGATTTTTTACATCAATGAATGTAAAGTTGTCCTCATAGAGAAATTGCATTATTTTTTGCCACAAATTTATATATAAATGAAATAATAATTAATTTAAAGTATATTTAATAATAATTTTTCACAATTCCATTTTTTAGTAATTATTAATAAAAAATAGTAAAATTTTTGGTTTTCATACGTTTAGGCTGTGAGCCAATTGCAATCATGTCAAGCAAAAAAGTTGATTCTGGTTATTTTTTTAAATTGTTTAGAAAGGTTCGAATTTAAATTGGTGGTAAAGACATACTCGTAACTTCATAACTAATTCTTTGGATTTACGTAAAGGGTTGTACAAAGTTATTGCGGAATGATTAATGTGAAACGGCAAAAGGTATTTGTATTTCTTAGATTTGGTGGAGTATAAATATTTTCTTGTTTTTCATTGATTTTTTATTTTTATTTTAGATGCTCTGCTTCTTTTCTGTTTACCTTTGCTCAGCTTAATATTTGACTGGCAGGGAATGTTCTTAGGCATTGAGTCCACCATAATATTATATAGAAACTATTTTTGTGTCTAAAAGTTAGCGTTTGTAACTTAGAAGATCATTCTTCTTACGTTTAAACTGGTGAAACTCTCGGTGTTTACCTTCAGGCAAGGTTTAAAAACAATGATTTTCGTTAGACCACCATAATATTATATAGAAACTATTTTTGTGTCTAAAAGTTAGCGTTTGTAACTTAGAAGATCATTCTTCTTACGTTTAAACTGGTGAAACTCTCGGTGTTTACCTTCAGGCAAGGTTTAAAAACAATGATTTTCGTTAGACATGGGTTTTGTGTTTTGAATTGCTTTTTACTACTCATAATTTTTTAACTATTTTCTGGCCTCAATATTATCAGCCTTAATAACAATCAATATCTGATTTGTTGAGACGTCGGTGAGGTTATGTGATAACAGTTTCAGCATTTTGACATAATTATTGTGTTTGGGAGTATAAGGGAATTTTAAAACGATTTAACTTAAATATTACTTGGACGATTGTATCATTCTCACAACAGTCATGAGGGTAATTATTTATTGCAAGGACAAAGAACCTGTTTAAAATTAACGTAATCTACTGACGTAATTACTACGAGTACGTTGTTTGACTCGTTGCTAAGAAAGAAGCCTCAGGCGCTTCAATGTTGTGTACCATGCAGTATAATAACATAATATTTAGAATAGAACAAAAGGAAATATTTATTGTAATGACATTCAACATTTTATTTAGAAAATTAAGTTTTTAAAGGGAATGAAATACCGCGCACCATGCGCGCTGTATTTGTTTCATATAAACGTCCCTAAAAATGTATAAAATTACTCGCGTGTTGTATAAAGTGGTGCTACTGCTTGCTTTGGTTTTTTTGTGGTACAGGCATGGTGATGATGCTCCGGTGCGCGCGGCCGCCGTCGCCGCAGTTCCGCGCCGACCATCCCTTCCTCTACCTGCTCGTCGACTCACAGAATAACACACTCTTCGTAGGAGTCTACCGAGCCATAGAATGAACTGACCAAGATTCTGCATCGATATTGTTTCGCTTTTACACCACTTTCATGAATTTATAACTTCGTGTGCTTTAGATGTTACATAATAGTAATATGTTAAAACTTGCATTTAATTGTATTCTATATAACATTATAAAATTACGTCATTTCATTTAGTAAAACACTGCTTGAATTTTTATCGTTTTATGATTGTTTGCTTATAAACACCGTACTTATTTATTATTAGGTGATAATATTGATTTCATTAGTGGAATGAAAAATATAATTTATTTAAATGATTTTAACTAATTTTTTTAAAGAACAGGATATCTCTTTAAAGTAGATCTATTAAATTATCGTGAGGTTAATCCTCATAAAAATGTAATAAATCATCTACTAAATAAGGATTATGATAATGAGTATTAAATAAAGCAAAATGAAAGCGAACTCTTATTTAGATTGGCTAACTGCCCTTGTGACTTGTATTTAAACCATTTATAAAAGGTCTCATATCTGATTTTTCAGAACTATCTGATGTGTATGTTTACATTACAGCAATGGGCATCATGTTCTGTTCAGCTATCCTCAACGCACCTCCGGTGCCTCGCTTCGTAGCAGACAGGCCTTATCTGTCTATAATACTTGCCAACGGCACCCCGCATTTCATGGCCGTACATCGCGGCGATTGTTGAAAATTATCTGTCAATCTTTGATAATATGTATTAATCATTGTTGTCTTGTATATTTTTTTTATTATTCTGAGATAATTATGTACGTCATGACAAACTTAATACTACTAATAATTTCTAATATTAAAGTCATGTATTGTTTAAACATATTCGATTTTATTATGTATAGTTTATTATTAGGTTTAAGACTAGATAAAGAAGTCTCGCGGAAATATGCGAATTTACAATAAATGTAAAATTTTGGGAAGGCTGTAGCGTGATCGCTGAGCAGGAAGAATTTCAAATTATTGCAATCCATACAAATTAGAACTTGAATTACGCGAAAATAAACTCGGTTTTCGAATCACAAATACTGTTCAAAAGGTCGTAAAACTATCTTAGTACAGTAGAAATAAAACTTTTTATGATGGGAATTAATTTAAAAAATTTAAAGCAATAAAAAAATGTATGTTCCGCGACCGTGCTTTAGCGCCAACGAAGAGTAAATTATAATCACTACGTTTACTAGCGCTGCGGCTAAAGGACTTATTCGTAAGAAAGACTTCTTAAACTATGTTTAAACACGAAACTATCAAAAAACTATGTTTTGTAATAAGACGGATAGTGTTTTACTTGATTTAATCATTGTACTTACTTGAACAGTACTGTGATTAGAAAATTTGATAAAAATACAATTAACTAAAATAATTTCTTTGAATATTGTCCATTGATACTACAAGTACTGAAAATGTAATTTAATGAAGATTGTAATGTAATTGAACGTTAGTTGGTTTTGTTAAAATACAACACATTTATTTTTGAGAGTAAGGTTATATTTTTGCTGTTAAATTATTAACATAAGTGCTCTTAGCTGAAATCACTTAATATTTTTACTAATGTTAAGATTTTTTATTTACATGCATTTAATAATAATATATTATATTTATTTAAATACTAATTGTGTTTTTTTATTATTTTGTAAATATTAATATATATATACATCAACAGAATCTAGGGATATCTAAAAAAATCAAATATAAAAAATCATCAAATATCTAAAAATCTATGAAGAATTTTGTGGTATAGTAAATGGAAGAATGATAGATTATTATTATGATGAGGTCTTTAATAAAAAACAAAAAACATTTCCTAATTTTTTTGTTTTAATAAAAAATGTTAATTTTTTTAATCGCCGTAGAAAATTAGTATGATACAAAGACTTCATTTCTTCATACAAAACTATTAATTTTAATTAATTTTGAAAAAATCTTATAAAATCTAATTATGAATAATCAGTGTTGCCACCTTTTTTATAGGATAGGGTGACAAACGAGCACACAGTCCACCTGATGGTAAGTGGTTGCTGTGACCCATATACATCTACATTTATCCTCAATAAAGAATCAAAATGCAGATGCGTCATCACCCGTGAGGACTAAGATGAAATGCCTCTTTTTCCAGTAAAATGGGTCTCCGGTTCTCTACACTCACCATACGAAACCCAGCAGTGTCATGCTGCTATTTTACGCTGGTATTCTGTGAGAGCGTGGTACTTCCTCCGTCGAGCCGACCCATTCGTGTTACAATTATACTACTAATATAGCTGCAGCATGGGTCTGCCACGTACCGAATGCCACCTCTTATAGTAGTAAAATTAAATTGTCCAATGTCTTGCTGCGGTATGAGGTCCCATGTTCTTTGCGAGTGTTCGTAAATTTGTTGTACTGTCGTCAAATTTGGCAGGAACTTATTATTACGGTACTATAATGAGGACGTTCAAAACAGAGGACTATTCTAGAAGTTTCTTTACTAGAAAGAAATTGTAACGTGGCTGTTAGCAGTAAAACGAAGGTAATCAATACAGTCTAGTATAAGTGAAAGCCTCTAACCGCCAAACTAAATAGGCTAACCCCTCCCCCTTCTACAAATAATGAACCTTAAAAACATAAGTCAACAAAGATCTAGGCCATGACTTGTTGTTACATTCAATATTAATTATTAACATGAAACTTATCATGAGCTTTAACAAAACGATGTTGAGTGTAAGTAAAATAATAATTGTAATACTTCTAACAGGAACCTTAGTACTGCGGTTACGTGTTTCTATCACCCCCGAGTTCGTAGCAACCCACCCATTTGTTATGGCGATAATTATACACAAGACTACAATATTATGGGTTACGTACAAAGGACATGAAGTATAAACATCTTATAGCCAGAATTATGAAAGTTAATATTTAAATTTCATTAAATAAATTTTCTCAGTGAATTTGTACTTTATTCATTGGAATATTACGTTTTTCTACCGACTTCAAACAGCAGGAGGTATGTTTTTTTTAATTTGTGTTACCTCATAACTTTTTACTAGGTGAACCGATTTCGATGATTCTTTTTTTTTTTGTTTGAAAGCTGATACTTCACTTGTCCCATCTATCAATTAGATCAAGGTCTGATCTATAGTTTTTGAGTTATGCTTAATAATTTATATTGAAGTCGGTTGTGCAAAATTTAAAATTTTAAATTATTACTATACACTACTTATTACACTGCACTGAATTTAGGAGTCCTCGTTGAGAATTAGGAAAACAAGCTAATTTGGAACTCCTGATTACTCTGTAACATACTTAACACGATGTCAAGTGTAAGTAAAATAAATAATTGTATAATACTTTTAACAGGAACCTTAGTAATGCGGCGTGCTAATATCGTCGTGGAGTTCGTAGCTACCCACCCATTTCTTATGGCGATAATTGTACACAAGACCACAATGTTATGGGTTACTTACAAAGGACATGAAGTAAACATTTTATAAGCGAAATTTTAAAAGTTAATATTAAAATTTCATTAAATAAATTTATTCAGTGGCCTCCTTGTATTTTATTTATTAATTTTTTTTTTATAAGATAAGGGTGACAAACGAGCACACAGTCCACCTGATGGTAAGTGGTTGCTGCGGCCCATAGACATCTACATCTATCCTCGTTTGCGAATCAAAATGCAGATGCGCTGCCACCCGTGAGGACCAAGATGGAATGCCTCATTTCCAGTAAAAAGGGCCTCCGGCCACCTGCACTCACCAAGCGAAACGCAGAGGTAAACCTCTACTTCACGTTGGTATTCTGTGAGGTCGTGGTACCACCCCGGTTCGAGCCGGCCCATCCGTGCGACAGCAAAAGCCGCCGCGTGGCTCTACCACTGTTAATTGATCTATTACGTTTTATACTACACAAGACTACATTGAATTTAGGAATCTTCGTTATGAATTAGGAAAACAAGTTAATTTGTAGTTTCTGATTACTCTGCACTGAATTCAGTATATTAACTGTCTGAGAGCAAACGTCTACGCTGATACACGATTTTTATAATGGTGCTTACTTTTTTATGTGTATTAAATAATAAATCAAAAGTGGCCGATGTAATTAGAATTAAAAAAAAAATTGAACCTTTGCTTTTTTTAGTAGTTTGGGTACTAAAAACATGTATTTTAAAAAACAACATGTTTCTATGCATATATGTGATGTTTTTTTTATAAGATTTTGTACGTAGTAGAGCCATACTGCAGCTATACCATACGAAATACAGCAGCTGCTATTTTATGCTGGTATTCTATGAGAGCGTGGTCCTTCTCTGGCTGAGCTGATCCATTAGTTGTTTTATGCTGGTACCGGCATAAAATAGCAGCTGCTGTGTTTCGTATGGTGAGTGAAGAGAACCGGAGACCCTTTTTCACTGGATACCAGACATTCCATCTTAGTCCTTAGGGGTGACAACGCATCTACATATTGATTCTTAATCGAGAACAAATATAGATGACTATGGGCCACAGCATCCACTTACCACCCAGGTGGACTGTGTGCTCATCATCCTTATTCTATAAAAAAAACCTGTTCGGGGAGGGATTGTTATATACCTATTGTATTTACTAGTAGATATGATTGGCATTACAAAGATAGCCCAGACGAGAATATTCTGGAGCTGGAAGAAGAGATAGACAAGTTGTGCCGGAATATTATAGGATTATTTGAAGTCCGAAGAGGGGGAGTACACGGTAATCCTCGAACCCGGCAACTTGTTCTATCACCGGGAGGGCGACCATCTGTCCCAAGGAGGTGTCGGATTTATCGTCCATAAGTCTCTCGTTAAAAACGTAGTAAAGATTGTGAGTGTGTCGACAAGTATACTCAGAATCACCAAACGGTATTCGTTGAAGGTTATACAGGTTTACGCACCAACCTCGGCACATCCCGATGAGTAGGTGGAGGAAATGTATGAGAATATTTGTAAAGCCATGCATCTCTCCAAAACCCACTATACGGTGTTAATGGGAGACTTCAACGCAAAACTAGGCATAAGAAAGAATGTCGAGCTGAGGGTAGAGAAATTTGGAATAGGCCAACGGAACCCAAGGGGCCAGCAGCTGGCCCACTTCATGGAGAAAGAGGGACTCTTTATGATTAACTCTTTCTTCCAGAAGCGGCCTCACAGGAAGTGGACCTGGTTGAGCCCTGACGGATCGACAAAAAAGGAGATTGAATCCATTATGACGACTAGATGGCAACTGTTGGAGAGGTCACGTCTAATGAAGTCAAGGCTCCGTCCTCCTAATCCAGTCCCAAAAACTTTCAGCTTGAGTTAAAAAATCGTTTTTAATAGAAGATTGAAATGCAGTGGACGATATGAATGACAAGCTCGTGGAAACTGTCCATGTGGACGGAGCCAAGTTCTGCAATACCCGCTGCAGAAGAAAACAAAAACTCCGATCACACTCTTAATCTTTTGGCTGTTAGACGGGAAATGAAGCTGCAATCGTCAGCAGATTTGACAGCATACAGGCAACTTAATAGACAGTCACCAGATGCATTCGGCGGGACTTACGCAACTTCAATACAGCTTATATTGAAGAAGCGATCGAGCGGAACCATAGCTCCATAGTCTTTGCCAGAGATCTGTCTCCTAGAAAGAGCCAACTGTCGA